>CM029013.1:168089920-168688580 GCA_016801055.1 Panax notoginseng
TCCTTTCGTAGTGTTTCCAACACTATCCTCAAATGTTCAGCGTGATCTTTTGGCGTCTTAGAATAGACTAGAATATCATCAATGAACACTACGACAAACTTGTCCAAATATTATTTGAGCACTCTGTTCATCATATCCATAAATGCGACTAGTGCATTAGTCAACCCAAACGACATAACCAGAAACTCGTAATGATTATAACGAGTTCTGAACAGCCGTCTTATGTACATACTCCTTCCTTACTTTCAGCTGATGGTACCTCGTACATAAATCTATCTTAGAAAAATACTTTACCCCTTTCAACTGATCAAATAGATCATCGATCCTGGGCAATGGGTATTTATTCTTAACCGTTACCTTGTTCAACTCATGATAGTCGATACACAGTCGTAACGATCCATCCTTCTTCTTTACAAACAATACTGGTGCTCCCCACGGTGACACACTCGGTTGAATGTACTTCTTCTCTAATAATTCTTGTAATTATATAATTAACTCCTTCATCTCTACCGGCACCATCCTATATGGTGCCCTAGAAACTGGTACCATACCTGGTAACACATCAATCACAAATTCGACCTCCCTATCCGGCGGAAGACCTGGTAACTCATCTGAAAATACATCCATGAATTCTTGCACTATAGATATCTGTTCCAATGATGCTTCCACTCTTTGGGTATCCACAACATGGCACATGTATCCTATACACCCCTTCCTCAACATCTTCCTAGCTTGTGTCATGGTTAGACAACAAGAGCGTCCTGGTGATTTACTATCGTAAAACACTACCTTGGGTTTCTTAGGAATCCGAAGGTTCACACTTTTTCTTTGACAATCTATTAGAGCTCTATGGTTAATCAACCAATCCATTCCGAGAATTATATCAAATTCTCTAAATTTTATTGGTATAAGATCTTCTGATAGTTTGTTACCTCTAATATCTATGAAATAGTTTCTATAAATATGTTCAACAGGAATTATCTCTTCGTTCACTGCCTTAACGTTTAAAGGTATTTCTAATATTTTTGGGAATAAACCTAATTGCTTAGGAAATCCACATGCTATAAAATAACAAGTAGCACCCGAATCAAACAACACATAAGCATTTATCTCATTGACTGGAATAATACCTGCTACTACATCCGTTGATGTAACTGCATCTTGGACAGTCATATTAAAAGTACGGGCCATAGGTCTACCCGATGGTGATGGTCCAGTAATGGCTAACTTACCACTACTAGCACCCTTACTACCCTCCGACCCCTTCTTTGGGCAATTTCTTTCCATGTGGTCCATCGACCCACAAACAAAACAGCCTTGGTTCTTCTTCAGGTTAAGATAATTGGGTGATATATGACCCTCCTGCCCACAGTTGTAACAAACCAACTTCCCCTTAAGACAGACTCCTAGATGAGCCTTCTAGCATATCTTGCATGCTTCGATCCTACGCTTAGGATCACCTTGTTTTACTTCACTATTCCCAGTGTTAAAACTCTTTCTCTTGGGCATACTTGTCATGCCCCGAAATCCGGTCTATCTTCACACCCGAATTCCGTACGTCACGAGTGCAACATTCATCCAACATACATGATTATATACTGAAATATAACAGCATACATTCTCAATTCCCAGGTTCTCGAAACCTTATAACCCTTCTCATTACAAATAATGATAATTACATTATTCCTTTCATCTTACAAGAGTGACTTTTATCCGCCACCAAGGATACATACAGTTCATTAAACTAGTCTATAGTTTAATTCATCTTTCTACATTACAAGTCTTCACTTGATCTTCACACACATTCACATACTGAATGACACTTTGTCTGGATACCGCTCAGCTTGATATTTATAGGATCCTTAAGTTCTTTCTAACATCGTTCGCTGAAAATGTTTTTCATTTAAAGTAAGTGTGAGCATTCAATTGCCCAGCAAGTCATAACAGTTGAACAAATAACTTCAAGAGTTTAAACATTCTTTAGAACTTCGATAACTGAACACATGTTATTAAGTAGCTTGAATAATAGGAATTGTCTCGATTCCTATCATTTTACAACATTCATCACATACTCTTTACACCACTTTCATTCTTCTACCTTTTTGCATACATATCCTGTCTAGCTAGAATCATTAGCACAGACTTAACAATAACGGTTCATGTATAAACAGGACATACTTGTATTGAACAGTTCCATCACAGAACAGTTCATCTCAAAGAAACACCGGAGTGTTCACACTGTGGCACAAGGCCTCATACATTCTACCACTTTGTACAAATATCGCACATTCGCACATAGACAGAACTTCTCATGTTCAACATCTGAGAAGTTTTAGAAACTAGCATTCATTTAAAATATGAATGAAGTTAGGAAACTTGCCTTACGCCCAGCTACAGCTTACGCTGAACTGCTCATTCCAATTCCTATATAACACATAAGAAAATAGTACGCATACCAATTAGTCATATACTTGACTTACGCATTGGTTTACTTAACTTTACTTCTTAGGGTTCGCGTTCTTGTAATTTAAGCTTACGCGACTAACTTCCTTTACTACCGGTTTACAGCTTCATGACATATGGAGATGTCTTACTCAAAACGTTCATCATCATTGATGATTTACATTCTTATCTTCTTCTTATAACTCTCCTAGGACTCAGCACACATCGTGTCTCTGATAGTAGTCTATATGGTACTCTGAGTGGCTTCCCACAAACAACCAACAAACAAGTTCCCGTCTCATCTACACTGCCCACACAATGAGTTAGATCGGTTGCCAGTTTTGTATATACCTTCGCTTTCTGAAGGAATTGTTTATCCCAGCTCCCATATGTCAACCATTAAGGGTTACGATTGTACCACAACCTAACTTCTCTTAACTTATCTGAACCATTAAACTATAATGTTTGTTAAGCTAATTTCTTATTCCATACGGTTTTCTGGCAACTAAATGCCATACCTCAGGACTTATTCTTTATCGTCTAAGTCATACAGTCTTTTGTATACTCGGAACGATCATTCAATGTCAATACAATGAGGTTATAGCGTTAACCATTTCATATGAATTTATTAATACCTTAAAACGTCCAGTTCCTTCAACTCGGAACGTTTATCTAAGTTATACTTATTAACTCGGCTTCTTAACGTTATACGTTATTATCTTCAACTCAGTTTCTTCACCATTCACGGTTAATCAACATTCTTCATTACCTTACGGCTTTTTTGATACCATTCGTATCTTACTTACTACTTTCATCAACGTCTAAGTCATACAACTAGGGTATACTTAGAACGTTCGTCCAACGCGAATACAATTCACAAGGATCGTTTACGTATTCAACGTTCACGTTGCTCGTCTCTTAATCTCTCATTCAACCTTTATTCGAGGTTTTAATCGCTTTCGATTGTTATCCTTCCCATGAACCCCATGTTCATTATTCTTTCTTAATGTCAAAGCCATACTATTTGTTGTATGCTAAGACTGATCGTTCTTTGCAACAACGTTGCGTTCACATCGTCTATACGCTTTACGTTCATCTTACAATGCCATGTCATAACATCGAAATGTTATTCATTACTTTCATCAACCAATGTCTAAGGAATCACAATCATGGTAATCCCTCACATTCGTTCATCATGACTACGGTCCCCGGATATCGATTCCGTAACCCGCATCTACATTCTTTGTCTTTTAATCTAGTTTAATCTTTTCGTTCAACCTTTATTAAAGGTTTAAAACACTTAATTAAGTGTTACATTAAGTGAACTATATGTTCATACTTCTTTCTTACGCATCCCCTGAGAAATTGAGCAGTTAAAACTCATCTCTGGGTATTGCCCTGCACTAGCGCTGCGGCGCCGTGCCCTTCATTTCCTCTCGTGCTGCGGCGCGACCTACTTCTCTCTCCTCTCTTCCCGGGTTGGCACTGCGGCGCCATGTCCGTCCTTTCCTCTCGCGCTGTGGCGCCACTCTCCAGAAGGTTATGGCCGATCTCGCGCTGCGGCGCCGGCCTCCAAGGCACAACTCGCGCTGCGGCGCCGAGCATGATACCTAGAAAATTTTTCTAAGTCTTTCATTAATTTTGAGACGCGTACTTTACAATCTAATAACTTCTTCATTATAACTCGGAACGAGGTCGTTCCAAAGCTATTCTCTTCCTTATCTTATATACTTCGATTAGCCACGGACAGAATTTTGTTCTGAATCCGTTAACATGCCATTCAATTGGCTTAATCTTCACTCTTCGTTTATTTTAACGTTATTAATGTTCTTCGCTCGTTCGTCCGTAATTCGGTCATCCGAACTCGAAACTCGTTCGTTCTTGAGTCCACGACTCACGTTTTATACTTTTTCTTACATTCTTATGAAAACCTACACGTTCGGGTTCATTTACTAACTTTCTAATTCTCGTTCGTCTTTTACAAAAATTTTGCCATAACTTCGTTATAGCTCCATTTTAATCCGTTCTTCAAGAATGCTTCTACCGTACCTAACCAAGCAATAAGAATCTAACTTATACGCAATGGTTTTAAACTTGTCCATCAACAACAATTACACTACGATGGTTTTAAATTTGTCCATCAACAACATTCTTCGTGTTCTTCGCGTTCTTCGTTCGTTCTTCATTTTTAATCGATATTTTGGATTACGATTTCACTTTTTCTTGGAATTTAATGTTATAGAACACCATTCCTTACTTATTTGACCTACTCAATCATAAGATTCATTCGGATCGCTCAAAATTCTTACGAATCTTATACTTCCTTAAGAAATTTATAAACTAAATTTCTTATTTTTATTTCTTCATTTCTCATGATTTCAACCATATGAAATCATTCTCAATATCTTTTACTCCTTATTATCATTAAGTTATGTTTTTGAACATAAAAACTTAAAGAAAAATTAGAAGAATTAGGGCTCGGATTACCGTTCTTCTTTAATCTCCTTCCGTCGGACAAAGCGTGCATTCAAGCTAGCTTTTCCTCATTCCTCTCCTTCTCTTTCCCACATCCGAGCTCTCTCTCTTTCTCTCTCTCAAAGAGTAGGATTTTCAAAATCCCATTCAAATGAGATTAAGCTTCCTATTTATAGATTTTCAAGGCTAGGGGTATTTTGGTCATTTCGCCTCCTAACCTCCTTACTATTCCCACCTCCTCCAACACTTAGCCACCAAGTAAACTTGGCCTCCACCCTTACTTGGTGGCCAAGTGGCCGGCCCACATGCCCATTGATCATCCCATGGATTGCCCCAATGGTTATTACCCATCCGTTTACCCATCGGTTCGATCCGCGGTTTATCTTCTTGGTTTGGGCCTTAACCCTAATTCTTATTGGGCCTATCTTAGGTTTAATTTCACAAATCATTGAGCTTGACATAATCCAAGTCCAATTGGATTATACAAAGTCCATGAACTCAAAGTCCATTAAGACTAATCGTATTCTACGCATTCCATTCTCGTATTCTCGTATTCTCTTCGTATATCATTCGTACGATATTCGTATTATACGTCGTACTAATCTTCGTACTATACTCATATAATAACTAGTATTATACTCGTATCTCTCACGCATAATAACCCTAGTTATTATACGTACTCATTAAAATTCTCGAAAACTACTTTTCCTAACCCTTAGGTTTTACTTCCGCAGGCAAAAACTTCGTTTTTGCCATAACTGAAATATTATTGAATATTCCATCACGTCTCATCATTTTACGTAATCGTTACCTTCTCGAAATTTCAAAATAAAACTCCGAGCAGAAACTGATGAATAGTGCCTATTTCGTCTTTTTCCCCAGAAATATTTTTGTTTCTGAAAAACTTTCATTTTCATCTTGAAAATTCTTACTCGTTTAGACTAGCTCGTAGCCAGAATACTCCCGACTTATAATCATCCTAGATTATAGAACGATTAATAAACACATAGCACGTAATAGTATTAATAAAAATTCATTTTATTAATAACTAATTCTTTAAACCTAAATTCTGGATAAACCAAAATTCCAAGTTGTTACATTCTTCCCTCCTTATAAAAATTCCGTCCTCGAAATTTCTTAAAACCAAACCCTTACCCAGGTTCTCACATTCTTCCCTTCTTCACAGAATTTCATCCTCAAAATTTTAGCTTACACTTCTTCTCAACTTCTCTTCAAAGAAGTTCTAATCTTTCCATCATTCCAACCTCCATAACCTATCAAGAATCATGAAGTAGAAGGAATAGCGAGGAATATAAAATATCCTTTAAAACATTTCATACTTTTGCTGAGGGGTCAAATTTACCATGAACTCTTACTAGGTTAAACAGCATAACATCGTAACCTTTCTTTCCACGGCCAGTTTATAATCACAAAGAAGGTAAACTACCTCTTCCATACGTAGGTGATCAACCCTTCGTATAACCCTATTTCGGAGTATGTTCACCTCAGACTTACTCATTAGATTTCGCACCAAAACAATTTTGTTTGGCATAACTCTTCAAAGAAAGCTCGATTTTCTTTTAATCATGACATACCATTCGTCTTAGCCAAATCAATTAGCTTAGACCGTAACAATAAATTGGACATCAACTTGACACATTCGTCTAGTCAACTCATTTGATATCGACTACTTCTTTAAATTCTTTTACAATACATCAAAACGTTTCATGACGTCATGATACCGTACTCTTCACAGTACATTGAGAAGTTCGTCAGTTTATGACTTCATCATTATGCATCATACCATAGCGGTTTATTGATCCTCTGATCAAATTCCACACCAGGTTTAATTGCATTAATAACTCCATCCTTTTACCATCCTTGCATCAAATGAACTGATGATATAAAATTCATTTTGATATTTCAAATCAATTTCTGTCTAGTTGAAACAATTAGCATAGACATACCAAGAATAGTTCTTTTAAAATCCATTGGTTCCAAAAGTCGAACCAATTCTTTCATGTTCCAAAACGCGCACATTAGCACGATTTCAAGAAATTTCGAAATATAGCATAGCTAGATGACTTGGAATATCTTATTCTCCATCTTCCTTCATTGTCTTACTGCGACAATACTTAATCTTCTCTAGCACCTTCAATGCTAAGTCTACTAAAAATACTTCGTTTTCAGTCTAAACATCTCTATACCATAGTACAGTCCATTAACTTACCACACATTATGAGTTCAAGAACTTTCCACAATAATATGAGTTTAAGAACATCCAGACAGACCTTAGGCGCCCATTCGCTGAAACATTCAAAAACATACCATATTATTATGAGTCACGAACTTACCATAAGTATGAGTTTAAAGAACTCGTACCTACCTTATCCTTCTCTACCTATCAAGTATATACATGAGAAAAGATTCACCTTCTCGTCATATACATCTTGATAGCGCGACCAATTCCAATGATTATCACGGTAATAAACTGAGTAGTTGTTACACCAAGCACAAACCTCTGCCCATACAAAGATTCATACAACGCAGCCATCACATGAGTCCTCAATTGAAATCTTTTAACTTCTACCTTCTCTTTACTTAATACAAATTTTCTTTAATTCATATGCTATCCTTTATAACTCAATCTGAGTTCTTCTTCCCATACTAATTCGTAGTATCATTCATTCATAGCATTAGCTATAAATCATTCATCGTTTAACAGCTCATCTATTACTACGATTTACTATGATCACGTGGTGATCTTCTTCCTTAATCGTTTATCTCAACGATTTTTTTTATCCTTCTCTCTACGATTATAGTCTTAGGTACTCTTACCTAAGAGTTATAACCTATAGCTCTAATACCAACCTGTCACGCCCCAAAATCCGATCTATCTTCACACCCGGATTCCGTATGGCACGAGTACATCATTCATCCAACATACATCATTATATACTTAAATATAACAGCATACATTCTCAATTCCCAGGGTCTCGAAACCTTATAACCCTTCTCATTACAAATAATGATAATTACATTATTCCTTTCATCTTACAAGAGTGACTTTTATCCGCCACCAAGGATACATGCAGTTCATTAAACTAGTCTATAGTTTAATTCATCTTTCTACATTACAAGTCTTCACTTGATCTTCTCACACATTCACATACTGAATGACACTTTGTCTGGATACCGCTCAGCTTGATCTTTACAGGATCCTTAAGTTCTTTATAACATCGTTCGTTGAAAATATTTTTCATTTAAATCAAGTGTGAGCATTTAATTTCCCAGCAAGTCATAACGGTTGAACAAATAACTTCAAGAGTTTAAACATTCTTTAGAACTTGGATAACCGAACATAGGTTATGAAGCAGTAAGAATAATAGGAATTGTCTCGATTCCTATCATTTTACAACATTCATCACATACTCTTTACACCACTTTCATTCTTCTACCTTTTTGCATACATATCCTGTCTAGCTAGAATCATTAGCGCAGACTTAACAATAACGGTTCATGTATAAACAGAACATACTTGTATTGAACAGTTCCATCACAGAACAGTTCATCTCAAAGAAATACTGAAGTGTTCACACTGTGGCACAAGGCCTCATACATTCTACCACTTTGTACAAATATCACACATTCGAACATAGACAGAATTTCTCATGTTCAACATCTGAGAAATTTTAGAAACTAGCATTCATTTAAAATATGAATGAAGTTAGGAAACTTGCCTTACGCCCAGCTACAGCTTACGCTGAACTGCTCATTCCAATTCCTATATAACACATAAGAAAATAGTATGCATACCAATTAGTCATATACTTGACTTACGCATTGGTTTACTTAACTTTACTTCTTAAGGTTCGCGTTCTTGTAATTTAAGCTTACGCGACTAACTTCCTTTACTACCGGTTTACGGCTTCATGACATACGGAGATGTCTTACTCAAAACGTTCATCATCATTGATGATTTACATTCTTATCTTCTTCTTATAACTCTCCTAGGACCCAGCACACATCGTGTCTCTGCTAGTAGTCCATATGGTACTCTGAGTTATTTCCCACAAACAACCAATAAATAAGTTCCCGTCTCATCTACACTGCCCACACAGTGAGTTAGAACGGTTGCCAGTTTTGTATATACATTCGCTCTCTGAAGGAATTGTTTATCCTAGCTCCCATATGTCAACCATCAACAGTTACGATTGTACCACAACCTAACTTCTCTTAACTTATCCGAACCATTAAACTATAATGTTCGTTAAGCTAATTTCTTATTCCATACGGTTTTCTGGCAACTAAATGCCATACCTCAGAACTCATTCTTTATCATCTAAGTCATACAGTCTTTTGTATACTCGGAACGATCATTCAATGTCAATACTATGAGGTCATAGTATTAACCATTTCATATGAATTTATTAATACCTTAAAACGTATAGTTCCTTCAACTCGGAACGTTTATCCAAGTTATACTTTTTAACTCGGCTTCTTAACGTTATACGTTATTATCTTCAACTTAGTTTCTTCACCATTCACGGTTAATCAACATTCTTCATTACCTTACGACTTTCTTGATACCATTCGTATCTTACTTACTACTTTCATCAACGTCTAAGTCATACAACTAGGGTATACTTAGAACGTTCGTCCAACGCGAATACAATTCAGAAGGATCGTTTACGTATTCAACGTTCACGTTGCTCGTCTCTTAATCTCTCATTCAACCTTTATTCGAGGTTTTAATCGCTTTCGATTGTTATCCATCCCATGAAACTCATGTTCATTATTCTTTCTTAATGTCAAAGCCATATTGTTCGTTGTATGCTAAGACCGATCGTTCTTTGCAACAACGTTGCATTCACAGCGTCTATACGCTTTACGTTCATCTTACAATGCCATGTCATAACATCAAAATGTTATTCATTACTTTCATCAACCAACGTCTAAGGAATCACAATCATGGTAATCCCTCACGTTCGTTCATCGTGACTACGGTCCCCAGATATCGGTTCCGTACCCGCATCTACATTCTTTGTCTTTTAATCTCGTTTAATCTTTTCGTTCAACCTTTATTAAAGGTTTAAAACACTTGATTAAGTGTTACATTAAGTGAACTATATGTTCATACTTCTTTCTTGCACATCCCCCGAGAAATTGAGCAGTTAAAATCTCATCTCTGGGTATTGCCCTGCACTGGCGCTGCGGCGTTGTGCCCTTCATTTCCTCTCGCGCTGCGGCGCGACCTACTTCTCTCTCCTCTCTTCCCGGGCTGGCGCTGCGGCGCCAATTCCGTCCTTTCCTCTCGTGCTGTGGCGCCACTCTCCATAAGGTTATGGCCGATCTCGTGCTGCGGCACCGGCCCCCAAGGCACGACTCGCGCTGCGGCGCCGAGCATGAAACCTAGAAAATTTATCTAAGTCTTTCATTAATTTTGAGACGCGTACTTTACGATCTCATAACTTCTTCATTATAACTCGGAATGAGGTTGTTCTAAAGCCATTCTCTTCCTTATCTTATGTACTTCGATTAGCCATGGATAGAATTTTGTTCTGAATCCGTTAACATGCCATTCAATTGGCTTAATCTTCACTATTCGTTCATTTTAACGTTATTAACGCTCTTCGCTCGTTCGTCCGTAATTCGGTCATCCGAACTCGGAACTCGTTTGTTCTTGAGTCCACGACTCACGTTTTATACATTTTCTTACATTCTTATGAAACCCTACATGTTCGGGTTCATCTACTAACTTTCTAATTCTCGTTCGTCTTTTACAAAAATTTTGCCATAACTTCGTTATAGCTCCGTTTTAATCCGTTCTTCATAAATGTTTCTACCATTCCTAACCAAGCAATAAGAAACTAACTTATACGCAATGGTTTTAAACTTGTCCATCAACAACAATTACACTACGATGGTTTTAAATTTGTCCATCAACAACGTTCTTCGTGTTCTTCGCGTTTTTCATTCGTTCTTCATTTTTAATCGATATTTTGGATTATGATTTCACTTTTTCGTGGAATTTGATGTTATAGAACACCATTCCTTACTTATTTGACCTACTCAATCATAAGATTCATTCGGATCGCTCAAACTCCTTACGAATCTTATACTTCTTTAAGAAATTTATAAACTAAATTTCTTATTTTTATTTCTTCATTTCTCATGATTTCAACCATATGAAATCATTCTCAATATCTTTTACTCCTTATTATCATTAAGTTATGTTTTTGAACATAAAAACTTAAAGAAAAATTAGAAGAACTAGGGTTCGAATTACCGTTCTTCTTTAATCTCCTTCCGTCGGACAAAGCGTGCATTCAACCTAGCTTTTCCTCATTCCACTCCTTCTTTTTCCCAATCCGAGCTCTCTCTCTTTCTCTCTCAAAGAGTAGGATTTTCAAAATCCCATTCAAATGAGATTAAGCTTCCAATTTATAGATTTTCAAGGCTAGGGGTATTTTGGTCATTTTGCCTCCTATCCTCCTTACTATTCCCACCTCCTCCAACACTTAGCCACCAAGTAAACTTGGCCTCCACCCTTACTTGGCGGCCAAGTGGTCGGCCCACTTGCCCATGGGTCATCCCATGGGTTGCCCCAATGGTTATTACCCATCCGTTTACCCATCGGTTCGATCCGCGGTTTATCTTCTTGGTTTGGGCCTTAACCCTAATTCTTATTGGGCCTATCTTAGGTTTGATTTCACAAATCATTGGGCTTGACATAATCCAAGTCCAATTGGATTCTACAAAGTCCATGAACTCAAAGTCCATTAAGACTAATTGTATTCTACGCATTCCATTCTCGTATTCTCGTATTCTCTTCGTAAATCATTCGTACGATATTCGTATTATACGTCGTACTAATCTTCGTACTATACTCGTATAATAACTAGTATTATACTCGTATCTCTCACGCATAATAACCCTAGTTATTATACGTACTCATTAAAATTCTCAGAAATTACTTTTCATAACCCTTAGGTTTTACGTCCACAGGCGAAAACTTCGTTTTTGCCATAACTGAAATATTATTGAATATTCTATCACGTGTCATCATTTTACGTAATTGTTAACTTCTCGAAATTTCAAAATAAAACTCCGAGCAGAAACTGATGAATAGTGCCTATTTTGTCTTATTCCCCAAAAATATTTTTGTTCCCGAAAAACTTTCATTTTCATCTTGAAAATTCTTACTCGTTTAGACTAGCTCGTAGCCAGAATACTCCCGACTTATAATCATCCTAGGTGATAGAATGATTAATAAACACATTGCACATAATAGTATTAATAAAAATTTATTTTATTAATAACTAATTCATTAAACCTGAATTCTTGATAAACCAAAATTCCAGGTTGTTACAATACTTTAACTACCACTAGCTCCCTCCGTCTTGGATACTCCTTCTCCTTTACTCTTATTCTTTCTCTCTTTGTGGTATTGGCTTAAAGCCTCACTACCACCCTCAGTAATAATTGCCTTTTCTAGAATAGTTCCATACGATGCACTCTAAAATACAAAAATCCTACTATAGAGCCAGCTCAAACCTACGAGCCTTCCTCTCCTCGGTGTCCACTTGATGTGGAGTATATCTTTACAATTCATTGAACTTGGCCGCATACTGGGCAACCGTCATGTCCCCTTGCTTAAGTTCTAAGAACTTAATCTCCATTCTCCCCTGCATGCTTGTAGGAAAATAGCTCTCGAAGAAAACTTTCTTGAACTGTTCCCACGTTACAACATCTGTCTAGCCCCACCCTGGTGAGCCTCCCACCAGAAGTTGGCTTCTCCTTTCATCATATAGGTCACAAAAGAAGTCTTTTGCTCCTCCCTTACGTTTGTGATTACAAACGCCTTTTCTATTTCCCTCACCCATGTCTGGGCCTCAATTGGGTCTGTAGCTCCTTTGAACTCCGGTGGACCAACACTTTTAAATTCCTTAAAGGTAGTCGTTCTGGCTACCCTAGGGACTGCGGGTGCTCTACCCCCAGTTTGATTAAATGCTGCTATTAATAAATTAACGAACTCTTGCATAGAGTTGTTCTAACCCCCTTGGTTATCATTATGGGATTCAGTTCCTGATTACGTTGTCTTCTTCTTGGCGGCATTTTTCTGAATAAATAAATAAAGTTTCATTATTATTTATTTGCTTACTTAGTTATTGTTCGCCAACCAACAACTCATACCACAACAAAGAACATTTGATAAAAAAACCTCATTATATTAATATGTTTCTTCATAATTCGAACTATTTACAGATTGATTCCGTAGCCAGAGCTATTACATTTCTATCCCGCGATTGAATTCAACAAAAATGGGATTTACAAAAAGACTACCATTTAATTATACAAAAGAGGGTTTTACGTCACTACACAACATATTTACCTATCTGGACTTTCTCTATTTACTACTAATACTGCATAACAGCATTCTCATGCTTCTGATTCGCAAGAATCGACATAATATCCTGACTAATCTTATAACGAGTTTACCCCGACTCAATGGAATAACAAGCATTTTTTAGCTTGAAATCCTCATGAGCACTCTCATGGATGTAAGACATCCGTGCTATCTTCTGGTTCTTCTCCCCCAGTTCTTTACGAAGCACAACGGCCTCATTCTTAAAATCTATCACCTTATCCTTCATGAGCACCTTCTCATCATGCTCTTTCTCAAAATCTGCTTCTACAGACTCCTTAACTTCATGGAGGTCACTAACATCCTCCCTCAAGTTCTAGACAATAGTGCGCAGTTACACATTTTGATCAAGCACCGCCAGATACAATGCCCTCATTACTTTTGTGATGGCCCCAAATTCGGACCGCCACTTGGTCACTCAAATTCGGTTCATCACGTGCTCATGGTAATATAATAGTAACTAAAATTACACATTCATAGCGAAAGATCTAATCTAGAATAGTATACAATGATTTATTATAATTATTCCCCAAGTCTCGCAACCTACAGTACTTAATAGATTACATTTTAATATCCTATACAGACTTATTACATAATCGTATTTAAGCTTAAACATAGTCTGAAGACAGTCTTAATACAACATAACACTTTTTAAACATAAAGGAACAAGCTAGTCGGTAGCCTTGCCCTTGCCCTTGCCTTTCCCAGAGACACTTCCCTGTTCCGCCTGAACTGAAAGGTTTTAAATTCGTAAGAATGAGCACAAATTGCCCAGCAAGTAATATACAACAAGGGTAAAGAGTTTTATAACACAAGTTTGAAATATCGAAGTATCATCTCTAAGATAGTTCAGAGTTTCAGAATAATATCATGAACAACGAAAATCAACAATTCTTGAATCTAATCCTTGGAATATGAAACGATAATTCAATATAGATCAACAGATATATATGAATTCAAAGGCTATCAATGTATCCAATTGGATAAAACAATTTATACTGAGCAGTCACTAAGGACTATTGAACATCAACTAGAATTACCAATATTAAACTGATAACCCAAAAGAATTAAGTACAATAGATGATCAGTCTACAATACTCTATGTTATGCATAACACCACAGTAATATTCACGCGTATGTTGGGGCTTCCAACAATAAACACTCCCCTTACCATAAGGGTTGTTCAACTCAGTTTTCAAGATTTTTGCATCAGTCAATTGGTTTGGACAATTTTATAAACATGCATATAGTCTAGTCGAATCAAATGGCAAAGATACTTTCACAATATCCAAGACCAATACCAAGTTCAACATGAATAATAGTTTTCACAAGAGTTTAAATAAACTAGCTCAATTGAACGAGTACGTAAGATAACTTGCATTCAAAGAGATAAGGTTTAGATACTTGCTTACGATATTCGTTGAATAAAGTAATGTAAGGGTTTAGGATACTTACCTCAAGCGTAGTTTACCAAAGTAAAGTTTAATACCTTCTTACGGATCCTAACGTAATACATTTACACGTATAGGATATTCATTAGTTTCATAAACTCACATAGGTAAGTTCAAACGTACACATAAACGTCTAACTTAGTTGTAACTTCATACAACATCACATATCCTATATTTTCATAGCACAAATTAGATTGTTAGACATCATAAATTCAAACAACGTATTATTGCTTTATATCTTGTAAACATTCTTTTGGACTTAACATTTGAAAGTTATAATTAACATTCATCTCTATCATATAGCATG
The DNA here is from genome assembly GCA_016801055.1 of Panax notoginseng. Taxonomy (NCBI): domain Eukaryota; kingdom Viridiplantae; phylum Streptophyta; class Magnoliopsida; order Apiales; family Araliaceae; genus Panax; species Panax notoginseng. The sequence goes on from CM029013.1 coordinate 168,105,024, forward strand.
CTTTTTAACACATTTCATAGCATATTGGTCATATATTACAAGTTAAAGTAATCATATAAGCGTGCCTTGAACTTCAGATCAAAAAATAGAAACTATTCTTGACTGCAGGATGGCGCAACTGCGCCCTGTCTAGGCTTAGCGACGGCGCAGCTGCGCTGTCCCCTGGCCAGACCAGGGTTGAGCTATTGCTTTCCTGATTTCAGTCCCACTCTAACATACCACCACACTTATACTTTAGCATATATGCACATTAGATGTTTTCACATAGCACATGACCGTTCTTGAGTTCATTCTTACAAGTTTTAACTTACAACTTACATGATATTAAAGCATAACAAGGTCAAGTAGTTACCATATTTTATAACTTGGATATATGTCCACATACACAATCTGTTAATACTCATGCTTATAATGTTCATATTGTTTATTTACAACTATCACTATTTAATACTTTGAATCATGCTTTAAACTCATGTTTGGTTTTGTTATCATCATGTTCAATACATATGAATCATGTCTAGGGATATTATGGACATAGCATGACATATTACGCCTTTAGAATCTAGATATTCATGGGATGCAACTAGATTTTGAAAATATGTTCAAGTTTGCTTTTGAAACCATTTTAACATGAATGATGGAATATAACACATACAAGGTAACTTTAAACTCTTATCATATATAACCAAATCATGTTAACATCTTTCCAAGATCAGAACCTACATCATGTAGCATTCATACATATCACATTCATTTCTAAAGTTCTAAATTCATTTTAAACTATAAGCTTTGGTAAATCATGTATGCTAATCTACTAAAACATGCTCACATTAGGTTAATATACTTATATACACACATTACACATGCTTGCATGCTAGTTTAAGCCATAGTAATTGACCAACACTTAGCAAATTTTAAACAGAAGGCAAAAACTGAACACAGAGGTTGGCGCAGCTGCGCTGTGCCCAGTTTTATACTGGCGCAGCTGCGCTACGTCTGGTTCAAGCCCAGAACAGTCTGCGTCGGCAGGAATTCAGCCCAACCATAGAAATCATTCACGAGTTCGATTTTAAACAGTCATATATCTGTTTAAACATGCTTACATGATTATATAACAACTATGTAAACATTACCCAATCCTTATTATCATCTAACTCCACATAATTTAGAAATTGATAATTTAAGAATTGAAATTTTGACAGAAGCTGAAAATGAAAAATAAGAAGAAAGTTTATACCTTTGAAATTAGCTTGCTAATTCACACTTCCTCTATAGTTGTGTATATAATTACTTACTCTATCTATGCTTTCAATTTCACCCTTAAGCAATTCTTAGCAATAAAAAATGGAGAAGGAGAGTCCATATTTATAGAAGAAAAATTACACAGACATTGCAATTTCCCATTGAATCAAACCCATGGATTGAGGGATTGCATGATTGTTATTAAAGAGTTGTTAGATGGTAGTTGAAGATCATCATAATAGCCATTCCCCCCATAATCATGAGTTAGAAGGAGCTTGGGAGAAGAAAAGAAAAATAGGCCTTAGCCTTTGTCATACACGTGAAGAAAAATAGGCCTTAGCCTTCGTCGATTAATATCAACATAATGTACTTTTATCCTATGGTTTATTAATGTCACACATATAACAAAAGTGTTTCATTTTATTTCCACAGTAAAAAACTTATCTATCTCAGATTAACCACTAGCGCAGCTGCGGCAGTTTGTACTGTTGGGAGGGCGCAACTGCGCCGGACCCTGGCAGTGCCAAGCTAGTTTAGCATCAAGCCAGTTCTAACTTCTATCGCCATACTAGTTTTACATGACATAAATTAACATCACACGAGTGATATTGCTAATCTAAGAGTGTATTCACTCCTTATATGGAATCACATAATCATACGCAATTAATCTTCATCTTGGTTTAATTACTTAAATTTTCTTTCTCATGCCACACAAGGCATTACTCAATTCTCATCATAACTTCACACTTATAACTTCAATTTACACTAGTTGAATCACTTATCTTACCATACATCAATAATTATATTCAAATAAATATTTATTTCTAATAATATATTCATTTATTAAGATGTGGAAATTCTCGGGTATTACATCCTCCCCCCTTATAAAAATTATGTCCCAGAATTGCTACAAGGTTACACAAATAGATGGGGATAATCCCTCATCATCCTATCTTCTAACTCTCACGTAGCCTCCTCGACATCGTGGTTACGCCAAAGCACTTTTACAGAAGAAATGACTTTGTTTCTTAAAGTTTTCTCTTTCTTATCTAGAATTTGGACAGGAATTTCTTCATATGCTAAGTTCTTCTCCACTTGAATGGGTTCATAAGAAATCACGTGCTTGTAGTCAGGCTTGTATGGACGCAACACAGATATGTGAAAGACGTTATGGATGTGCTCCAACTCAGGTGGTAATGCAACTTTGTATGCCACTTCTCCCACTTGGTTCAATATCTCGAATGGTCCTATGAATCTTGGATTCAGTTTTCCTTTCTTGCCGAAATAGATCTTTCCCTTCCATGGCGATACCTTCATGCATATGAAACTGCTGACTTTAAAATCTAAGTCCTGCCGATGCAAATCTGCGTACTTCTTCTGGCGATCTTGAGTTGCTACTAGTCTGGCTCTTATTACTATCACCACGTCTGCAATATGTTGTACTAACTCTGGTCCGAGAATTCGTCGCTCTCCGACTTCGTCCCAACATAATGGCATTTTTCACTTTCTTTCGTAAAGAGCTTCATACGATAGCATGCCTGTAATACCCGGTAAAAATTAATTAATTAATAAATATTAAATAATAAAAATTACCTTGTTTTAAAACATATTTTTGGATGTCATTTATTTTGGGTCAAAATAATCATTTAATTTTGTGGGCTAATGTAATAATAAGTGTGGGTAAATTAAATTGATAAAATTGGGCTTTAAATTAAGTGGGTCAAATTTATAATTGTGTAATTTTAAAATTCTATTAAAATTTGAAGAGTTAATAAATATATTAATTAATAAAATCTATTGTTTTAATGAATAAATAACTAAACCTAATTCACTTAAACAATACGCCTTATACGAGTTTGGGAGAGAAAGAAAAGGAACAGTGGCGGCTGAGAACCGAAGAGGAGGAATCTGTTACCATACATACATGTAAGTGCTTATGATTTGTTATTATAATTATTGGGAAGTATAACAATCTGTGTAAAAGTATTCATATATATAGATATAGATATAGATATTTTAATACCCTCCGTTCCAAACAATTGGTCAGCAAATAAAATCCATACATGTTTAGTATTATACCCCTATATGAATAGTCTGCTATCCAGCATGTTATATATATATATATAAAGAATGATTTTTCATTTGAATGAGTGGAACAATTTTTTCCACCAACACTTTTACTGCTGCAGGCGTGCATTTTCGTTAATATATATATATATATATATATATATATATATATATATATATATATATATATATAATATTAAAGTTTAATAAAACATTTGGCCATGAAAGGTGTATGGAATTAGTAAATCATTGAAGTTATGTTAGTAATTTGAATTAATTCATTTTTCTAACATAGTTATAAAAGTTCTTAATAATAAATGAGTTATTAACGGGCTAGAGATGGAAAAATATTTTTTACAAGTGTACTTATATTTATTATTATTTTGTGTAATTAGTTCGGACGAAAAGAGTTTAACGAACTACATTGGGATAATAATTTTGGGTATTACATTGCTTGCTTCAGGTACGAATTCCGTACTCTTTCAGCGAGACTCTTTTATTGTTAAGTTGTTCGTTTCGTTATTCATTTCGAAATTTAGTTTTGCCTCTCATAATTGCTTTTTTTCTTAAATTCGTGAGAATGTTTCATTTTGGCATTAGTATTTAAAACTAGTATTTGTACTCTTTGGTCTAGTGTGTCATGGTTTATATTTATTTCGATCTTTGTAGAAAGTACATGTTAATATTTTGGAGACTTTGCGTTGATATTTTGTTTCAGTTTAACATGTACACGTTAGAACCCCTTTGTTGTGTCGCATGTGTTGTGACATTATATTTTGTTAAAATACCGTAGGGTATACCTGAGCTATAACCACATGTGGGGGTACCACAGGCTGTCCTCTTGCCACCGAGGCATGACACCTTCCGTGGCGGTGTGATCAGTCCACAGCGTCTCCGTTTTGTGCTCCGGTAGGAGTTGGCCATTTGGTGTTTTGTTTTGGGAGGCGTATGGGTCGACCCTAGTTTTCTGTTCTGTTATGTTTTGCGGATTGGTGATGTTTGTGTCAAACACACCTTCCGATTTTACATGCATTGGATTCGTTGTCCAATGTATGTGACTTGCCTGTGTGGCATTATTTAATTTGCCTATGTGGCATTATTTGACTTGCCTGTGTGGCAAGGTATATTTCTGTTTTATTCTGAGCTTGGTGTGAAATAACACCCAACCATTTGATTCAGCCTATTATTTTGTTGTGTTAGATTTGTTCGTTTCGTTTCAGTTCGTTTTGTCTCTTTTCATTTAATTAAGTTAGTTATTTCGGGTTATTATTTGTATTCTATATCCGTACTGGGCATTTGGCTCATGCTGTGTTTTCTTCCGACAGGTAATCAGGGAAATCAAGGGCAAGTGTGATGAGAGCTCCATTCATTCCAATGATTTAGAAATATTCTGTTTAGACTTGATGTGTCAGTTTACTTGAAATTGTAATAATTATTTTATATTGTGGTTTGAGACAGTTGGAGATGTATTATGGTTGACTTGTGGTATTTATCAGTTATTAAGACTATTCTTTTGTGGATTAGAGCCTTGCTATTAAATTCATCAGTTTTGTTATGTTTTGAGTAACTTCTCTTTCTATTTCGGAAAGGGGGTGTTACAGAGTTGGTATCAGAGCCTAGGTTCTTTCTTGTAGAAAACCTATTTAGGTTTGACATGTGAGTTATGGGTAGACTTCTAGGTTAGGTTTTGTTCTGTTTAATTTTCTGTTTAGCTATCATATCAGCTATATTAGAATATGTCTTTAATCTGCTTTGTATCTATTCGTTAATCTCTTTGTTAGATGGCTCGTAGATCCGCCAGAGTTACTGGGAGGCGAGGCAACAATAGGAGAAGAGGTGAGGGTCAGCCTAATGAGCAACCTAATGATCAGATTAATGCTCAGTTGGCTACCTTGGTGAATCAAGTGGTGAATCAGGCGTTACCTCAGTTGGTGGCACAGGTTGTACAGGCAATGTAGCAGCCGCCACCAGAAATTCCTGAGCAAGAGAACCTGGGAAATAATGGTCCACAGGCAAACGAAGAGGGAGTGAATGCCGATGGTATTGATCAGCAGTTGGTTCCAATGTATGTGTGGTTGGAAAGGTTTCAAAAGTAGAAACCACAGGCATTCAGTTCGGCTCCAACTCCAATTGATGCAGAGAATTAGATTGCCCACTTAGAGAAGATTTTCAATGTGTTGGGGTGCTCGGATAATCAGAAAGTGTTGCTAGCTGCTTACAAGCTGGAAGGGGATGCGCAGAGGTGCTGGAAAGCGTTGAAAACAACAAAGGGTAATGGTTATGTTGAGGCACTTACCTGGGTAGAGTTTTATGAGGTCTTTTATCAGCAGTACTTCCCAGCTGCTGATAAAGAGGCCTATGCCAGAGAGTATCTGTCTATTCGGCAGAAAGATGATGAGTCCATCATCGATTTTATGACGAGGTTCACCAGGTTGGCAGGATTTGCGGGAACCTCAGCAGGGACTGTAGCATAACAGGCAGAGAAATTCAAGTGGCGGATTCATTATAGATGTCGTCAGCATCTTATTAACAATAAGTTTACAGACGTGTCAGCAGTGGCCAATGCGGCCAAGAATATTGAGATGGAGAGACAGGACTTTCAGTCTTCTAAACCGGATGGGAGTCGAAAGAGGGATAGAGATGACCAGCAGGGTCAAACTTCAGTTCAGCATGGGAGAAATCAGGGTGGTCAGTTGAATAGGAATCGTGGTGGCCAACAGGGGCAATGGCGTGGATAGAATCAGAATAGGGGTCATCAGTAGATGCCTCAACAAGGGCAGAATCGTCCGCTGCAGCTACCTTGGAATGGTCAGAATTGTCCGCAGTGGCAGAATCGTCAGCAGAGGCAAAATCACGGTCGTTATCCAGGATCAGCTGGTGGGGGTAACCCAAATCTTATCTCGATAGCTCCTTGTGCTACTTGTGGGGCTATTCATCTGGGAGGCAGTGCCACAGACTCACAGGTGCATGCTTCTTGTGTGGACAGATGGGTCATATGGCTAGAGATTGTACCGAGCCACGTGGGAATGGTGGAGGTGGCAAAAATGGTGGTAATGGAGGTCAGCGTCAGCGTGGTCAAGTGTTTGCTTTGACATATAACCAGGCGGCAGGTGCACCAGGTACTATTTCTGGTACTCTTTTAGTTGGCAATCGTGAGGCGTCTATTTTGTTTGATACGGGTTCTACTCATTCTGTTGTTGCTCAGTCTTTTGTTCGGCACCTAGGTGTGCTATCTCAGTTATTAAATTCTGTTATGTCCATTTCTACCCCGATGGGGACTTCTGTTGTTATTTCTGATTTGTATCGAGGGTGTCCGATAAGTTTTGGGGATAAGATTCGTAGGGCTAATCTTCTTCCAATGAGTATGCACAATTTCGATGTCATTCTTGGGATGGACTGGTTGGATAAGCACTAGGCCACTATCGATTGTCAGGCGAAGAAGGTTATATTTGGAGTTGTGAAGTCTCCAGAATTTGTGTTTCAGGGTTCACAACCGAGTAGGGTGGTGAAGTTGATTTCGACTTTGAAAGCTGGGAAGTTAGTGGCAAGGGTTGTGAGGGGTATTTGGCATTTGTGAAAGATACCTCTAAGGGTGAGTCTCGTATTGAGGATGTTCCGATTGTTCGTAACTTTTTCAATGTGTTTCCTGAGGAGTTGTCAGGGTTGCCACCACAGTGGGAAATAGAATTTTCTATTAAGCTTGTTCCTGGTGCAGAGCCTATCTCTAAGGCGCCGTATCGAATGGCACCATTGGAGTTGCAGGAGTTGAAAGAGCAGTTGCAGGAACTGTTAGATCATGGTGTGATTCGCCCGAGTGTTTCGCCGTGGGGTGCTCCAGTCTTGTTTGTAAAGAAGAAGGATGGGTCTATGAGGCTATGTATAGACTACAGAGAGTTGAACAAGATAACCATTAGGAATCGGTATCCATTGCCGAGGATTGATGACTTATTTGACCAACTTCAAGGGGCAAAATATTTTTCGAAGATAAACTTGAGGTCGGGCTATCATCAGTTGAGGGTGAGGGATGAGGATATCCCTAAGACAGCTTTTCGCACTCGATATGGGCATTACGAGTTTCTGGTGATGTCATTCGGGTTAACTAATGCTCCGGCGGTGTTTATGGATTTGATGAATCGGGTGTTCAGGGAGTACTTGGACCAATTTGTCATTGTCTTTATTGATGACATTTTGGTTTACTCCAAGTCTAAGGAAGAGCATGAGGAACATCTTCGCACAGTGTTGGGGATTTTGCAGAAAGAGAAGTTGTATGCTAAATTCTCTAAATGCGAGTTCTGGTTGGAGCAGGTTGCATTTTTGGGGCACGTTGTTTCTGCTGAGGGCATTAAGGTGGATCCTGCGAAGGTTAAGGCTATCACTAAATGGCCGAGACCTACTACAGTGACAGAGATTAGGAGTTTCTTGGGTTTGGCAGGGTATTATAGGAGGTTTGTGGAAGGGTTTTCCTTGCTTGCTTTACTATTGACCCAGTTGATGAGACAGGGCACGAAGTTTGTGTGGAATGAGGAGCGTGAGAAGAGTTTTGAGGAGTTAAAGAAACGACTTGTGACAGCTCCTATACTTGCATTGCCGTCGGGGACTGGAGGTTACCAGATTTATAGTGATGCTTCTAAGAAGGGCTTGGGGTGTGTTTTGATGCAACACGGTAAGGTGATTGCTTATGCTTCTAGGCAGCTTAAACCTTACGAGGTGAACTACCCCGCACATGATTTGGAGTTGGCAGCGGTGATCTTTGCCTTAAAGATTTGAAGGCATTATTTGTATGGAGAGACTTGTGATATCTTCACCGATCACAAAAGTCTTAAATACATATTTACTCAAAAGGAGCTTAATATGAGGCAAAGGCGTTGGTTAGAGCTTCTAAAATATTATGATGCGAGGATTCAGTATCACTCGGGGAAGGCAAATGTGGTTGCAGATGCTCTTAGCCGAAAGAATTCCGGGAGTGTAGCAGCCCTTATTACACAACCCTAACTTATTTCGGATATGGAGCGGCTCGAGATGGAATTGCATGTACGAGGTTCGGATGGGCATTTGGCAGGTATGAGAGTGGAGCCCTCTCTTATCTCGCGGGTCAAAGAAGCTCAAAAGGAAGATGGGGAGTTGTGGAGTATGACGCAGAATCTAAAGGAGGGAAAGCAGTCCGAGTTTCGTATTGATGACCATGGTGTGATTTAGTTGGGTGAGCGGTTGTGTGTACCGTCCAATCCATTCATTCGGGAGGTGGTGTTGGCTGAGGCTCATAGTTCGCCATTTTCTATTCATCCAGGTTCTACGAAGATGTATAGGGATTTGAAGAAGAATTCTTGGTGGAATGGGATGAAACGAGACGTGGCTGAATATGTTGGGAAGTGCCTCACTTGTCAGCAAGTGAAGATAGAACATCAACGAGCTAGTGGTTTGCTGCAACAGTTAGACATTCCAGTGTGGAAGTAGGAGGATATCACGATGGATTTTGTGACTAGTTTGCCGAAGACTTTCAGGAAGAATGATGCCATATGGGTAGTGGTGGACCGATTGACCAAATCAGCACACTTTTTGGCTATCCATGAGGGATACTCGGTGGATAGGTTGGCACAAATCTTTCAGCAGGAGATTGTTGGACTTCATGGTACTCCGGTGTCTATTGTTTCAGATCGGGACCCACGGTTCACTTCTCGGTTTTGGAAAGGATTTCAACGAGCTTGGGGCACTCGGCTCAACTTCAGTACTTCTTTCCATCTGCAAACTGATGGGCAATCCGAGCGGACTATTCAGACATTAGAGGACATGTTGAGATCTTGTGCACTTGAGTGGTCGGGTAATTGGGATGATTACTTGAGCCTAGTTGAGTTTGCTTATAACAACAGCTGGCATGCAAGTATTGGAATGGCTCCGTTTGAGGCACTGTATGGTAGAAAGTGTTGGGCACCAACTTGTTGGGATGAGGTTGGCAAAAGGGCCATAGAAGGGCCTGAGTTAGTTCAAATCACTACGGAGAAGGTAGCGGTGGCTAAGGAGAAATTGAAGTCGACTCGATCATGACAGAAGTGTTATGCTGATAAGCAAAGGAGGACTTTAGAGTTTGAACATGTGTTTCTAAAAGTTTCTCCTTGGAAAGGCATTCGGCGATTTGGGTTGAAAGGGAAGCTTAGTCCGCGTTACATTGGCCCATTTGAGATTCTGGAGAGGGTTGGTGAGGTTGCATATCGGTTAGCTTTGCCTCCACAGCTAGCTCATGTGCACAATGTGTTTCATGTGTCGGCGTTGAGGAGTTATCATTATCATCCGTTGCATATGGTACAATATCCATTCGACAAGATTCGGGAGGATCTTACTTGTGAGGAGAAAGCTGAGGCGATTTTGGATCGTCAAGAAAGGATTATGAGGAGGAAGACTATTTTGTTTGTTAAGGTTTTGTGGAAGAATCATTCAGAGCGGGAAGCTACTTGGGAGCTTGAGGAGTCTATTCGAGCGGAATATCCACATCTTTTTGATAATTAGGTACGTTCTATTCTTTTGATTCTGGGGACGGAATTCTTTTAAGGGGTAGGTGATGTAATACACGGTAAAAATTAATTAATAAATAAATATAAAATAATAAAAATTACCTTGTTTTAAAACATATTTTTGGATGTCATTTATTTTGGGTCAAAATAATCATTTAATTTTGTGGGCTAATGTAATAATAAGTGTGGGTAAATTAAATTGATAAAATTGGGCTTTAAATTAAGTGGGTCAAATTTATAATTGTGTAAATTTTAAATCCTATTAAAATTTGAAGAGTTAATAAATATATTAATTAATAAAATCTATTGTTTTAATGAATAAATAACTAAACCTAATTCACTTAAACAATACGCCTTATACGAGTTTGGGAGAGAAAGAAAAGGAACAGTGGTGGCTGAGAACCGAAGAGGAGGAATCTGTTACCATACATACATGTAAGTGCTTATGATTTGTTATTATAATTATTGGGAAGTATAACAATCTGTGTAAAAGTATTCATATATATAGATATAGATATAGATATTTTAATACACTATGTTCCAAACAATTGGCCAGCAAATAAAATCCATACATGTTTAGTATTATACCCCTATATGAATAGTCTGCTATCCAGCATGTTATATATATATATATATATATATATATATATATATATATATATATATATATATATATAAAGAATGATTTTTCATTTGAATGAGTGGAACAATTTTCTCCAACACTTTTACTGCTGCAGGTGTGAATTTTCGTTAATATATATATATATATATATATATATATATATATATATATATATATATATATATATATATAATAGTAAAGTTTAATAAAATATTTAGCCATGAAAGGTGTATGGAATTAGTAAATCATTGAAGTTATGTTAGTAATTTGAATTAATTCATTTTTCTAACATAGTTATAAAAGTTCTTAATAATAAATGAGTTATTAACGGGCTAGAGATGGAAAAATATTTTTTACAAGTGTACTTATATTTATTATTATTTTGTGTAATTAGTTCGGACGAAAAGAGTTTAACGAACTACATTGGGATAATAATTTTGGGTATTACATTGCTTGCTTCAGGTACGGATTACGTACTCTTTCAGCGAGACTCTTTTATTGTTAAGTTGTTCGTTTCGTTATTCATTTCGAAATTTAGTTTTGCCTCTCATAATTATTTTTTTCTTAAATTCGTGAGAATGTTTCATTTTGGTATTAGTATTTAAAACTAGTATTTGTACTCTTTGGTCTAGTGTGTCATGGTTTATATTTATTTCGATCTTTGAAGAAAGTACATGCTAATATTTTTGAGACTTTGTGTTGATATTTCGTTTCAGTTTAACATGTACACGTTAGAACCCCTTTGTTGTGTCGCATGTGTTGTGACATTATATTTTGTTAGAATACCGTAGGGTATACCTGAGCTATAACCACCTGTGGGGGTACCACGGGCATGTCCTCTTGGCACCGAGGCATGACACCTTCCGTGGCGGTGTGATCAGTCCACAGCGTCTCCGTTTTGTGCTCCGGTAGGAGTTGGCCATTTGGTGTTTTGTTGTGGGAGGCGTATGGGTCGACCCTAGTTTTCTGTTCTGTTCTGTTTTGCGGATTGGTGATGTTTGTGCCAAACACACCTTCCGATTTTACATGCATTGGATTCGCGATCCAATGTATGTGACTTGCTTGTGTGGCATTATTTAATTTGCCTATGTAGCATTATTTGACTTGCATGTGTGGCAAGGTATATTTCTATTTTATTCTGAGCTCAGTATGAAATAACACCCAACCATTTGATTCAGCCTATTATTTCGTTGTGTTAGATTTGTTCGTTTCGTTTCAGTTCATTTCGTCTCTTTTCATTTAATTAAGTTAGTTATTTTGGTTTATTATTTGTATTCTATATCCGTACTGGGTATTTGGCTCATGCTGTGTTTTCCTCCGGCAGGTAATCAGGGGAATCAAGGGCAAGTGTGATGAGAGCTCCATTCATTCCAATGATTTAGAAATATTCTGTTTAGACTTGATGTGTCAGTTTACTTGAAATTATAATAATTATTTTATATTGTGGTTTGAGACAGTTGGAGATGTATTATGGTTGACTTGTGGTATTTATCAGTTATTAAGACTATTCTTTTGTGGATTAGAGCCTTGTTATTAAATTCATCAGTTTTGTTATGTTTTGAGTAACTTCTCTTTCTATTTTGGAAAGGGGGTGTTACAATGTCGATACTCGCATGGTAACTATTATTATACGCAAATTCGACTAAGGGTAGGTGGTCGTCCCAATTTCCCTTGAAGTCCATCACCCAAGTCCTAAGCATGTCCTCTAGCATTTGTATTGTTCGCTCACTCTGTCCGTCTATCTGCGGCTGACGAGCGATACTCAACCTTAACTGTGTTCCCATTCTCTCTTCCAAGCTTTTCCAAATATTTGACGTGAAGCTCAGGTCTTGATCAGAGACAATTGACACCGGCACTCCATGTCGTGAAACAATCTCCTTTATGTACAAACTCGCTAACTGATTTAAATTGTAGCGGATCTTGATCGGTAGAAAATGTGCGATCTTTGTAAGTTGATCCACGATAACCCAAATGGCATCATAACCCTTCTCCGTAACTGGAAGTCCTACCATGAAATCCATCGTAATGTGCTTCCATTTCCACTCTGGTATTTCCATTGGTTGTAGTAAACCACTCGGCCGCTGATGCTCTGCTTTTACGCGATGGCAAGTCAAACATCTACTAACGCACTCTGCGACTTCCCGTTTCAAATTGGGCCACCAAAAATGTTACCTCAAGTCTCGGTACATCTTAGTGCCTCCCGGATGAACGGAATACGTCGTATTGTGTGCCTCATTCAAAATCTCTTCTCTTAACTCGGTTACCACTGGTACCCACACTCTCCCTTCGAATCTTAAGATACCGTCTTTATCTGTTCAAAATTTCTCTTCCTCATTTTCTGTAATCCTTTTCCTGATCTTCTCACATTCTTCATCTTTCTCCTGTGCTTCTTTTACTCTATCCAACAATGTCGGACAAGCTTCCATTACAAATAACTTCTCTTTAGACCTCTCGGGTCCCTTTACCTCTATTTCCAATTTCTCCATTTCTTTTATTAATTCTTCCTTAGTCGTTAATTGAAATAATTTCACCCTTTCTGTCCTGCTCAGAGCGTCGGCAACCACGTTTGCCTTTCTCGGGTGATAAAGAATATCACAGTCATAATCTTTGATCAATTCCAACCACCTTCTCTAACGCATATTCAACTCCTTATATGTGAAGATATATTTCAGATATTTGTGGTCCGTGTATATCTCACATATCTCTCTGTACAAATAATGCCTCCATATCTTAAACGGAAAAACTACTGTCACTAACTCTAAGTCATGAGTAGGGTATCATTTTTTGTAATCCATTAGTTGTCGTGATGCATACGCAATTACTTTGTCGTATTGCATGAGCACACAACCAAGTCCCTTGTGCGATGCGTCACTATACACCATAAAATTTCCCGCATCATCTGGTAGTGATAACACAGGCGCTTCGCTCAATCTCTTCTTTAACTCTTGAAAGCTCTCTTCGCATTTGTCGGTCCATACAAATTTCACCGTCTTCCTCGTCAGGTTAGTCAACAGGGTCGCTATCTTAGAAAAATTTTGGATGAATCTTCTATAGTACCCAGCTAACCCTAAGAAATTTCTCACCTCCATTGGTGTTCTCGGTTGTTCCCAATTACTTACTGCTTCGACCTTTGCGGGGTCTACTGAGATTCCATTCTTATCCACCACATGGCCTAAGAATTGAACCTTTTTCATCCAAAATTCACACTTTAAAAATTTCCCATACATCTTCTCCTTCCGTAATGCCTCCAAAACAATCTTCAAATGTTTAGCGTGTTCTTCCTCTGTCTTCGAATAAATCAAAATATCGTCGATGAAAACTACTACGAATTTATCTAAGAATGACTTGAAGACTCGATTCATCAAGTCCATAAATGCTGCTGAAGCATTAGTTAAACCAAATGACATTACCAAAAACTCGTAATGTCCATAACGGGTTCGAAACGTAGTCTTTGGTATGTCCTCATCCCACACTTTTAGTTGGGGATATCCTGTCCGTAGGTCGATCTTCGAGAAACATTTCGCTCCCTTTAGTTAATCCAATAAGTCGTCTATCCTCGATAGCGGATATCTGTTCTTGATCGTTACTCTGTTCAATTCTCGATAATCGATACAGAGCCTCATCAATCCGTCCTTTTTCTTAACGAATAACACCGGTGCTCTCCAAGGAGACACACTCGGTCAAATGTAACCCTTATCCAATAACTCTTGAAGCGGTACCATCAACTCCTTCATTTCTACTGGCGCCAAATGATATGGAGCTTTCAAAATTGGTGTCGTTACCGGTGCTAAGTCTATTACGAACTCGATTTCTCTGTCTGGCGGAAGACCAGGAAGATCGTCCGGAAACACATCTTGAAATTCATTTACTACGAATATATCCTTTATTTCTACTCCCTTCCTTCGAGTATCTACAATGTAAGCTAAATAACCTACACATCCTTTCTTTAACAATTGCTTGGACTGCATCATCGTAACGCAACATGTAATGTCCCGAGAGTTTGATCATATAATATATGATAATGATCCTTAGAGAAAGATAATGAACAGGTCAAAGAATATATAATACTCAAATATAATTGAGTCTAAGTAAATGTTATGAAATAAAACTTATAAGAATTTATTATCAAGAATGGTGAGAGTAGAAAATATAAAACCTATATAAAGATAATGTGTTGAAGTTATTCAATGAATAGATTTGAGGAAAACCTGAGTAAGGTAGGGTTTCGGTGATTCTGGGGACAGAATCTTTGTAAGTAGGGAAGAATGCAACGAATGATTTATTTGAATTGTGATTCTGAGGACAGAATCCTTGTAAGGAGGGAATGATGTAACATTCCATAATTTTAAAGCGTGATATTAAATATTTATTGATTTATTTAAGTATTTAATGGATATGTTATTGTTGAATAAATAATTGTTCAATTTGAGTGATGTGGTTTATTTAATTATTTGTTGAATAAATAATTAAATATTAAATATTAAATATTTATTGGCAATATTAAATATTTATTGAATTATATGGCAATTTGAGTTGATGTGATTTAATTATTTGTTAAGTAAATAATTAAGGAGCTAAGTAAATTAATTGTTATGAGATTATATAATAATATAATTTAATAAGTAAGCTAGAGAGCTTATGGTGATTTAAATAAGTTATAATATTTTAAATGGGAAATTGTAATTTAAAATATTCGTTGGTTAAATAAAATTATAATTATAAAAGAAATTATAATTATGTGATAATGATTTATGTGTTAAAGTAATTTAATAGATTAATGTTTTAATTGATTTATTAATTTAATAAAAGTGTGACTAATAACCTTGCTATAAAGGAGTTATTAAAAGAAATAAAAAGAGTTTAATTTGGTTTTTCTAAACATGTCTTATTGCATAATAAGTCTTTAATTTAATGATGTTTTATCAAACAAGGTATAAGGATTAATCTATTTGTTTTAGTTAGATTTGCCAAACAAGGTGTAAGGATTTAATGGGTTATTTTTATTAAGCTTAGCCAAACAAGCCTTATGGCTTTTGATTTTCAAAAATAAATAAATAAATTATAACTGATGTCAGTTAAATCCTATACTTAATATCTATATTATTATTATACGTTATAATATTATACGTATGTTAGAGTTAGGGAGAAGAAAGACTCAGTTGAAGTTTACAGAGAGAAAAAGATGAAAAGAGGAAAACTAGAGAGAATTTGAGAGTGATTTTAACAGGTGTTGTAGAAAAGAATTTGGAGAAAATAATAATAATCATCTTCCTAATCCAAGGTAGGAGCTCAATTTCTTTCTCTAAAAGTTTCATGTTTTTCTTCTTCCCAAAAAGTTCTCTGTAAAATATTTTATGGGATGAATTGTTGATATACATGTATAACTTGGTATGGTACTTGGTTATATAGTTATTATATGAGTTTATGATGATTAGAGGTAGTGCTTAAACGAGAATTGCATGATAAATTCGTTTGACAGTAGGAAGAAATAATGTCAGTATATGTATTTCTTATGTAGCTTATGTAAATAACAATTATGATGATCAATTTAGTGTGTGAAATTGAACTGTGACTATATTAGTTAGTTTGTTAAGAATTATAGAGAACTTAGTTCAAAAAAATCAAATTGGTGTATCATTATGATCACAGTATGCACTGTGTCAAGAAATATCAAAAATGGAGTTTTTGGGTTTTAAAATATGTTATTCTAGTATTTAATTTTTCTAAAATTATGGTTTAAGTTGTGTTAATTTAATATGTGTATGCTTGGTGAAAGTTTATGTGTAATTTGCATTAGTTATTCATGTTAATTAGTGTTGAAATTGAAGTTATAGACAGAAAATTGAGTTGTTCTGTTCTTCGTGGTTGGGTTCTGCGAGTTTCGGCGCCCCAGCGTCAAAATTCACGCCTCAGCGCCAAAAATCGCGCCCCGGCGCCAAAATTCGCGCCCCAGCGCCAGAAGCTGGCGCCCCAGCGCTGAAATTGGCGCCCCAGCGCCAATCTCGCGCCCCAGCGCCACTAGTTGGCTTAGTACTCGCGCCCCAGCGCGGGGACAGAAGTCTGACTTGGACAGTTTTGACCCCTTGTAGTAAAATGGCCATAACTTCCTCATACGAACTCCGATTGAGGTGATTCAAGATGATCCGGAACGAGGACGAGTAGACCTACAACTTTCGTTCTTTAAGTTTTTCAATTTGAGGTCATTAGGATGGGTCAACATGGTCATCTTTAGGACTGTTGTGTTTTCGGAGGCAATCGAAGGGTGTCGGGCATGCACATATGCATGTGTAGTGCTCCAGACCGTAAAAGATGATGTCCTAAGTTATAAAACATGAATCTTAGTAAATATAATGATGCTTAACATTAATAAATAATGTATTAGATAAGTTATAGAAGCATAGTAAGCATACACAAGAGAGGCAAATCGGGCATGTGACGATTGAACGTCGAAACGCCGTGCCAAGTGTTAATGAACTTAAAAAGTGTTTCAATTCCATTGAAATAGATATTATAAGATATGGAATGGGTTTAATATAAAACCAATAAGTAGTCCTAGCAAGACTTAAGCACTTGAACTTCGAGTTTGACTAAGAAGAAATATAGTGAGTCATAAGTCGAAAAGTTAACACAATCTAATTGACCATTGTGTATTTATTAATAGGAAAGATTATGAGATGTGGAGTAGAGTTTACATTACAATTTCTATGTGTTGTTATGTGACTAATAGTTGATGTGTATGATTATATAATTGTGTAGGGCACGTGAAGTGCAGATAACTGTAAGCTGTTAAGCTATTATTGGTAAACAACGATCAAGGCAAGTCTTTCGGTTCCTATTTTCTACGTGGACTTGATGAACTGTTTTAAATTGTATGATATGTTATGCATGTTGAAATCATGAAATGTTAAAGTCAATATATGACTGCATTATTTTGGCTAAGTAATGATGATTGAGTAAGGAACCCAATCTTTATATTTGTTATGTGAATTAAAAGCATGTATGCCATGTTACTTTAATGAGATGTATGTCGAGCATGTTATTATGTGATATATGATGCATGAAAACTGTTAGACTTTGCTGGACTGTCGAGCTCACTCTTGCAAATAACCACTTTTGCAGGTCAAGATTTTAAGGTAAAGATACGTGCTATGTGAGTTATAGAGATCTATATTCACTAAGATTACTTATGTTTTATGCGAAATGTATTTCCTATTTTGAACGTAAGATGTTGTTAAATGTAAGTTGAGCTATCTAATGTATATGGATATTTAGTTATGATGTAAGACTTTGTATAGTTATTTTGTTGTAACGATTCATGACATAAGATTGAATCAAAGAGATGTAATGTAATGGTTGCGATTCAGGGCAAGAAAGAAGGAAATGTATAAAAGTTTTAAATATTCCGCAATTTTATTAAGTTTAACATCGAATAATGATGTATTATTTAGAGGTTGAATGTATGGTTAACGACCGAAGTCGGGATTTAAATTGTATGAATTTTGGGGTCGTTACACAACACGATTGCTTAAGCGATGAGCTACCATAAAACATTACCTTAGACTTACTCAGTGTCTGAAGGTTCACACACTTGTTCTGACAGTCAATCACCGCCGCATGGTTATATAACCAATTCATTCCCAGTATTATATCAAATTCTCCCAGTCTAATAGGAATCTAGTCTACGCTCAGTTCATTTTCTCTAATGTTTGCGCGATAATTTCGATAAACGTATTCTATAGGGATTATTTCCTTATTCACAACATCTATGTTCAAAGGATCTTCTAAAAGTTCTCGGGGTGTACTAAGTTTACTAGCAAATTCTTTGGATATAAAAGAACAGGTGGCACTCGAATCAAATAATACATAAGTATTTATATTATTGATTGGGATTATACCAGACACCACGTCTTTTGCAGCTACTGCATCCTGGACGGTCATGTTAAAAGTTTAGGCAGTCGATCGGTTGGGTTACGCGGGTCCACCAATCATTAAATTGCTTCCTCCTCCCTGGCCCCCACCAGTTCCACTACTCCCTTTCTTTGGGCAATCCTTTATCTGGTGCTCTGATGATCCACAAGCAAAACATCCCCTGACCTTCTTTGGTTTTGGGCAATTTGGCGATATGTGCCCCTCTTGGCCGCAATTATAATAGGTGTTATTTCCTTTCTAGTACTCCCCCTGATGACTCCTCCCACACTTGTTACAAGCTTCAGTCCTTTTCTTAAAGTTTCCCTGGTGACTCCCACCTTGATTATTGTTTATGTTGTTGTTGTTGTTTTCCCATTTTCTCTTTCTGGAGTTACTCCCTCCGCTGCTGCTTCCTCCACGATACTCACTACCAGTGTTCTTATATTTCTTCTCCTTATGATATAGACTTAAGGCCTCACTACCACCTTTCGCAATGATTGCCTTCTCTAACAACGTTGCAAAGGAATTAATCTGGAGAACTGATACCTAATTATACAGCCACGGCTTCAACCCTTGCTCGAAGCGTCTCGCCTTTCTTTCCTCATCCCCAACTTGGTGTTTTGCAAATCGTGCTAGTTCGTTAAACTTAGTCGCGTATTGCGCCACCGTCATCTCACCCTGTTTTAATTCTAGAAATTTCACTTTCATTCGATTCTACATGCTCTTCGGGAAGTAATTCTTGAAGAACATCGTCTTAAACCTATCCCATGTTATCGTTCCTTTGCCAGCTCTCTGCTGATTAGCCTCCCACTAATAGTTCGCTTCTCCCCTCATCATATACGTAGCAAATACCGTCCTCTGATCTTTGCGCACGCGAGCTATAGTGAAAGCTTTTTCGATCTCCTTGATCTAGGTTTGCGCAACTATCGGGTCAGTTGTTCCTACAAATTTTGGTGGTCCTACACTCTTAAAATCTTTAAAGTTTTTGACGGGAGCTGCTTGAGGAACGGGTGGTATTGGTTCATTCCTTCCCCTAAGAGCCTCTCCTAATAAATCTACAAGCCTCTGCATCGGATCTACTAGTCCTCTCTAGTCATTAACCGATTTTTTCGGTACAGTTATTCTACGCCTTGGTGCCATGATCTACATCATAAATTTTTATTTTATTATTATTCAGTTATATCACTTAAGTATTTCTCTTAACATCAAGAAGAATAACTTTATAACACGTTTCTGAATTAAGTTCATTTATATTCATATGCCAAATGGTTACAATTACATGATTCTCTCTAGCATACTGCTATAAATGATAACACATATCCCTTATTATCACAAAAGACGGGGATAACACTAGCTTACTACCCCTCTAACATTTTTCAAAGTTGGGGTCTACTACTATCTCACATCTTACACAAAAGATTGAGATTTCTACAACAGATTAAACAACACATAAGTAAATATACAACTACTAAGCTTCTTTTTCTAGACTCAATCTAACATCTCACGCTCCATGGCACTCTGGTATTCCTTCTGAGTAATGTGCACCACCATAACTCGGCTTATGGTATGCCGGGTCTGTCCCTGCTCTGCCGGGCAGTGATTTACCCCATCAATTAACCTCTCCATGGTCGTGCGTAGAGAATAGCCCATCTTGTTCATCTTCCTTATCTTACATATCACTTCATCCTCTAAGTTATTAGCCCGATCATTAGCTCCTTTCCACTTCTCCTCGAAGTGGATCCTATCCATCACCTCCATCTCTAGCTGAGTACGATGTGCTTCCTTTTCAGCCTTCTCACTAAGCTCCTTCTTCTCAAATTCTTCTAGATTCCCTGCCAGCTCCACATTCCTAGCCACTGATCGGTGAAACAAAATTCCCATCTGGATCCCTGCTTCCTTACGGTGAGCAATCTCCACCTCCATCTCCTGCATCACTAATTGTCTCTGCTAGTCCTCGTCCATCATTTTCTGGAACTCAGACTCCCTTTACCTAGCCTCAGCCTCTAATTCCTCCACTCTACATCCTAACTCCAAAATTTGTTCCTCGTATTCTCCCAACATCCGATCCTCAAAAGTAGCCTCGTCGGAGTCCTCCATAGGCTCCTCCTCCGGATCAGACTCCTAAGGTAAAGGCTCCATCTCCTCCTCCTCATCATCCTCATCAATAGGGGCCACTACTAATATAGGCTCTGCTATCAATGGTGCCTCATATACCACGTAGATATCACGTGGCTCCACCTCTACTACTCTACTAGGTTCTCCCATGTCAATCATCCTACAATCACCAACATAAGAAAAGACAACAACAACTCCATTAGAATGTTAAATAACATAAGCTCATTGTATAGAATGAAGTTATATTCTATAACATACTAAGTCACTCGGTAGGAAACTCTATATGAGTCCCATCCTTCTCTATCTCCTAAGTTTTTTCTAAGTTATAATCTAAGGACTCTCGTTCCTACGGTTTATAACTATAACTTTGATACCAACCTGTGATGCCCCCAGATTCGGACCGCCACTTGGTCACTCGAATTTGGTTCATCATGTGCTCATGGTAATATAATAGTAACTAAAATTACACATTCACAGCGAAAGATCTAATCTAGAATAATATACAATGATTTATTATAATTATTCCTCCAAGTCTTGTAACCTACAGTACTTAATAGATTACATTTTAATATCAAATACAGACTTATTATATAATCCTATTTAAGCTTAAACAGAGTCTGAAGATAGTCTTAATACAACATAAAACTTTTTAAACATAAAGGAACAAGCTAGTCGGCAGCCTTGCCCTTGCCCTTGTCTTTCCCAGAGACACTTCCCTGTTCCGCCTTAACTGAAAGGTTTTAAATAAGCAAGAATGAGCACAAATTGCCCAGCAAGTAATATACAACAAGGGTAAAGAGTTTTATAACACGAGTTTGAAATATCGAAGTATCATCTGTAAGATAGTTCAGAGTTTCAGAATAATATCATGAATAACGAAAATCAACAATTCTTGAATCCAATCCGTGGAATATGAAAGTATAATTCAATATAGATCAACAGATATATATGAATTCAAAGGCTATCAACGTATCCAATTGGATAAAATAATTTGTACTGAGCAATCACTAAGGACTATTGAACATCTACTAGAATTATCAATATTAAACTGATAACCCAAAAGTATTAAGTACGATAGATGATCAGTCTACAATACTCTATGTTATGCATAACACCACAGTAATATTCATGCGTGTGTTGGGGCTTCCAACAATAAACACTCCCCTTACCATAAGGGTTGTTCAACTCAGTTTTTAAGATTTTTGCACCAGTCAATTGGTTTGGACAGTTTTATAAACATGCATATAGTCTAGCTGAATCAAATGGCATAGACACTTTCACAATATCCAAGAACAATACCAAGTACAACATGAATAATAGTTTTCACAAGAGGTTAAACAAACTAGCTCAATTGAACGAGTACGTAAGGTAACTTGCATTCAAAGAGATAAGGTTTAGATACTTGCTTACAATATTCGTTGAATAAAGTAATGTAAAGGTTTAGGATACTTGCCTCAAGCGTAGTTTACCAAAGTAAAGCTTAATACCCTCTTTCGGATCCTAACAGAATATATTTACACGTATAAGATATTCATTAGTTTCATAAACTCACATACGTAAGTTCAAATGTACACATAAACGTCTAACTTAGTTGTAACTTCATACAACATCACCTATCCTATATTTTCATAATATAAATCTGATTGTAAGACATCACAAATTTAAACAACGTATCATTGCTTTATATCTTGTAAACATTCTTTTGGACTTAACATTTGAAAGTTATAATTAACATTCATCTCTATCACATAGCATGCTTCTTAACACATTACATAGCATATTGATCATATATTACAAGTTAAAGTAATAATATAAGCGTGCCTTGAACTTCAGATCAAAAAACAGAAATTGTGACAACCCGAATTTTTATAAGTTATTAAAATAAGATTTTAATAATTAAAATTCTTATTATAAGATATTTTGAGTTTGAGTATGTATATATACGTACTATATATTTTGAAATATGTGATCTGGTGTGAAGAGAAATATATATTCATATATTGGGAAAGTGAGGTTTAATTGTACACTGAGTTATTTGTTTAATCTATGTCTTCGATTCTGGGGACAGAATCTTGGTAAGAAGGGAAGAATGTGACGACTTGACTGTTTGAATTGTGATTCTGAGGATAGAATCCTTGTAAGGATGGAATGATGTAACATTCCAGAATTTTAATTGTAATATTAAATATTTATTGAACTATATAAATATTTAATGGATGTGTTTATCGTGGAATAAATATTTGTTTAATTGGTTTAATTTTATTTGGCTAATTATTTGTTAAATAAATAATTAATGAGTAAAGAAAATTATTATTATATTGATATTTCAATTTGATGGTTAATTATTTGTATTGAGTTATGTGATTAAATGATTTATTTATTAAATTGTTATTTGAATTAATTAATTAAGTATGAAAACTTAATTAAATATAGTGTGACAAATAACTATATTATAAGGAGTATTAAAATAAATTAAAGGAGTTTTAATTGAGTTTACCCAAACAAGGCTTAAGTATATTAAGTCTTTAATTTTTAAAGAGTTTAGCCAAACAGAGCTTTATGGCTTTTGGATTTTTAATGTTTGAATTTTTAAATAATATAAATACAACAAAGTAAATAAATTAAATAATAAATATAATATATTTATAACCTAAGCGTTATATTTGTAACTGACATTCTAATAATTAGACGTATTATTGGTTATTAGTTTTGGGATTACGTATGTTAGTATTTGCTAAGCCTAAGAAGAAAACTGAGAGTTCTGAGGGTTGCAAAGAGTTCTGAGAGAATTTGAGAGAGAGCTTGGGAAGAGAAAAGCAACAAATTACTGTGTTTAGCAAGAATTGTTCGACCATTTGAAGGTATTATTCATGACCTTAATGTTATATATTTATATATATGTATATATGTGAGTTCTACGGCATAATTCCTAAACTCTATGAATTTCATATGTTTCGAATTATTGCTATACAACTGAATTGTGATGATTATACGTATTGGTTATGTTTGAGTTTGTATGTAAACAAGAATTCGTATGCTAATTACAGTTTTAAAAAAAGGAAGAAAAGTAATGACAATATATATTTTCTCATGTGGCTTGTGTAAGTACCAATTTTAGTGGTCAATTTGTATGTTAAACTGTCAATTGAGTATTGTTTATGCTAGTTCATTAAGAAACGAAGAAAACGTAATTTGAACGAAGTAATTTGAACAAGAATTGAAATCACAGTGTTGATTTTCGTGAAGGATGTCAAGAATGGAGTTTTCATATGAAAATGAGAAATTTGAGAAATTAAAATAGTTAAAAGTGTTGTTAAATTGTTCTAATTGGTTGAAAATGTTAGCAAACATGTTTATGAGAGTTTTGTATCAATTGTTGGTGTTAATTTTACTGTTTGGTGGGTGAAATTCGTGTTAGTTGGTTTATGAAAAGTGTCGTAACTGTGTTCTGCAAAATTGGAAACTGGTGCGTAGTGCAGGCGTGCGATTTTTGGGGCGGGCGCGCGGGTGCACAGTAAACCAGTATAAAACTGGCGCGGCCGCACCAGTGCCCAGTCTCAGACAGTGAAGTCTGCTAATTCTGTAGACTTTGGTCGTTCAATGTAACTTAGCTTAATGTTAGGTTAATGTGAGAACCATGTAATAACAAGGATAAACAAAGTTGTGTTATGAGGATTGTAAATTCAAAGTTTTAAAAATGATTTATAAGTCATGAACGTGTTATGTTATAACTTAGCTTATACAATGAAGGTTAGTTAAGTGTTGTGATGTTAACACTAGGAATTTCTGAAATGTAAATGGGAATGTAAGACTTGTACCAAAATAACAAGTTTAACTAGAAATGAGTGTTATGTTGGAAAAAGGATGTTAGTACATTATGTATTGATTAATAAGAAGGGTTATGAGATGTAGAGTAAGGTTTACATTATAGCTACTATGCATTACTATGTGATTAATAGTTAATGTGAATAATGATATAACTGTGTAGGAATAGACGAAGTGTAGATAAGCGATAAGCAGTTAAGTCGTAGTTCATAAACTACGAATCAGGCAAGTCTTTCAGTTCCTATTTGCTATGTGAACTTGATGATTAACTGTTTTAAATTTTTATTGCAAATAACATGATATGTTATATTTATTGTAAGACCCCAACTTATTAATGAATAAAATCAAATTTTCTCTAATTATTATTTTGAATAATAAGGTGTTAATTTGATATAATATTTTGGTTATGGGTGAAATGTGCAAATTTTACAAAATAAACAAGTTGTTATAAAATATTCATTTTGTCGGGGAATATTCGTTTGGTCGTGGAATATTCTTTCTGTCGGAGAATATTCGTACGACGGCGCAGCTATTTGTGGGCCCCATAACGAAAAATGGTTGGATGAAAATAACGACAAAAATTGAGTTTTTATAAAATACGGCGTAATTGTTACCGTTAACACTGTTGGAATACCCGGTGGTTAAAATACAGTAATACGCGTGGTTGCACAGTAGCACACGGATTGTACAGTATTTTTGAATTATTGATTCTTACGAAGAAAGGCACTATTGAATAATTATTACAGTAGTTACTGTTCAATATTTTATTTTATTGATTCAATAATTGCTGCATTGATATTTTATATTATTGTTGTTTCAATAATTGTCACTGCACAGTTTTTTCAATTATCAGATCAATAATTCATATTATTTGAATAATATTATTAGATAGCATTATTGACAATGTCTAGAAATTTCTGTCTAAGGAGAGGTTTGGTCACCTAATTACGCGCCAGTAAGGAGAAATCCTTATTGGAAAGCCCTCACTTTTCTAGGAACAGCTTGGTTTTCATAAATGTGATTCTGTAATATTAATTATGAATAATTAATTATTGATTCATATGATAAGGAAATATTTACTTTATGTGAACATAAATGTTGGATATATTTTGTGGTAAAAAATGAAGGATTTAATGTTGAGGTGTTTTATCAATATTTTTGTCGGAATAGAGGTATTAAAAATCAATCAGGATTTTTGAGATATATTGCGGGGGTTATAATTTTTAATCCAACCGTTAGATCGTTGTGATTTTTGGATATGTTATAAATATATAAGTTGAGTATATATCCACAAATTTTGAACCGTTAAAAATGAACGTATGATTTGTTATGAATTTTAAGAGATGACTGGTTCAGAAATTGTTGAAGTTTCGAAATTTATCATTTTGGTAGAAAATTCTAGAATTGGTGGGCCCCACTTTTGGTTGGTGAAAATGTGCTGAGATTTTTATTCAAATGTGGTGGGTGAGAATAATAGCAGGTAAAGCCATCAGGTTGCAGGTTAAGTCTTTTTCGGCGTGCTAACATTTTCCTATAAATAGAGGGCTAAGTTAGAATTGAAAATTACACCAGAAACAAGTTTTCTCTATTTCTTTCTCTAGATTATTGAGTGTATTTTGTGAGTATTTAGATACTTTGTGAGTTTCTATTCATCAGTGCAAGTTTCCTTCAGCCTTATACCGATATTCCGATCAGAAGTACTGATATTTTGAGGTAAGGGGTGTTATATTCTACTTAAAATGATATTTTCTTCAATATCATTATACCGAAATGTTGGTATGAACTTTTTATCAAATTTAAAATTTTTTATGTCGGGGTTACTATTCACGTATACGTTACTATTCACGTATACGGCACTATTCACGAATACGGCACTATTCACCATAAAATGAAATTTTTTTCTTTTTTTCCAAGTTGTCTATTATGGTTACTATCTTTGATTGTATCCATGTTTTGATCTTTATTTTTGAATTCTACTTCAAAATTGGTTATTATGGAGTATTATTGAACTTGGATAAACTGTAATATGAATCCCTAATATTTGTTCTTTTATCTCACTGGATTCGTTTTCTTTAAAATATTTTTCATCATCCTCAGTCCTAAATGATGATACTACTGAATATCTTTGGCCTGTAGTTAAAAGATGTATGATTACCTGATGAATATCTTTTGCCTGTAGTGCAAAAATGAACAGGTGTTGAGATGAACATAACCAACTGGTGATATAAATGAATATCTTAGGCTTGTAGTGCAAAGATGAATATTTGATTCAAGATGTATATTAATTGATGTTACAGTGATAAAATATTGATGATGGACTTTTAAATCTTAGAAGATAGTAGAATTCTTTCTCTACTTGATTCTTCTAATGGATTGATGTTCCCGCTGTAGTTGTTGATCTAAAACTTGTTGTCGATTATATTCTATCAGATTTTTCCCTATTGAATACTAATGATAATTTGTTGTATTTTATCTTAGTCATAATATTCTTTACTGGACTAGTTGAGCTCACCCTTTTTGTTCCATTTTTGTCAGGAGGCGAGAATATAGCGAGAACTAGTCGGGGTACGGAGTGATGTTTTCAGTCAGTGGTGTTAGCAGTCCTCACTATTTTATAAAATAGTGTATCAATAATTGTAATGAGGACTCCTTTTGAATTTTTATACTCTCTATTAGTATTCAAACTCATAGTATATGTGTTAACGTATTTTGCACGACAATTGTATTACTGAGGTTGTATTTGTTTTTGTACAATGTATTTGGCGACTCAGAATGGGTGATGTATACATGTTTTGGGGGCGTCACATTTATGTTGAAAGCATGAAACGTCAAAGTCAACTTATGACTACGTTGATTGAGTAAAGCATGCTGATTGAGTAAGGAACTCAATATTTATACTTGTTATATGAACTGTAGCATGTATGTTTTGTTAGTCCAATGTTTATGAAATATATGTTGAGCATGTTATTATGTGCTATGTGATGCATGAAAACTGTTAGATTTTGCTGGGCTGCCGAGCTCAACCTTACAAATAACCATTTTTGCAGGTCAAGATTTCAAGGTAAAGTTATGTGTTACCTGAAAGATATGAATCCGATGTGGTACTTGAGGATTGATACACATTAGTTGTGTTATTATTATTTGAACCATGTTTAAGGTTCCGAATGATGTATTAATGTTGAGTTGTAATATCATTTCGCAATGTAAACTATTGTAGTATGAAAATGATTCTGAGATATTTAGATGTAAAGGTTGAAGGTTTTGGGAACGAGGATAGTTTGTAATAGAAAATTTTAATTATTCTGCAAATTTCAATGGTTGTATTCTCATTTAATGATGTAAAAGTAGAGGTTGAATGTATTATTAACGACTGAAATTGAGAATTAAATTGTATGAATTTTAGGGTCGTTACATAAACTATTTTTGACTGCAGGATGGCGCAGCTGCGCCGTTGAGCTGTCCCCTGGCCAGACTAGGGTTGAGCTTGTAACAACCCGATATTTTCTATATAATTAAATCAAAAATTTTGCGTATAAATTTTTTTTATTTTAAGGATGAGGATTTGTACAAGATATTATGTATATGTATTTATGTGATAAATAAAAATATATTTATTACATGAATATTTATAAATAATTTTATTTTAGAATTATTGATTATTATAAAGTATATTCTTATAATAATTAATTTTATGGTAGAAAAGTTTTTATTAATTATTTTCCATGAAAATATAGTTATATATTATTTAAATAATATATGAAATGATTTTCTTAGAATAATTATAATAATTATATGAATTTTTGTACAGATTATTAAGTTAATTATTTTACCTTAATTATTAAGGTTAAATATGGAAGAATAAATCAGATATGAAATCCAAAACCCTAATTTTGGATTTTTATCAAGGAATAAGAATAATAATATAATATTAATTATATTTTAATTTTTTTAGTGCTATAAATATGTACTGTATGTACGTATTGATGATGGTTGGTCAATTATAGTGTTTAATGTCAAAACCCTAATTTTACTGTGAGAAACCCTAATTTGAAACTCAAATTAAAGTTCGAAATCGTTTGTAATTGTGATAAGGTGACTAATTTACAAGAATTAGAATTATAATTGTTAATCATGAAAACTCTAATTACAAATTTTTAACACAAATTGCAAATTGGTAACCCTAATAATTAGTTATAAACCCTAATTGATAAATTTGACACCTTAATTGCTTAATTAGAACGCTTAACGATAATTAGTATATGTTAAATCCTTATGTTCTAGACCTAAGTGGTTAGTTAACCTAACTTAATTAGGAGACCCTAATTACAAATTTTTAGAAAATAAAATTCTAATTATTTATTTATTTAATTTTTTTTTCTTAAATAGAAATCCTACAAAATTAATTGTACAAGACCTTAGGGTTAAACCCTAAGGGTCAAACCCTAAGAATAACCCTAAGGTCTTGCTAATTGACCAATGTGCCATTAAAATTGCAAGCCTAAAGACCTTTTTGCCCCTAGTTGCATTATTTTGGCTAACTAATAGGTTTTGACATTTAGGTGAGTTGGTGACTAACTCATACCAACCCCACATGCTCATAATTGACAGCAACAAGCCTTGTATATCAGCCAATTCATGCATTTTGTATTCTATATATAGATTGAGAGAGAAAAGCTTGCATTTTGTTAGCCATTTTTAGCTCAAACACTCAAACCTTTTCTCTCAACTCAAACCCACAAAATTATTAAGCTTTCCAGTCCCTAAGATCAGGCCCACGAAATCCCCTAACCAAATCAAAAGCCAGAATCAAAAATTAATCATAGAAGGTATAAAACACTAGCTTGATTTTTGTCCAATTTTCTGTTGTTTGATGTTTGAATTTGTTTTTAAAAACATGTTCGTTATAGTGTCTAATGATGATCTGGGTTGCTAGATGTTGAATCCATAACATCTAGAGGCTTAGATTTGAGTTTTTAGAAAATCTGGAAAAAAGTTAAACTATAGTCTGACAACAAATGTCAGTGGCCACAGATCTTTGGTCGATTACGATTTTTGTTGTTTTTAAGTTGTTATGTGTAGCTTGTAATGTAGTCTTTAATATGCAAAATGAATCAGGGTCATTTGATGTCTAGAATGGAAGTTATTAACGGTCAAATACCGTTGACCGGCATTGACCGAAAGAAATTTGTGCAGCCCAGATTATGCCCAGATTGGTCTGACAGTATGTTTGTGTGACTAGATCTGTCAGGTTTTGCAAGTTCTGTTGATGTTGTTGTAATTCATGTGTAGCCTGTTTCTCTAACTATAGATCCATGACTTTAGATCGTGTAGATAATCATCAGGTAGATTGTAGCAAGTGGTCAAAGTAGGCCACTCGCACTGACTTAGCTTTTTTGGAAATTTCCAGAAATTGAAAGGGGCTTATTTCTGACAAGGTTTGACCGGGTTGGATCTAATGATTCTATTGATGTTATGGTAATGTTTTGTGATAGATCTCTTAAGTTACATGTTGTCTACAAGCTGGAACTTTTAGATCACAAAAACAACACTTAGATCACAAGTTGTGGAAGCCCAAAGATGCATACTCGAACTATTCTTCATTTCTGGGCAACCTAGAAAAGAAGAGCAGCCTCTGACAGCTACTTTAGGCTCTTATATCTTCTATGTTATGCATGTTATGACTTTGGTTGTTGTTGGATCTTATAGTGTTGCACTTGTACTACACCCTCCAGTCAGTAGATTACCTAGAAACACATTTATTTGATCAGTGTTCTTGGTCAAACTAAGCCACTTGAAATCTGACATGGTGTTCTGGGTTTTCATGAAGAACACCTATAACGACGGTTTTGTCGTTATAGGTGGTCTTTAGTGAAAGTTTACATATAAAAATTATATTTTTATTAAATAATTATAGAAAATTAGTATTTAATTATTTTGAATATATTTTATAAGTATTTAATATTTTTAAAATATTAAAAGTATTTAATTTATTTAATTATAATATTAAATAAATTATTTAAAAATGATTTTAATACATGAAAAATTATTTAAAATTATATTATGTTATAAGAAAATATTTTAAGTTATTTTTAATGACTTTTAATATTTTGTGATAAATTTCATTAATAAATTAATATTAATGATAATTAAGATATTTAGAAAATAAATTAAGTAAATTGATTAAAAATGATTTTATTATATTAAAAATTATTTTAAATAATAATAAGGTATTTAAAAATATTTTAAGCTATAAAATATAACTTCCAATATTTAAAGATAAATTTTATTAATTAATTATTATTAATGATATAAAGGTTATTTAATAATTATATTAAATAATTTAGTTGAAAAATGATTTTAATATTATAATAATCATTTTAAATGAAAAAAAAGTGTTTAAAGATATTTTAAGTTATAAAATATAACTTTTAATATTTATAGGATAATTTCATTAATAATTAATATTAATGATTATTAATTTAGTATTAATGATATTAAATATATTTAATAATTATATTAAATAAATAGTTTAAAAATAGTTTTATTAATTTCAAAATCATTTAAAAAGGATATAAATGAATTAAAAATATTTTAAGTTATAATTAATGACTTTTAATATTGTGATAAATAGTACATTAATAATTAAATATTAATGATAATTATTTAAAAATGATTTTAAATGTTTTAAAAATCATTTAAGGGTAATATTAATACTTTAAAAGTATTTTGAGTTATTATAAATAACTTAAATATTTTGAAAATGATTTCATTAATAGTTTAATATTAATTAAATATTAATGATAATAGAATTATTTAATATTTAAATCATTTAATAATGATTCTGGTGTTTGAAAATTCATGATAAAATATAATAAATGTTTAAAAATTATTATAAGTCATTTAAAAATAATATCACTGATACTAAGTTACAGGATAGAGTCTTAGTCTCGACAATTATCCGATAAAGCCGTCGGTACACCGACATGTTTCAGAAATTGATCTGGACTTAGATAATTTGATTGGATATGTGTTTATGTGTGATTCAATGGTTGTTGAACATGTGTGATAATGTGATTAAGTTGTGTGCTGACTGCGAAATGCAGTACTATGTGTTATAGTATATTGTTCTAATAGAACGAATGATCTAATTAATGATAGGTTATTATATAAAAGATAAAACTAGGTTACGAATTGTAAGCAGCGTACCAGGCAAGTATTTTACCTTTGCATTTTCTTTATGCAATGGGCATGAGTAAGAATGTTTCTAAATTATATTATTATTGTACAGATTATTAACCCTATATTATATATGTTCATTGATTATCAACAAGTTAGTATATGGTAATTCATATATATATTCTGTTCGTTAATTTCTATAAATGGTTATATAAGTGTCCCCACTTGGATAATCTTTGTATTTAATCACATGTTGATACATCTTTGTTAATTACCCGTATACATATATGCTGAAATATAGATTATTGTTGAACAAGATAAAACCTTTGGTTTGGAACCCCGACAAGTATGAACATCCCGTACACGGAAAAACTTTTTATATACCCAAGGTGGACAGAGTGAATGATACCCTCGTTCTTTCATGTAGTATTGATCAATACAGGGTACAACGGGTTGATCACCCCCGTGCCCGTAAGTTATGACGGTTTACAGATGAAGTTCTGTTTAACCTTTTCGAAAATAAAAACAATGTTCATATTATGTCACCTTAACCCTATTTATAGTCATTACGTAGTTTCAAAAATTTGAAAGAGGGTAGAAGGGTAGTATAAAGAAAATATTTAAATTCTTTCAGCTTATATATATATATATAATTGTTAATACTTGCTGGGCACTCTAATGCTTATCCTTGCTTAATTTAAATGTTTTCAGCTAAGTGTGAAGAACCAGAGGGCTCATGTAGAAATAAAGGAAAAAGAAAGCTAACCAAATAAGATTTGTGGTAGTTTATGTAATAGTTTTATATTATTAAGACAATGATATATATATTATCTATCAGTTTATGTAATGAATGTTTAAAGGTCTCGTATCTGGGGAGATAGACTCTGATAATTATGTAAAATTAAGTTGATCTTTATATTATTGTTATTATTATTAATATTATTCTGCTCAGAGAAATGGTATCGTGAAGTACCGAGTTTGGGTTTCAAGTACCCGGATTTGGGGGCTTTACAGGTTGCTATCAGAGCTTAGGGTTAGAAACCTTAGGTGGGATAGACCTTAGGCTATAACCTTAGAATAGAGGGAAACATTGAAAATATAAATAACTCATATAGAGTTTAAAAAGAGATGAATTGAATAAATTCATCGTCAAACAAAATAAAAGATAACTTATATAAAACTCTTAATTTCTGTGTGTATATACTATATGCTAATCAGGATAATTTATGTATGTAGATATCTGGTGGAAAAGGCTTGTTATATGCTTATAGCATGAAGAAGGATCAAATCCATACACCCGAGCTAATATCGAAGCCAATAGGTGAAATAGAGGTTCACAATGAAAATAACTCGGACGAGGTGATTATTATAGAAAACGTAGTACCAGATCCGGAGATGGTGGAATTGACAGATAGTGATTCGGACACTAAAGTTGAAGCTGATCAAGCATCAACGGAGGTGCAGGATCTGAGGAACAAGGTTTCTTCTCTGGAAAGGTTGTGGGAGATAGAAAAGCTGCTTAATAGTCAACTACGACAGGCGTTAATAGAAACAATGGAAGAACAGGATAAGCTTAAAATCTAAATTAATTAGATGGGAGCCACAAGCAACACATCGTGTGCAGCTCCGAGCAAGAAGGGAAAAAGAAAGATAGAAGACCAGGACTTAGGAAAATTTGACAAGAAGAAAGGGAAAAGAATATGTTATCTTTGCGGCTATGAAGGACATACCACTCTGTATTGTCCCGACTATAAACCAGGTGCATGTTTTATCTGTGGGATAGAAGGTCATCAGGTGAAAGGTTGTCCAAGGAAAAAGGCGTAGCGAATAGGTAGTATAGGTTCTGTGGTGTAGGTGTGTTTAATGTAATATATAGGATAAGTATGTCTGTGTAAGTTATGTTCTCAACTTTTGTAATGATCAAGTTTGTAAATCTCGACTTTTGTGGTCACAAAGGGATAGCTGATGTTTAAAGCATTATGTGCTATGCTATGTAAAATATTCGTTGAATGAATATGAATCTAAGTTTGAGAAATGAAACAAGTTTAACATACTCATCTTATGCGATAAGGTTTAGGAGGTAAGTTAAATTTATGATTTTATTTAATCAGATAATGCTGCCAAGACGTCGAACGCGAAATTAAAGGGTTGAAGAATCTGTCAATAACGTTGAGGGACAACAACAAGCAGACCCGATGCAGCACTTTGCAAACACGGTAGCACAAGCTATGTAGCAAGGGATGTCAGCCGCAAGGAACCAGCCAGACAATCCTTTAGCAAACTTCAAAGACTTTAAGGCTGTAGGATCGCCGAAATTCAAAGGTACGACTGACCCTGTTGAAGCCTAAACTTGGGTCAAAGAGATTGAAAAAGCATTTGTGATAGCTAGGGTAGCTGAGGGGTAAAAGACCGCTTTTGCCACCTACATGATGAATGGTGAGGCAAACTTTTAGTGGGAAGCGAATTAGGCAAGAGCAGGAGAAGGTGTGATAACTTGGGATAGGTTCAAAACTTTATCTTTTGAAAACTATTTTTCACCTAGTATGCAGGCTAGGATGGAGGAGAAATTTTTAGAATTGAAGCAGGAGAATATGATGATGTCCGAATATGCCGCCAAATTTAATGAGTTAGCTAGGTTTGCCTCGCATCAAGTTGATACAGAGGTTAGAAAAGCGAGAACGTTTGAGCTGAGATTGAAACCCTGGCTCTACAACAAGGTGCTAGTGTTGCAGATCCCTACATTTACAACACTCATGGAGAAGGCGATTATTACTGAGGAGGGAAGTGAGGCCATGAGCCTCTACAACAAGGAGAGAAAGAATAAGGGTAATGTAGGAATTAATAGTGGGAGCAGGAGTGGAGATGGAAAGAGGAAGGTGAATAATTTTGGGAATGTTCAGATCAAGTAGGAAGGAGTTAAGAATCCAGCTGTGCAGTGTAAGACTTATGGAAAGAACCACTCTGGAGAATGACTGAAGGGAAAATTTGTATGCTATAAGTGCGGGCAGGAGGGTCATATCTCTCCTAACTGCCCCGATCCTAGGATGAATAGTGGGTGTTTTCTATGTGGATCGACTGAACTCAAGGTGAAGGATTGTCCGAAGAGGAGGATGGAGGCAGGAAATGTGAATACTGGCAGCGGGACTTTAGCAATCACCGAACCGACTTCGTCAAACAAGCAAACAAAATCAACAGCAAGGGTCTACAACATGACTGTCCAGGACGCGATGGCAGCTGGCAATGGAACTCCAGGTATTATTCATACAACTTTTATTTTATACATGATTTTCCTATATATAGTAAATTATTATATAAAGAAATTTTGAGGGAGGAATTTGAGTTCTTTTAGAAATCAAATTTATGTTTAATCAGAAAGACAAGCTTTATGTGAATAGTTAAAGATCAGTTTGATCAAAGTTGATCGAGATCTAATTGCAATGATTGTGTATGCTATGCACCCTTGTATGTATAGGTTTTAAAACGGTGATTCCGGGAAAGGAATCTTTATAAGGGAGGGTGAATGTAACAACCCGATATTTTCTATATAATTAAATCAGAAATTTTGTGTATAAATTTTTTTTATTTTAAGGATGAGAATTTGTACAAGATATTGTGTATATGTATTTATGTGATAAATAAAAATATATTTATTACATAAATATTTACAAATAATTTTATTTTAGAATTATTGATTATTATAAAGTATATTCTTATAATAATTAATTTTATGGTAAAAAGGTTTTTATTAATTATTTTTCATGAAAATATAGTTATATATTATTTAAATAATATATGAAATGATTTTTTTAGAATAATTATAATAATTATTTTATTATATGAATTTTTGTACAAATTATTAAGTTAATTATTTTACCTTAATTATTAAGGTTAAATATGGAAGAATAAATCAGATATGGAATTCAAAACCCTAATTTTAGATTTTTATCAAGGAATAAGAATAATAATATAATATTAATTATATTTTGATTTTTCAGTGCTATAAATATGTACTGTATGCATGTATTGATGATGGTTGGTCAATTATGGTGTTTAATGTCAAAACCCTAGTTTTACTATGAGAAACCCTAATTTGAAACTCAAATTAGAGTTCGAGATCGTTTGTAATTGTGATAAGGTGATTAATTCACAAGTATTAGAATTATAATTGTTAATCATGAAAACCCTAATTACAAATTTTTAACACTAATTGCAAATTGGTAACCCTAATAATTAGTTATAAACCCTATTTGATAAATTTGACACCTTAATTGCTTAATTAGAACGCTTAATGATAATTAGTATATGTTAAATCCTTATGTTCTAGACCTAAGTGGTTAGTTTGTTAGGTTTATAATATTCATGAACGCAATCAAATTGCACAAAGTAAGCGAAAACGTGGCAAAATAGAGTTTTAAAATTTTACAAACCATATACTCGGATCACCCTTTATGCACAATTATTAATTAAACGAAAAGAAGAAGAACAAGAATCATACCCTTGAAGATCCGAGCTTCCTCAGGTACAAGTTCACCTCCAAATCTTTTCGCGTTCAACTTGAATCCACCGGGTTTTATTTTAATTAATTAAACTACTTTAATTAATTAGGCACCTAATCTTATTAGAATTAATTAATTAAACTCTTTTAATTAATTA
This sequence comes from Panax notoginseng, assembly GCA_016801055.1. Taxonomy (NCBI): domain Eukaryota; kingdom Viridiplantae; phylum Streptophyta; class Magnoliopsida; order Apiales; family Araliaceae; genus Panax; species Panax notoginseng. Next base: position 168,141,138 of record CM029013.1, read on the forward strand.
GTCTCCTAATCTTATTAGGATATATGAGAGTACTTTTATTAATTAATTCACAAACTCTTTTAGAAATTAAATAATAATAATAGTAATAATAATAATAAGACTCCTCTTATTAATTTATATTAATATTTTCAAAATATTAACTAATAAATATTAAGCTATTTAATTTATTCTATCACCATAGATTAAATTAAATATACTTAACTTATTATTACGATTATGATATTTGCTTCTTAAATAATTATTCTTCCTTTTATGGTGTGACCCTTTAGGTTCTCCATATTAAACCGGTTGTGAATAAATCAATTAGAACAATTCTAATCTTATTTAAATAAATAAATTAAACTATTAATTTATTTAAATAAATAATATTTATTCTACAATAGGGATAAACCACCCTAGCGATTAATGACTTTGCAGATAATATAGATTTTAACATTAATCATAAAAGAACTTTTGAGTAAATAGTTACCGTACAATTCAATCCTTCCACCATACAATGTCCCAATTAAATATAAGACATGAAATTACTATCAAGTTTTATTTTATTTAATTATATGTATTTTGATCCTTAAATGCACAACTCCAAATAATACAAATTAGAAACTCCTTTCTAATTTCATTCTGTCTTGGCCAATGACTACTGTGTTGTCATTTATCGAATCACATATGACATTTCTCTTCTTTTACTAGAAGTGGTAGATTCTTTATTGATCATACATTATCTCCATGTACAACTTATTATACCTAATCATACCCTTTGATATACCCTAAGGGTCTTAAGGAATAAGTCAAAGTATAACTTATCATACACAAGATACTATGATGATCTCAAGTCCAAGGATCACTTGTACTACTATCACTATAGGAATTCCAATTGACAGGTAAGTAAAATTCCATTAGGTATTCCTTAACGAGCCACGTTCAGTGAACTTATTCTCTAATAAGCACCTACATACTTACTTTAGTGTCTCTACTCAAATGATCATGCGATCAATCATCCTCATCCAATAAGCAAACAATGTATGTACCAATCTATCCGGATTCACTAATCCCCAATTTAGTAATCCAATGATTGGGAACTATTTTAGTTTTAAGCTTTCTAAGAATTTAGATCTCATTAGAATGATGATCATCATTATTCTAAAAGTATTGCTTAAAACTATGAGTTTATCACATATTATAAAGCAGCATCATGTAGATAATTAAAAGTCTTTAATAAATTAATACTTTGTATTAATAAATGAATAAGATTGTTACAAAGTATATACTTTATCATCAAACATGATTGGCTTGTGTGCATACTACTTTCAATCTCCCACTTGCACTAAAGTCAATCGCCATGGTATCTCATACCCTTCTTCTCTAAGTGTCGATTATCCTGCTGTTGAATAAGCTTTAGTTAATGGATATGTAATGTTGTTCTTGAGAGTCCACTATCTCTATAGTGATTTACCATCTTTCAATGATTCCTATAATCAAATGAAAGTGCCACAACACATGTTTAGATCCAAGATGAGACTTAGGAACTATTCCTAGTTCTGTTATGAACTTATCATCCAAATAATTAACTTGTAGCTTCATTTACAGCTATATACTTTGTCTTTATCACTAAACCAACAACTCTTTGCTGTTTGAAACCTTTCTAATTCACTGCACCATGGTTCAAGGTAATGCTTTACCTTAAAGTGGATTTTCTGTTATCTTGGTCTGTCTGGAAAAAAAAAACTTGAGTTTTTGTTAAGCCCTCTGGTTTTAATTTAGACCCACCATGAATATGATCACATCTTTAGTGTCGGTTAAGTACTTTAAGATGTTTTTTACTGACTCATAGTGAACTTCTCCAGAATATGACTGATCAACATCAAGTCTCGTACATTTCATTGCATATATGATAGTTACTCATGCGATCTCTCTTTTATGAGTCTATGGGAACTATTAAGAGAGATACACTCCAGGACTTATCATCATGAGACATCTCTTGGAGTTTGCCATGCTAAACGACTTTAGCATCAAATGAATATACATTCCTTGGGTTAAGTCGAGCATCCTCTTGAATTTATCTATATAGATTTTATCCCCAATTAAGATACTCTTCCCAAATCATTCATGGAGAAATATTTAGACAACTTTATCTTTACTGATTGTAGCATTAGTATGTCATTCTTTATCCATAGTATATCAATATATAATACCAGGAATGTCACGACGCTCCCACTGACCCTTTTGTACACACTAGGTTCATTCTTGTTTTTGATAAAATCAAACTCTTTTGATTGTCTCATCAAAATGAATGTTCCATATTTGAGAAGCTTGCTTCAATCCATTTCTTTGAGTGTCTACAACTCTTACATCATCGTATGTAACTAGATCATCATCTTTTATGATGAATACCTCATCATCATCATCGATGATGAATACATACCTCCCAGGTATCTTCGGTACTATTCCAAATTTACTATTTAGTTGTGGTACAATAGGTCTATCTTTAAATTTCTCTTATTTGACTTATAGTGTTTTGTGATTCTTGAACTCTTTAAGATTCTATTATCCTCCCACTAGCCCCTTCAATGATAAACACCTTTATCTTAGAAGGTAGCGTATTTTACAACAAACACCGTTTGCTAAGTAGGATTATAAAACATATATCATAAACTTACTTTAGGATGTCCCACAAATCTGTACTTGTCAAATCTTGTCCCAAGCTTATCCTTTGAAACCTTTTCACATAAACTGGACAACTCCTTATCTTAACTTAGTTAAAATTAGGAATCCTTCTTGTCCATAACTTTTATGGAGTCTTGGGGCCATTTCTAGGACATTACCCTAGAGGGATACTGGAATGTCGGTAAAATAATTTATGGACCGCACTATGTCCAACAAGGTACGATTTTTTCTTTCAGATACATCAATCAATTATTGCGTATCTGGAGGTGTCCATTGTGAGAAAATAATTTTGAGATGATCTAGAAACTTATTGCACAAGTATTTATTCCTTGATCTAATCAAAGAATCTTAATACTTTGCCAATTTGTTTCACTTCTTAATTCTTTAAACCTTTCAAATAATTCACACTTGTATTTCAGCAAATACACATATTCAACTCTTTGAATGATCATCTCCTTTTCTTATACTAGTTTGTTCATTTTGCAAAATAAATTTTCACGTAAGTCAGGTACACAAAATTCATTAAGTAATATTTTAGTTCTATACAAGACATTATTATTATAAATAGAACAACAATTATTCTTAATTATAATACCAAAGATTTCATTGCCCAACAACAAAATAGAAATAATGTTTCTAACAAGAACTAGAATACAATAACAACTTATTGACTTAATAAATTTGCCCGTAGGTATTGCTAAACTATAAGTTTCTATGGCTAATGTGGCAACCTTTGCTTCATTTCCCACACATAGGATTACTTATATTTGTTTAGCTTTCTACTTCTGCTTAGTCCCTTCATAAATCTATACTTATGATAACCAAAGTCGGTATCCAATACCCAAGTAGAACCTTGACTTAAAGAAAAATTTATTTTAAAACATGAATAAAATTGTATTTGTAACCGAAACTTCACTAAGCTTCTTCTGGTTAGCCTTTACAAGATACTTCTTGTAGTTTCTTTCCAGTGTCTAGGCTTATTACGGTGGAAGCAAACTCCTTTGCTATCCGTATCAGTTTTGTTCTTATTATCCTTTATTTTTACCTTTTTATATTTACCTTCTTTGAATCATTCTTCTTTTCAGAAGATCCTTTGGCCCTACCAATAAGACTTGGTCTTTCTTGGTTGGAAAGTGACTCTCAACATTTTTCAATATGTTAAGCAAATCAGCGAGGCTGATATCTAGCTTGTTCATATGAAAAATTCACAACAATTGTGAAAGGAGTCCGAGAGTGAGTGTAAGATCAAATCTTGGCTCAACTCTCCATCCATGACAAAATTCGTTATCCTAATTAATCAATCAAATTGATTATGTTAAGGACTTTTATCTATACTGTAGTGTCATCGGTCATTCTAGATCGGAAGAGCTCCTTAGATATTTGATATCTATCAGTCTTACTTTCCTCACCATCAACTTCTTGATGTGTAGGAATATAGTAAGAGCATCCATAGTTTCATGCTGACGTTGAAGCTCGTTACTCATGGATGCGAGCATGATGCATTGAGCCAACTGTGCATCATCTTGTCACTTTCTAAAAGTAGCAATCTCTTCCTCAGAGGTATTATCTACAACCATTGCAGGGATAGTCATATTAAGGACATAAGATAACTTTTCAGCCATGAGAACTATTCTCAAATTCTTTAACCAATCCGAGTAATTCGGTCCGATTAATTTAGCATCTAATATGCTACGCAGTGATAGTAATTTAGACATTGTAAAATTATGTAAATGAATTTGTTCTGAACAATATTTTAGCATACATTCTTTTATTAATTACCAAAATAATTTAGGTCTTGTTTTAAATTGGTATCTCCCACTATTTTTTGTTCAAACTATATTACCCTCAATATATATAGTTCGGCAATATCTAATTGAAGATATGCTAGTGAGAATAAGGATCTCATTTCAAATGTATATAGCCTTGTGTGTGCACAACAAACTATATATAAATAAATAGGTAGACAACTCTTATCAATTACATCAACTATATAACTCCTTGTATTTTGCCTCTTAAATCATAATGGTCAAGTGTGTGCACATCCGAACTAAAATGATTTAAGTTAATTCAGACCCAGTATTTTCATATAAGTGAAGAGAAAACTACAGCCCTTGTGTATGCACAACAAATCAGTAATGTTCAATTCCTTATAAACATCATATGTAATAAAAACAACATCTTAAATATTTAATACTTGCCTTGTGTATGCACAACAAACTCATATTAAATATTCAATACTCTATTGTTTCTATCATGCTAGAAGGCGACGTTCGATATTCCAAATATCTTTGAACGTTACAACTTAATATAAAATTTTTGAGGGGTTTATTATTAATTTGTCTCATCTTGTTTAGCGCGCATGCACATATATATATAAAATACGCATCATATTAATTAACATGCGAAGCATGTTTGCATAATATATAATATATATAGTATAAGCATGCACATATAAAATATTATATTCTACCTGGATTGATTATGGACTTTTATTCTAGTTTGGTTCACTAGAGCCACCAAGTGAACCAAAAGGTCAAACCCTAGGGGTGCAAGAATTAATATTTAAATATAACTATTACATTTAAACCCGGGCTCCATTACAAACGGGTCTTCATGCACTCCTTGGTCCTTGATCTCCAATTCTTCAAAATTAATTCTAACTGTTTCTATTACAAAATTATTTAAAATAAATAGAAACCTTGATCAGTAGTCAAGAGAAAGTACATAGGAGGGAGATAGAATTTATATTAAGAAAAAATTAGAGAAGACGAGGTAGGCAGACCCCATTTAATAAAACTCATACATTCATGCATCCAACTAAAATAAAATCTAATTACATTGGTCAATAGACCATAATCAAATCTCATTTATTATCACACACATCACCATATGCATCAATAAATAATATTCATCTCATGAATAATAAACATTCAATATATATATTGATATCACTTAATGGGCGAATTTAGTTAGTATAAAATCTAATTTTGAATCAAAATAAACTCCTTTATTTTAACCCAAATTTAAATCAAAATAAACCTCTTTTATTTTAATTTATCCAATTTTGAATAAAATAAACTATTTTATTTTAATCAAAATCTTTAATCAAAATAACTTATTTATTTTAATTAATTATGGAATTAATCCAATTCCAAGTAAAAAAAAACTCCTTTATTTAAGGAAATACGGATTCTCTTTCCTATTCATAAATAAACTCTTTTATTTTGAATAATATGAAATCTTATTTCATATTTAAATAAACTCCTTTATTTAAGGAAACATGGAATCCAATTCAACACCAATTAGTTATCATGGAATTCAATTCCAACTCTAATTAGTTAGCATGAAATTCTAATTTTAAAATTAAAATAAACTTTTTATTCTAATTATAAAATAAACTTTTATTTTAATTATAAAATAATTAAGAATATAATTATATATATATATATATATATATATATATATATATATATATATATATATATATATATATATAGTCATTCTTCCAAGATTTCCGCGAATTCTTCAACAGGAGAGTTATGTGAAGTCCGGATCATACAAAGTGATTCACGTGATTTTTGCTTGATTCTTGTAATACCCATGTAAGATTAGTTATATATATAATATAATATTATATATATAAGTAACAATCTTCTTTTACTAGAATAACCATACTGAATCACAAGTATCATGTAATGAGCGAAAATCTAATTTTCAAAAAACTTTTTCGCGAACTTTTTTTTTTTTATACAACAAAATTATGCCCAATTTAATTATTCTAAACATATATAAATATACATATTAAATTAAAATAATTAATAATTTGCATAAAGGTTTGACTCTGATGCCACTGTTAGGTTTATAATATTCATGAACACAATAAAATTGCACAAAGTAAGCGGAAACGTGGTAAAATAGAGTTTTAAAATTTTACAAACTATATACCCGGATCACCCTTTATGCATAATTATTAATTAAACGAAAAGAAGAAGAACAAGAATCATACTTTTGAAAATCCGAGCTTCCTCAAGTACACGTTCACGTCCAAATACTTTCGCGTTCAACTTGAATCCACCGGATTTGGTTTCTTCATTTGATCAACGTTAGCCACCCAAGTGTTTGACCTCTATAGGTGATCCACCAAGGAAGAAGAAAGATTCAATAAGATGGGTGTTTGGCAAAATCCTAGTTTTTTTATCTCATAGAAAAAAAGCGTACTCTCCAACTATTGGAATTGCGTATATTGTGAAAAAGTGAACAACAACTCTATCACCTATAATAAGACTACTCTTATTTATAGATGTGGGCAACCCTTCTTAACAATTAAGAAATTGAGTTTTATTTTAATTAATTAAACTACTTTAATTAATTAGGCTCCTAATCTTATTAGGATTAATTAATTAAACTCTTTTAATTAATTAGTCTCCTGATCTTATTAGGATATATGAGAGTACTTTTATTAATTAATTCACAAACTCTTTTAGGAATTAAATAATAATAATAGTAGCAATAATAATAAGATTCCTCTTATTAATTTATATTTAATATTTCTAAAATATTAAATAATAAATATTAAGCTATTTAATTTATTCTATCACCATAGATTAAAGTAAATATACTTAACTTATTATTATGATTATGTCATTTGCTTCTTAAATAATTATTCTTCCTTTTATGGTGTGACCCTTTAGGTTCTTCATATTAAACCCGTTGTGAATGAATCAATTAGAATAATTTTAATCTTATTTAAATAAATAAATTAAATTATTAATTTATTTAAATAAATAATATTTATTCTACAATAGAGATAAACCTCCCTAGCGATTAATAAATTTCTAGATAATATAGATTTCAACATTAATCATAAAAGAACCTTTGAGTAAATAGTTACCGTACAATTCAATTCTTCCACCATACAATGTCCCAATTAAATATAAGACATGAAATTACTGTCAAATTTTATTTTATTTAATTATATGTATTTTCGATCCTTAAATGCACAACTCTAAATAATACAAATTAGAAACTCCTTTCTAATTTCATTCTGCCTTGGCCAAGGACTACTGTGTTGTCATTTATCTAATCACATAGGACATTTCTCTTTTTTTACTAGAAGTGGCATATTCTTTATTGATCATACATTATCTCCATGTACAACTTATTATACCCAATCATACCCTTTGATATACCCTAAGGGTCTTAAGGAATAAGTCAAAGTATAACTTATCATACACAAGATACTATGATAATCTCAAGTCCAAGGATCACTTGTACTACTATCACTATAGAAATTCCTATTGACAGATAAGTAAAACTCTATTAGGTATTCCTTAGCGAGCCACGTTCAATGAACTTATTCTCTAATAAGCACCTACATACTTGCTTTAGTGTCTCTACACAAATGATCATGAGATCAATTATCCTCATCCAATGAGCAAGCAACATATGTACCAATCTATCCGGATTCACTAATCCCCAATTTAGTAATCCAATGATTGGGAACTATTTTAGTTTTAAGCTTTCTAAGAATTTAGATCTCATTAGAATGATCATCATCATTATTCTAAAAGCATTGCGTAAAACTATGGATTTATCACATATTATAAAACAGCATCATGTAGATAATTAAAAGCCTTTAATAAATTAATACTTTTTATTAATAAATGAATAAGATTGTTATAAAGTATATACTTTATCATCAAACATGATTGGCTTGTGTGCATACTACTTTCATAGTTAACCTAACTTAATTAGGAGACCCTAATTACAAATTTTTAGAAACTAAAATTCTAATTATTTATTTATATATTTATTTATTTATTTTCTTAAATAGAAATCCTACAAAATTAATTGTGCAAGACCTTAGGGTTAAACCCTAAGGGTCAAACCCTAAGGGTTTGCTAATTGACCAATGTGCCATTAAAATTGCAAGCCTAAAGACCTTTTTGCCCCTAGTTGCATTATTTTAGCTAACTAATAGGTTTTGACATTTAGGTGAGTTGGTGACTAACTCATACCAACCCCACATGCTCATAATTGACAGCAACAAGCCTTGTATATCAGCCAATTCATGCATCTTATATTCTATATATAGATTGAGAGAGAAAAGCTTGCATTTTGTTAGCCATTTTTAGCTCAAACACTCAAACCTTTTCTCTCAACTCAAACCCACGAAATTATTAAGCTTTCCAGTCCCTAAGATCAGCCCCACGAAATCCCCTAACCAAATCAAAAGCCAGAATCAGAAATTAATCATAGAAGGTATAAAATCCTAGCTTGATTTCTGTCCAATTTTCTGTTATTTGATGTTTGCAATTTTTGTTAAAACATGTTGGTTATAGTGTCTAATGATGATCTGGGTTACTAGATATTGAATCCATAACATCTAGAGGCTTGGATATGAGTTTTTGCAAAATTTGGAAAAAAGTTAAACTGTGGTCTGATAACAAATGTCAGTGGCCATAGATCTTTGGTCGATTACGATTTTTGTTGTTTTTAAGTTGTTATGTGTAGCTTGTAATGTAGTCTTTAATCTGCAAAATGAATCAGGGTCATTTGATGTCTAGAATGGAAGTTATTAATGGTCAAATACCATTGACCGGCATTGACCGGAAGAAATCTGGGCAGCCCAGATTATGCCCAGATCGGTCTGACAGTATGTTTGTGTGACTAGATCTGTCAGGTTTTGCAAGTTCTGTTGATGTTGTTGTAATTCATGTGTAGCCTATTTCTCTAACTATAGATCCATGACTTTAGATTGTGTAGATAATCATCAAGTAGATTGTAGCAAGTGGTCAAAGTAGGCCACTCGCACTGACTTAGCTTTTTGGGAAATTTCCAGAAATTGAAAGGGGCTTATTTCTGACAAGGTTTTGACCAGGTTGGATCTAATGATTTTGTTGATGTTATAGTAATGTTTTGTGATAGATCTCTTAAGTTACATGTTGTCTACAAGCTGGAACTTTTAGATCACAAAAACAACACTTAGATCACAAGTTGTGGAAGCCCAACGATGCATACTCGAAATATTCTTCATTTCTGGGCAACCTAGAAAAGAAGAACAGCATCTGACAGCTACTTTAGGCTCTTATATCTTCTATGTTATGCATGTTATGACTTTGGTTGTTGTTGGATCTTATAGTGTTGCACTTGTACTACAACCTCCAGTCAGTAGATTGCCTAGAAACACAATTATTTGATCAGTGTTCTTGGTCAAACTAAGCCACTCGAAATCTGACATGGTGTTCTGGGTTTTCATGAAGAACACGAAGAACACCTATAGCGACGGTTTTGTCGCTATAGGTGGTCTTTAGTGACAGTTTACATATAAAAATTATATTTTTATTAAATAATTATAGAAAATTAGTTTTTAATTATAAAAATATAAAATAAATTATTAAAAATTATTTTAAGGTCCGAAAATTAGTATTTAATTATTTTGAATATATTTCATAAATATTTAATATTTTTAGAATATTAAAAGTATTTAATTTATTTAATTATAATATTAAATAAATTATTTAAAAATGATTTTAATACTTTAAAAATTATTTTTAATGACTTTTAATATTTTGTGATGAATTTTATTAATAAATTAATATTAATGATAATTACGTTATTTAGAAAATGAATTAAGTAAATTGATTAAAAATGATTTTATTATATTAAAAATCATTTTAAATAATAATAAGGTATTTAAAAATAATTTAATTTATAAGATATAACTTTCAATATTTAAAGGAAAATTTTATTAATTAATTATTATTAATGATATTAAGGTTATTTAATAATTATATTAAATAATTTAGTTTACAAATGATTTTAATATTATAATAATCTTTTTAAATCAAAATAAAGTGTTTAAAGATATTTTAAGTTATAAAATATAACTTTTAATATTTATAGGATAATTTCATTAATAATTTAATATTAATGATTATTAATTTAGTATTAATAATATTAAATTTATTTAATAATTATATTAAATAAATAGTTTAAAAATAATTTTATTAATTTAAAAATTATTTAAAAAGGATATAAATGAATTAAAAATATTTTAAGTTATAATTAATTACTTTTAATATTGTGATAAATAGTACATTAATATTTAAATATTAATGATAATTATTTAAAAATAATTTTAAATATTTTAAAAATTATTTAAGGGTAATCTTAATACTTTAAAAATATTTTGAGTTATTATAAATAACTTTAATATTTTGGAAATAATTTCATTAATAGTTTAATATTAATGATAATAAAATTATTTAATATTTAAATCATTTAATAAAGATTCCGATGTTTAAAAATTCGTGATAAATTATAATAAATCTTTAAAAATTATTACAAGTCATTTAAAAATAATATGACTGATACTAAGTTACAGGATAGAGTTTTAAACTCGACAATTACCCGATAAAGTCGTCGGAACACCGACATGTTTTAGAAATTGATCTAGACTTAGATAATTTGATTAGATATGTGTTTATTTGGGATTCAATGGTTGTTGAACATGTGTGATAATGTGATTATGTTGTGTGCTGACTGCGAAATGTAGTACTACGTGTTATAGTATATTGTTTTAACCGAACGAATGATCTGATTAATGATCGATTATTATACAAAAGATAAAACTAGGTTACGAATTGTAAGCAACGTACCAGGCAAGTATCTTACCTTTGCATTTTCTTTATGCAATGGACATGAGTAAGAATGTTTCTAAATTATATTATTATTATACAGATTATGAACCCTATATTATATACGTTCATTGATTATCAACATGTTAGTATATGATAATTCAGATATATATTCTGTTCATTAATTTCTATAAATGGTTATACAAGTGTCCCCACTTGGATAATCGTTGTATTTAATCACATGTTGATACATATTTGTTAATTACCCGTATACATATATGTTGAAATATATATTATTGTTGAACAAGATAAAACCTTTGGTTTGGAACCTCGACAAGTATGAACATCCCGTACTTGGGAAAATATTTTATGCACCCAAGGCGGACAGAGTGAACGATACCCTCGTTCTTTCATGTAGTATTGATCAATACAGGGTACAATGGGCTGATCACCCCCGTGCCTGTAAGTTATGACGGTTTATAGATGAAGTTCTGTTTAACCTTTTCGAAAATGAAAACAATGTTCATATTATGTCACCTTAACCCTATTTATAGTCATTATGTAGTTTCAAAAATTTAAAAGAGGGTTGTTATGTTATTATTATCGGTTCAGATTACTTCACAACTATTGATTTGTTGTAGAAGGGTAGTATAAAGAAAATATTTAAATTCTTCCAGCTTATGTATATATAATTGTTAATACTTGCTGGGCACTCAAATGCTCATTCTTGCTTAATTTAAATGTTTTCAGCTAAGTGTGAAGAACCAGATGACTCATACAGAAACCAAGGAAAAGAAAAGCTAACCAAATAAGATTTGTGATAGTTTATGTAATAGTTTTATATTATTAAGACAATGATATATATATTATCTATCAGTTTATGTAATGAATGTTTTAAGGTCTCGTACCTGGGGAGATAGACTCCGATAATTATGTAAAATCAAGTTGATCTTTATATTATTGTTATTATTATTAGTATTATTTTGCTCATAGAAATGGTATCGTGAAGCACCGAGTTCGGGTATCTAGTACCCGAATTTGGGGGCTTTACAGAGCTACTGCACTCCTGATTTTAGTCCCACTCTAACATACCAGTACACTTATACTTTAGCATATATGCACATTAAAAGTTTTCACATAGCACATGACCGTTCTTGAGTTCATCCTTACAAGTTTTAACTTACAACTTACATGGTATTAAAGCATAACAAGGTCAAGTAGTTACCATATTTTATAACTTGGCTCTATGTCCACATACACAATCTGTTAATGCTCATGCTTATAGTGTTCATATTTTTTATTCACAACTATCACTGTTTAACACTTTGAATCGTGTTTTAAACTCATGTTTGGTTTGATTATCATCATGTTCAATACATATGAATCATGTCTAGGGATATTATGGACATAACATGACATATTACCTCTTTAGAATCTAGATATTCATGGGATGCAACTAGATTTTCAAAATAAGTTTAAGTTTTCTTTTGAAACCATTTTAATATGAATGATGGAATACAACACATACAAGGCAACTTTAAACTCTTATCATATATAACTAAATCATGTTAACATCTTTCCAAGATCAGAACCTACATCATGTAGCATTCATACATATCACGTTCATTTCTAAAGTTCTAAATTCATTTTAAACTATACGCTTTCGTAAATCATGCATGTTAATCTAGAAAAACATGCTCACATTAGGTTAATATACTTATATACACACATTACACATGCTTGCATGCTGGTTTAAGCCATAGTAATTGACCAACACTTATCATATTTTAAACAGAAGGTAAAAATTGAACACAGAGGCCGGAGCAGCTGCGCTGCGCCCCAATGTTATACCGGCCTCAACTGCGATACGTCTGGTTCAAGCCCAGAACAGTCTGCGTTGGCAGGAATTTAGCCCAACCATAGATATCATTCACGAGTTCGATTCTAAACAGTCATATATCAGTTAAAATATGCTTATATGGTTATATAACAACTATGTAAACATTACCCAATCCTTATTATCATCTAACTCCTCATAATTTAGAAATTGATAATTCAAGAATAGAAATTTTGACAGAAGCTGAAAATGAAGAACAAGAAGAAATTTTATACCTTTGTAATTAGCTTGATAATTCACACTTCCTCTATAGCTGTGTATATAATTACTTACTCTATCTATGCTTTCAATTTCACCCTTAAGCAATTCTCAGAAATAGAAAATGGAGAAGGAGAATCCATGTATGATGACGTCATAAAAGAATTTTTGGTTTTTCTTTTAGATTATAAAGAAGGTCAATTAATTTGGCTAAATTATTTCGATTGATGTTTGAGTTGTTGATAAAAGTCTAAGCTATTTGATTCGGCTAGACGACTGTCAAAAATTTATGAAATTCAAGCATTCTTAAGTAATTGTGCCAAACCAGATTGCTCTGGTGCGGATTCAGGTGTTGAAAAGCTGAGGTGAACAACCCTAAAAGGGAACATGTTTTCGGGGATAATGGTTCTGAGCGTAACGCATGTAGTCGTTACAAAATACTACATTACGACCCAACGTAGTGGTACAATAGGTTGGCCACCTAGTGTACGTGTGGAGGGTGTTTTCAGTCTTTGTGATAGATAAACACTCTGGTTTGTAGTGTGAAGGATTGTGTTGAAGCACTAGTTCACGGTCTTGTGACCCCTCAGCATAAATTGGAATCTGAGTTATTCATACTACTTCCCGATTATTGAAAAATCGTGGAAGACTCTTATTCTTCTGTGTGATGAATGTAGTGAGTAGAATGTTCCTTAGAAAGGTGAATGTGGTAGAATGCAAGTGAACAAGTTATAATAGAACTTCCGAAGAGAGAATGGATAAAATTATTCAAAAGAATATGTAATATTCAGAATAGTGCTGAGTAGAGGAGGTTTCGGTGATTCCGAGGACGGAATCCTTATAAGGGGGAGAGGATGAAATAACACAAATTTTTAGAAAATATTAAAATAAGAATTTAGTAAATAAATTTCTTAAGGCATGAGAAGGGTTCAAATAAGAATATATGTGTTACGAGGTATGTAGTATTGTGTTACATAGGGTAATATGAGCTATGTAATAAGTGATGTTGTGTTTAATAAATATATATCATTATTATATATTTGTTATAAGTTGTAGAGATGAATTAGCAAAGAAGATGGATAGAAATTTATCTATCAACATTAAATAATTTATAGAGTTATTTTATGATAGTAAGTTGGTGACATTAAATATATTTGATAATCACCAATTTTTTGAGTATATGTATGAGTATGTATCAAGTCTAAGGCAGTGCAACCGCACCCTTTAAGGGTGGATGTATAGGAGCTGGGCTAAACGATTCCTTTAGAGAGCGAAGGTATATACGAATTAGTAACCGATCTAACTCACTGTGAAAACAGTGTAGACGAGACGGAAACTAAATTATTGGTTGTTTATGGGAAACCACTCAGTGTACTATATTGAATATCATTAAAGATTTGACGTGTGCTAAGTTTGGACTTGTATATATGTATGTTGTTGATGAGAGAAGAAAGTCGATATATCTTTAGATAAATATTAGTTAGAGATGTATTGACTAATATTGGGATATGGTTAAATGTATATATTAAAGAAAGAAGAGTTGAACTTGAAGTTTAATCTCTAAATTATTGAAGAATGAAGTCATTGGAGATTTATTTTGGTTAGTATAATGAGACTGAATGTATGGACCATGTTAAAAAATTTACGAGTTAAGTTCAGTTTCTGTTGAAGCATTACATGTCTACGTCCTAACTTAAGGTGGCGTGATCGCGCCACTCTCAAGCCTAAGACCAGCGCGGCCGCGCCGGTCTATAGACAGTTCATGATGAGTTTGTGTAATCTGATGAGTTGTGCTATCTTAACTATAGGAATTGTATATTAGTGGCAAATATGGTATCATATGGGTCATATTTGATATAAATAGTGCCCACGAAGGGATGAAGATAGTGACCATGAATTGAATGAGAGGTTGTTATGGAAATTAACTAAAACAAGAATAAATATTAGTTAACTTATAAGTGGAAAATTATATTATGGAATAATATAATTTGAATATTAAAGTCTTGTGTGGCAGTGGTGTGATAGTAAATTGAGTTAAAGGAGTAATTCACTTAAGTAAAATGGTGAATTAATATATATGCTTTACATGAAGAAAATAAAAGAAATATGTTAATTAATTTTGGTATTTTCATATATTAGGTAATATGATAATATATAAAAGGGTTTAATATTTGAAAGATGCTAATGTAAAGATTGAGGAAGTTGTCTTGGGACAATTGAATAATTATATGTATAGTGTATAATTTAAATAATTAATAGAGTAGATATTAATTATTTTAAGTGTAAAGGTTATACATATTACAAGTGTAAGGTAAGCTAAATAATTTAGCATTGAGGTGAAGTGTGTCACACAAACTTTATATTAAATAATGTGTAAAATGGGAAAAATGTGAGTAGTAGTATCATATAATTACTGTGACGCCCCCAAAATTAGGTATACATCACCCATCTTGGGTCGTCAGATACATGGTACAGAATACAAATACAACTTACTAATACAACTGTCGTGCACAATACGACAAAACATAACTGTGAGTTTGAATACAATTATTGTCTACTAGAGACTATACAAACTCAAAAGGAGTCCTCATTACAATTATTATCATACTATTTAACAGAATAGTGAGGACTACTAATACTATCATCTGGTCCATCACTCCATTCCCCGACTCGTCCCAGCTATATTTTCATTTCCTGAAGAGAACATTGAAAGAAAGGGTGAGCTCAACTAGCCCAATAAGAAATATTATGACTAAGATAATGCAGAATAAATTATCATTAGCCTTCAACAGTGTTAAACTGATAAAATATAACGAACATCAAGTTTAACTGCAGCAGAACAAGCAATCCATTAAAAGAGTCAAGTAGAAAATAAAATCTACTATCTTCTATGATTTAAAAGGTTTTTCAACACTGTTATCGCTGGGACTCAGCTTAATAAAATAATCCACATCATCGAATCACCCCCGCACTACGGCCAAGGATATTCGTGTATTCATTAATGGTCATGATTATGCCAACAATTGTCCATCAATGCACTACGGGCCAATGAGGACTTTTACCACATCATTTGTAACATTACGGTCATGATTATACCGAATAATTCCTGGTCATAATCATACCAAGTCCATCTATGCACTACAAGCCACAGATGACTTTCAACATTTTATAAACATGATGATGATGACAATGATATAAGAATTCAATAAAACAAGTTCAAGAATTAATTTATCCAAGAATTAACAACGTCCAAATTGTCAACATGATACTGCTTTGTGGAGTAAAATTCAAGAATGCTTAGAATAATATTTTCATGAAAAGATACTGGATGAAACGCAATTATCAATGATATTCCACTAATTTCATGGAGTATAGAAGTTAAAACTTAACCAACTGAGTATAATAAAGAATGGAATAACAAAAGAAATCACCCGGCATGCGATAGACCGCACAGACAGGTTATTCTAACAGAATAATAAATAATGGAACCAGGTCCGGCGTAAACGCACAGACAGGATATTTCGACAGAATAATAAATAATAGAACCAGGTCCGGCGTAAACGCACAGACAGGATATTCTGACAGAATAATAAATAATGGAACCAGGTCCGGTGTAAAACACACAGACAGGATGTTCCAACAGAATAATAACAAGACGGAACCAGGTCCGGTGTAAAACACACAGAAAGGATATTCCAACAGAATAATAATAAAAACGGAACCAGGTCCGGTGTAAAACACACAGACATGATGTTCCAACAGAATAATAGAAGAATGTCACCAAGTATAGGGTAGACCGCGTATCCAGGTTATTCCAACAGAATAATAAAAAATAGAATAACAAAAGTTCTCTTCATGAATAAGAAAGAATAACACCCCTTAACGTTTTAAGAAGAACTGAAATAAGGAAGTAGTTAAGTAGTAGAATACTTTTCTTCTCTCTCTCTATAGTTTCTCTCTATAGTTTCTCTCTCTAGAGTTCAGTGAATTCGTAAGAAATAATGAAGGAATGAGCTGCTATTTATAGAAGAATGGACTGCATAGTAACTAATCCATGAACGGTCCAGATTGATTTACTTTAATCTGACGGTCCATATTTAAAGAAAAATCTTTTAAATAAAATATAATATATTCTATTTATAGAATAACTTTAATAAAGTATTCTGTTTTATATAAAAAGATGTTTCTGTTTTATTACGTTAATAATACGAATAAAACAAAACTTCATTATCGCAAAATAATTCATGTTATTTACTGACAATAATTGAATCAAACTGAGTGACTTCTCACATAAGCATTAATAATCAATACCGTGTGCTACTATTCAACCACACGTATTACTGTACTTTTACTACCGAGTAGTTTAACAGTATCAATGGTAAAACTTTCGCTGTTATTTTTAATAAAATATTTTTGTCGTTTTCTCAATCCGACAATAATTTTGTTGTGGGGTCCGACAATAATTGTGTCGTTGTACGAATATTCCATGTTAAAACGAATATTCCCCGACTAATCGAATATTATATAACAACTTGCGTACTTTGCAAAATTTATAAATATTACCCACAACTATAACATTATATCAAATTAACTCCATAATATTTAAAAATGATAATTATAGAAAATTTATCTTTATTTATAAAAGTTGGGGTCTTACAACCTCCTCTTCTTATGAAATTTCACCCTCGAAATTAGGGTACGTACCTGGTATGTCGAAGATGTAAGGATACCTTGATTTCATTTTAGATTCTAACTCCCAAGTCATTTCCTCAAAATCGTGGTTTCTCCACAAAACTTTGACTTGAGGTATAACCTTGGAGCGTAGAATATGTTCCTTCTTATCCAAGATTTGAACAGGAACTTCTTCATACGTCAAATCTTCCGCTATTTCGTCCGGTTCTAACTCAATAATGTGGTTCGGGTCTTCCACATATTTACGTAACATGGATATGTGAAAAACGTTATGAACACGAGACATACTTGGCGGTAAAGCGAGTCTATAAGCCACAGTTCTTACTCGATTGAGGATTAAAAATGGACCGATGAATCAGGGATTGAGCTTTCCTCTCTTTCCAAATCTCGTAACTCCTTTCCATAGAGCAACACGTAAGAACACATGATCTCCTATATCAAATTCCACGTCCTTTCGATGAAGATCAGCATAACTCTTTTGTCGATCTTGTGAGGTTTTTATAAGTTGTCGGATCGTTTGAATCTTTTCTGTAGTCATACGTACCAACTCCGGTCCCAACAACGTTGCTTCACCCACCTCATCCCAACATACTGGAGAACGACATTTTCTTCCATACAATGCTTCGAATGGAGCTATGCCAATACTTACTTGACAACTGTTGTTGTAGGAAAACTCCACCAATGGTAAGAATTTGTCCCAACTTTCCTTGAAATCAAGGACACATAGTCTTAATAGATCTTCAAGAATTTGAATAGTCCTCTCTGATTGTCCATCCGTCTGATGATGATATGCCGAATTAAATCGTAAATCTGTGCCCATAGCTTTTTGTAAACTAACCCAAAATTGTGAAGTGAATCTTGGGTCTCGATCAGAAACTATGGATACTGGCATACCATACAGTCTTACAATCTCGTTTATGTACATACGAGCAAGACGTTCAACTGTATAAGTTTCTCGTATCGGTAAGAAATGAGCAGACTTGGTCAATCTATCAATAATGACCCAAATCGCATCTATACCTTGAGAAACCTTAGGAAGACCGGTAACGAAATCTATGGTAATGTGCTCCCACTTCCATTCTGGAATTTCAAGTGGTTGCAATGGACCTTTTGGTACTTGATGCTCCGCTTTGACTCGTTGACAAGTTAGACACCTCGAGATAAACAACGCTATCTCTCTCTTCATATTGCTCCACCAAAATGTATGACGAAGATCATGATACATTTTGGTACTTTCAGGATGGATTACAAACAGTGTGTTGTGCGCCTCCATCATGATTTCATACTTTAAATCAGGGTCGTTAGGAACACAAAGTCTAGAGTTTACTCGAAGTATTCCTTCTTCATCGATTCTTGCTTCCGGCATAGCACCTTCTTGCACTTTCTTCCTCACACGCATCAGCTCTAGGTCTGTAGCTTGAGCAGCTTTAACTTTATCGATTAAAGTTAGTTCTACTCCTATATTCGCTATCATCACATGGGTCCCTGGAGTCTTTAACTCTATCTCCATCCTTTGCAAGTCACACAAAATGGGCCTTTGTGCTGACAATATCGCACTCGTACTTGCATATGATCTTCTACTCAATGCGTCAGCTACCATATTCGCCTTTCCAGGATGGTATTGAATGGTATGATCATAATCTTTCAACAGTTCAAGCCAACGTTGTTGTCGCATGTTGAGTTCCTTTTGAGTGCAGAAATATTTGAGGCTTTTATGATCCGTAAAGATCTCCACCTTCTCCCCATACAAGTAATGCCTTCAAATTTTAAGTGCAAAGACAACAGCTGCCAACTCTAGATCATGAGTAGGATAATTCCTCTCATATTCCTTGAGTTGTCTTGATGCATGGGCTATGCCTTTTCCATGTTGCATGAGAATGCATCCCAACCCTTTGCTCGAAGAATCACTGTAGATGACAAATCCCTCCGAGCCAGATGGTATTGTTAGAACAAGTGCTGAAATGAGTCTCCTCTTGAGTTCTTGAAAACTCTTCTCACATTCTTCGCTCCAACCAAACTTTGTATCTTTCTGAGTCAGCTGAGTTAATGGAGTAGCGATTCGAGAAAATCCTTCCACGAATCTCCGATAATAACCAACTAAACCAAGAAAGCTACGTACCTCAGTCACTGATTTAGGTTGCTCTCAGCTTTGAATAGCTTCAATCTTTACCGGGTCAACAGATATTCCACGACTTGATACTACGTGCCCAAGGAATGCTACCTCCTCCAGCCAGAACTCGCATTTCTTCAACTTGGCATAAAGCTTGTATTCACGAAGCTTTTGGAGTACCAGCCTCAAGTGTTGCTCATGATCTTCACGACTTTTGGAATAAACAAGGATGTCATCAATAAAGACGACCACAAAGTGATCTAAATATTCCTTGAATACCCGGTTCATCATATTCATGAAGGCAGCAGGAGCATTAGTCAATCCGAAGGACATGACTAGGAATTCATAATGCCTGTACCGAGTTCTGAAAGCCATCTTTGGAATATCCTCAGTTCTGACCTTCAGCTGATGATATCCAGAACGAAGATCGATCTTTGAAAAGAATTGTGCTCCTTGCAACTGGTCAAACAGGTCATCAATGCGTGACAATGGGTACCTATTTTTGATGGTGACATGATTCAACTCCCGATAATCAATGCAAAGTCGCATACTTCCATCTTTCTTCTTCACGAATAGAATAGGAGCACCCCAAGGAGAAGTACTAGGACGAATAAAGCCAATGTCTAACAATTCCTGCAGTTGGATCTTTAACTCCTGAAGTTCAATAGGATACATTCGATATGGGGCTTTGGAAATGGGTTTTGTACCGGGTTCAAGGTCGATACAAAATTCAATTTCACGCTCTGGGGGTAGGCCAGGAAGTTCTTTAGGGAATACGTCAGGGAATTTATTAACAATAGAAATATCATTCAAAACTGACGTATTTTTGTTTAGATCCGTGACATGAGCTAAGAAAGCTTGACATCCATTTTTCAATAAACGAATAGCTTTATGGCTTGAGATGACAGCGATTGATTTTAATAGTTTGGTTGCTTGAATTCGCATAATAGGTCAATTAGGAATATGAAAGCTAACAACCTTACGAAAATAATCAATTTTTGCATGATGAGTAGTTAACCAATCAATCCCTAGAATCACGTCAAATGCAAGTATTTTTAATGAAATAAGATCGACAGGTAATGTGTGGGTACCAACTTGAACCAAACAAGACTTATAAACCGTGGATGTAATGAAGGTTTCTCCCAGTGGAGTTTCAACAAATAAGTCAAAGTCTAATTTCTCCGGAGTCAAATTTAATCGATGAGCGCAAGTAAGAGAAATAAAAGAATGGGTAGAACCGGTATCAAATAAAGTATAGACTTCGTTAGAGTTTATGATAAGCTTACCCGTGATGACCTCATTCGGGTTTCTTACTTTCTGGGAGGTCACAACAAGCGCTCTCCCTTGCACTACCGATTTTGACTTTTCTGGGACGGCCTTTGGTGCCTCCATCCTGGCTGAACTTATTTTTGGTAAACGACAAAAGTGAGCTAAATGACATTCTCTTCCACAATTATAACATGCTTTAGATGGCATCACGCAGTTTGGACTGATATGCCCCTCCCCTCCGCATTTGAAACATATGATAGGTGGTCTTTCTCCTTCCTTAACAACGGCTGCTGGTGCTGACGTCTTTCCATCATTGTTGAATCTCCTCTTCTTGAAATGACCATTCTTATTATTTTGGCCCTGATTACCACCGAAGTGGTTACCATTTCTGGCCTGTTGATTCCCACCACGCTTGTTGTCACCGCTTCGATGACTACTCTCACTGGTATTATCATTTTGCCAACTGCTCTCTTTTGGTTGCGTTGACTAGTTATCGCGCTCCACTAACAGAGCCCTATTCACAACATCTGAATACAAACACATTTTATGAGAAATAAGATGTTGACGTATCTCAGGTTTCAAACCTCGTAAAAACATTATCCACCAAGTGGGACGTAAACTGGGACAACTCAGCAAATTTAGCCTCATACTGCGACACGGTCATATTATTCTACTCCAATTTGATGAACTCCACCTCTTTCATGTGTCGATAACTTTCGGGAAAGTATTTGTCATTGAACGGCTCTCGGAACTTCTCCCAAGACATCTTCAATGCGGCAGGTTGAGTACGTTTAATCGATTCCCACCAGTAATCTGCCTCTCCTCGCAACATAAAGGCGGCAAAGGGAACCTTTTGCTCCTCGGAGCATCCCAAGACATCAAATATCTTGCTGATCTACTTTATCCATGTTTCCGCTATAAGTGGTTTTGGCTCTCCCTTAAACTCCGGTGGTCCCAGCTCCTTGAACTGTTTAGCGGTGACCGTCTGAGAGTTTTCAGTGTTTCCACCTACATTTTGAACAGGAGCCGCTCTCGCCTGCTGTTGCATGAACTGCATAAAGCTTCTGAACATTCCATCATTCATCATTTGGTTAGTATTGTTGTTTGCATGAGGATTGTTGGCTTCCTGATGAACATTATCCCGATTATTGATATGTGGTGAATCAACAGTCGCCTGTGCTCCATTGCTATTCTCAACATTCTCGGATGCCATTTTCAGATACTGCCACAAAACAAAAGTTAATTGATGTGTCATATATTATCCTTATATTCTAAGCGACCAATTAAATACCATGCAAATAAACTTAGTTAGGTCATACTAGCGAAGGAATTCCCCGTCTCTCCCCTCCTAGTTCTATTCTCACATCTTAGTCACGGATCATATCTCTAAGCTCTGATACCAACTGTGATGCCCCCAAAATTAGGTATACATCACCCATCTTGGGTCGTCAGATACATGGTACAGAATACAAATACAACTTACTAATACAACTGTCGTGTACAATACGACAAAACATAACTGTGAGTTTGAATACAATTATTGTCTACTAGAGACTATACAAACTCAAAAGGAGTCCTCATTACAATTATTGTCACACTATTTAACAGAATAGTGAGGACTACTAATACTATCATCTGGTCCATCACTCCGTTCCCCGACTCGTCCCAGCTATATTCTCATTTCCTGAAGAGAACAGTGAAAGAAAGGGTGAGCTCAACTAGCCCAGTAAGAAATATTATGACTAAGATAATGCAGAATAAATTATCATTAGCATTCAACAGTGTTAAACTGATAAAATATAACGAACATCAAGTTTAACTGCAGTGGAACAAACAATTCATTAAAAGAGTCAAGTAGAAAATAAAGTCTACTATCTTCTATGATTTAAAAGGTTTTTCAACACTGTTATCGCTGGGACTCAGCTTAATAAAATAATCCACATCATCGAATCACCCCTGCACTACGGCTAATGATATTCGTGTATTCATTAATGGTCATGATCATGCCAACAACTGTCCATCAATGAACTACGGGCCAATGAGGACTTTTACCACATCATTTGTAACATTACGGTCATGATTATACCGAATAATCCCTGGTCATAATCATACCAAGTCCATCTATGCACTACAGGCCACAGATGACTTTCAACATTTTATATACATGTGGATGATGACAATGATATAAGAATTCAATAAAACAAGTTCAATAATTAATTTATCCAAGAATTAACAACGTCCAAATTGTCAACATGATACTGCTTTGTGGAGTAAAATTCAAGAATGCTTAGAATAATATTTTCATGAAAAGATACTGGATGAAATGCAATTATCAAGGATATTCCACTAATTTCATGGAGTATAGAAGTTAAAACTTAACCAACTGAGTATAATAAAGAATGGAATAACAAAAGAAATCACCCGGCATGCGATAGACCGCACAGACAGGTTATTCTAACAGAATAATAAATAATGGAACCAGGTCCGGCGTAAACGCACAGACAGGATATTCTGACAGAATAATATATAATAGAACCAGGTTCGGCGTAAACGCACAGACAGGATATTCCGACAGAATAATAAATAATGGAACCAGGTCCGGTGTAAAACACACAGACAAGATGTTCTAACAGAATAATAACAAGACGGAACCAAGTCCGGTGTAAAATACATAGATAGGAAGTTCCAACAGAATAATAATAAAAACGGAACCAGGTCCGGTGTAAAACACACAGACAGGATGTTCCAACAGAATAATAGAAGAATTTCACAAAGTATAGGGTAGACCGCGTATACAGGTTATTCCAACAGAATAATAAGAAATGGAATAACAAAAGTTCTCTTCATGAATAAGAAAGAATAACACCTCTTACCGTTTTAAAGAAGAACTGAAATAAGGAAGTAGTTAAGTAGCATAATACTTTTCTTCTCTCTCTCTATAGTTTCTCTCTATAGTTTCTCTCTCTAGAGTTCAGTGAATTCGTAAGAAATAATGAAGGAATGAGCTGCTATTTATAGAAGAATGGACTGCATAGTAACTAATCCATGAACGGTCCAGATTGATTTACTTTAATCTGACGGTCCATATTTAAAGAAAAATCTTTTAAATAAAATATTATATATTCTATTTATAGAATAACTTTAATAAAGTATTCTGTTTTATATAAAAAGATGTTTCTGTTTTATTACGTTAATAATACGAATAAAAAAAAACTTCATTATCGCTAAATAATTCATTTTATTAACTGACAATAATTGAATCAAACTGAGTGACTTCTCACATAAGCATTAATAATCAATACCGTGTGCTACTATGCAACCACACGCATTACTGTACTTTTACTACCGAGTAGTTCAACAGTATCAATGGTAAAACTTTCGCCGTTATTTTTAATAAAATATTTTTGTCGTTTTCTCAATCTGACAATAATTCTGTTGTGGGGTCCACCAATGATTGTGCCGTTGTACGAATATTCCCTGTTAAAACGAATATTCCCCGACCAATCGAATATTATATAACAACTTGCGTACTTTGCAAAATTTATAAATATTACCCACAACTATAACATTATATCAAATTAATTCCATAATATTCAAAAGTGATAATTATAGAAAATTCATCTTTATTTATAAAAGTTGAGGTCTTATAATTACCTACTGCTTAAGATTAAATGAAGTGTGATAGTTAATTGTGGTTAATGATATACAAAAATATAGAGTAAAAGTAATTAAATCATAAAGTTGATTTAAATAAGTTTGTTCATCTCATCCTATGCGATGAGACAATTATATGTGTACTCTAAAAGATGGAAGTAAATAAATATGTGTTATTAAAATATTATTTCAATACCGATGTGTAAGTAAATAGTAGAAGAAGATATTAAGTTATTAGTGAGCAATTAAATTAAGTCCACACATGTTATAAATATTAAATTATGTGGACTAATGTCCATGAATTATATGATGTGAGTACATAAATAATCCTTAATTTTCCTAATATAGTAACTATTGTACATTATGATTACATTTTGGGAAATAAAATTAACTAAACTGAGCTAGTTGCTGAGATATAAGCTTGTCCCATTTTGTGAGTCTCATCTCATTTATCACGTGAATATGCCATTGGCCTAGCCTAGTGTTGCTGCAGAAAACAAGAAGGATGATGATGAGAGTTGGTATTACTTTCCACCAACTCTCTCTTAACTGATGGCTTCCCCTTCTTCCCGTTGGTTTAATTTCTTGGGCAAAACTCCCAATTGGACAATAGTTTGGCTATATAAGGAAGCCTTCCCCTTCATTCTGAAAGCTGATAAATTGATGAGATTGTTGATATTGCATAGAGAGAGTGAGGTTGCTGAATTTGAGCTATAATTAGAAGTCAATGGGACAATGTTTTGTCATTTAAGCTTCATAAAGGTATAATTCTTAAATCATGTTCTAAAATTTGAGTTTGAAGAATTCTTGAGAATTAGAATGGATTTCTTGATAATTAGTGTTAAATTAAATGTCATGGTATTATCAGAATTGCATGTTCGATATGATATTAATGTATTGTTTTGAGAATGCTAAATGAAAGTGTATTGGTTGTTTGGCTAGAATCTGCAGAAGTAGAGACCAAGTCTGGGTTGGTGCCGAAGTGGCGCGGCCGCGCCACTTCCTAGTACAAACCCAGCATGGCCGCGCCATAAACCAGTCTTGAATTCTAAGCATGTTAGTTGACTTAACTAAATATGTGAAGGGACCTAGCATGTGATTTAAAGTTACCTTGCCATAATGAGTGGCATTAGTTGGATTATAATGATGTTAAAATGAAAAACTTGATGTTTTGAAAAGTAAAACATGACAAACCTTATATCCTTTAAGTTCTGGCTTTTCAAGCCTTTATGCTAGGATATTTTATGCTTTTAGACATGACAGATTTGATCACCATCTAGCTAAGCATGATTTAGGCTTTTCAAGCATGGTTTATTATAAGTTTTCAAATTTTAAACTATTCAACCTTGGCGTAAATGAGTAGTATACATGTGAGCATACATATATGGCTTAATTAAATGTACAAATGAGTATAAGGTATGATTCGAAGTTACCTTGTATATTAATTGGGTTTAGCATGAGTTTTTAAAAGAAAACTTGAAGTTTTGAAAATGAAACTTGATGAACTTTGTGTATTTTAAGTTCTGATTTTGTGAGCATGTGAATGTGGCCTAGTTGTGTGCACGAAGGGGTAAGGAAGGTGATTCCAATATATATTGCATATAAAAGGTTGTCAAGCTTGGTTTAATATGTGTTTTAAGGTAAGATTTAAAAGTTTTAGAAACTATCTTGATGAGCATTGTATTAATTGCATTATAACCTTATGAACAAGCATGATAGTACTTGTTATGTCTTTAAGCATGAATGTTATGTGCGTCCAATTTATTAAGTATGAAAGTTATTCAAGCATGTTTAAGGAAAGGACTATACTAATTGTGTGTAAATGAGTTTGATACACAAAAGCATGCGTATTAAGGATTGTTTAGTATTGTTATGTGACTTAGTGGTTAACATAGCGAGTCTTTTGTTGAATAAACCTATTTAGCCTCAATTAAATAGTTTTGAAAATGATGATTTAAGCTTGAATTGAGTATTATCTCAAAGTTTGTTTTAGAAACCTGAGAAGGTGTTCAACTTGGTCCATAGACTATTGGACATGTTAATCCTAGTTGAGCAAATGAGTTCAAAGAAATTAAAAGTTTTAGAAATTAACATCAACGTTAACAAGTGTGGGAAACCAAATTTTTTTAAAACCATATCTTTATGTGTTGATACTGTGTTCAAAGATATTAACGTGTTAGCAAGAGAACTAAACTTTTGAAAATTTTAGTTCTGGTTCTGGCAGGGAGTAGCGCGGCCGCGCCACTCCCAAGCTTATTCTCAGCGCGGCCGCGCCGTGCTGCTAAGTAGTCAAGAATAGTTTGTAAACTATCTAGAATTTAGAGCCTGCCTATATATATATATATATATATATATATATATATATATATATATATATATACTTAAAGACCGTAAAAGATGAAATAAGATTGTTTTGAAAGAATATGTATGAGAGTAAAATGGACTAGCAACATAGCTATCCTAAGAGTACACCGAAGAAGTGAACTATAACGATGTAAAATTTATTGTTTCATTAAGAATAAATGAATGTATGACTAATGGGTATGAATCCATGATTATATAACTGTGTAGAAACACACGCAGTGCAGATAAGCTTTAAGTAGTTAAGTCGTAGTTGATAAACTACGAATCAGGCAAGTCTTTCAGTTCCTATTTGTTATATGAATTCGATAACTGTTAATAGAGCTATATTATGCCATGAGAATGTTGATGTATATATATGAAATGCATATGAGATATGTATGAAATGTGAAAGTTGATCTTTGATGATATGCTTGATAAGTAAATCTATATGCCTGTTATGTGAGAAGTAACATGCATAGTAAATATTAATTGATTGTGAATGCATGAAATGAATATGCTATTATATGCTATGTGCTACATGAAAACTGTTAGAATTGCTGGGTTGTCGAGCTCACCCTTGCAAATAACCACTTTTGCAGGTTAAGGACACACGGTAAAGATTATGTGCTACTTGATTGATAAAGTTCAATAGAGTCGAAGGAGATTGATTTAGTTATTTAAATATATGCTCTTGAACCATGTTTAGGTTCTAAGAGATGTACATGATAGTAGTTTACTATGTGTAGTACATGTTAAGTTGTAAAGTTGTATTACGTGATACATAGAGGAATTCGAATAGAATGAATCATAACATAATTTGATTCAAGGGTATGTAATTGATTTAAGTTAAGATATCAATAAAAGAATTATTTTCAAAGGAGATTGAAAAAGATTAAATTATTCCGTATATTTATATAACATCGAATGTGA
This sequence comes from Panax notoginseng, assembly GCA_016801055.1. Classification (NCBI taxonomy): domain Eukaryota; kingdom Viridiplantae; phylum Streptophyta; class Magnoliopsida; order Apiales; family Araliaceae; genus Panax; species Panax notoginseng. Next base: position 168,169,534 of record CM029013.1, read on the forward strand.
TGTAATACAGGAATAGTAAATGACCAAGATTCGAAACTTATAAAAGTTTGGGGTCATTTTGCAGATCCTGGTAAGGAAAAGAATTTATGTTCTGAATTGAAATAAGCAAAGTTATATTCATTAAAGTTATGAATAAAAGATATAGTTTGGCGATAGTAGTATCGTGGCGGACCGGATCCAAGGTTTGAAGGAACCTGGATTTGGGGGCATCATAGGATCCTCTTCCTCATCATCCTCCCCTATCTCCTCAGACCTATCCTCCTTGGGATTAGTCACAGGCTCATCCTCCTAGATCAACTGTTCCCGCACAACATGGATATCTTGGGGTTCGTCATCTCTAGGTATCTGAGGTATTACTTCCCTAGCTGGACTGGATCCTCCATCGTTAGACATCTTGACAACAAAATATTTTTAAGTTTATTTATTATATGAAATTCTTCGATACTCGCGAGCACATAAGTTATTAACATATAGCACATAATGCCTTTTATTGTTTAGCTTCAATGGATACCTCAATCTATTCCTTAAAACTAGGTAGGAGTTTGACACCACTATATTTCTGTCTCCTTAAAGGTTACTTCCTAAGGTTTCCCTACCTAAGGTTCATAACCTAAAGCTTTGATACCAACTTCTGACACCCCCAAATCCGAGTACTTCATTCCCATAGGATTTGGTGCTCACTATCAAAAATAATTATATCTAACTACCCATAATAAAGGATAAAGACATAAAATAACTTAAAACATAATCTTTTCCCTTAAAGGATTACATCATCTCAAAACAATCCCAGGTCATCTAACCTTAAATTATTACATAAGTTTGCAAAATACATCATAAAATAAAATAAGTCTTATAACATAATTCACTTAAATAAATTCAATAAATCTTCAACACTTGGACATGTTGCCCTTTCCTTTGCTAGTAAATGGCTCATCGACTTTCTCAACTTTAGCTGCAGTGTTAAATGCAAGAGTGAGCCAACAATTGCTCACTAATATAAAGAGTAGTAATGATAATCAACAAGAGAGTGAACAATGAATGCTGAACAATAATGAACTTATTCTACGAATCAGAAATAGAAAGCTAGTTCGAATTTAATATCTGAGGGTCTTAAGACCACGAACTATGTCCCCGGTGATTAGGTGTTACTACCCCAACCTTAACAATCATTTAGACTATACAAACCCTTCTTAACGTACTTAGGGGGATCAGCCCTTTGTACCATGTATTGTGCACAAACATCTAAACGTTACACGTACAAAATCCCATATGTTAGGGTTGTTCGTCTCAGCTTGAATTTAGAATTTTCGTACTAAAGAAAGTTTAGTTTGGAACTAGCTTATCAGTGCTTCTAGAATTTTTGAACACTATTCCATTATAGACTAGTTCAATCAATAAACGTTTGCTTACTACTTAAAGGTTTAATGCAACAATATAGAATTGAACAAGGTTATCAAAGTCAAAGATCAAATAATAGAAATGTACAACTGAATAGACACAATATATATGCAAAATACTACATTCAAAAGAGTTAGAGCAATCTCATTTGAATCAATGTATTAGAACAATATATACTTTGAATAACAATATCAAGACTTAGGAAAGTGAAGCTCGCTCGATGTAACAGACTAGATTACAAGAGCTTGTACAATCATACACGAGATAAAATCAATAGGCTTGCTCAACTGTAATATAGGATTTGCATAACGATAATTTAGAACTAGAAAGCTTGCTTGATAATAACAAAATAACGAAATTATGGAACTTGCATTCATTATAAAGAGAATGAAGTTAGGAAACTTGCTCAATAAAAGTTTAGGATAAGAAACTTGCCTTGTATATAAGCTACACAAGGATAATAATGTTCGCCAATTACCCTACACATATCATTGAAATCGCAATAACAATTAGTTGTATTAATATTAGCTTTATGGGTTTAACCAACCATTTAAGTCATACCCTTAACTTAACTCCTAACCATGTTGTTATCGTCCTTAACAAATGTGACAATCCGAGAATTTTGTATATTTTTAAAATTTTTATTTATTGATTTAAGGTTCAAAATTAGAACCTAGACAGAAAAATAGTGTATGCGTGTGATATTTTTAAGATGGAATTTTGAGGATTTCAAAATTCTGTGAATAATTTAGGTGAATTATTCAGGATTAAGAAATACGTAAATATGTTCTGTGTATATGTGTACAACATGTGGTTAAGGGTCAAGGGTTGACCAGATAAACGATATCTGTAATAAACCCTAAGTATATATTAAGAACGTCAACGTTCGGTTAGAAAACCCTAACGATTAACAAGAAACCCTAGAAACCGGTTCTGAAAACCCTAATTTCTGTTTCGAGAATTTAAAACCCTAATTCGGTGTATAAAACCCTAAATCGGGAACTTAATGGCGTAAGTATAAATAATTAATAGATTAAGTAGGGTTAATCTTAACAAATTGGTTAAAAACCCTAATTCCTAATTTGAAACCCTAATTTCGGTATTAAAAATCCTAATTTAATAATTAGGGAAACCTAAGTGTTAATTTAGTAATTTAGTGTTAATTAGGAAACCTTAATCCTAATTAGCAATATTTAAGTTATGATTAAGAAAATTTTATATAATTAGAAAATTCTAATTATAAGTTAGAAATATTAATTTTCTATTTTTAAAAACCTAAATTGGAAATTTTAGAAAATTAAATGTGTAAACCCTAAGGGTTTCAAACCCTAAACCTTAAGAATGCTCCAAACCCTAAATCTACCCAAACCCTAAACCCTAAGGGTTTACAACTAATGGAAATTCTAGAAATAAAAATCAAAATGTCCATAATACCCTTATTGAATAATTGAGGGTAACTTGCAATCTTGTCAATATATGGAGTGGTTGAGCAACCCTAGATCAGCCATGTGACTATATCTTACAGCCAACTAGCCGAAATCAGCAAGATCATAGCAATAAGTCATCAAATAAATAGATTTAAGAGAGAGAAATTGGCACTTTAATTTCATTTTTTCCCAAGATTTTCTCTCTCCAAAATTTTCAAAATGTAGAGTGAGAAAGTGAGATAAGATAAGCTAGTATCAGTCCATAACAAGCCATGAGCAGATCCCAAAGATCAAAAATCAAGATCAAGCTTCAAAGTGGTATAAACCCTAATTTTTGTAAATCTTATGTTTTGATGTTAGTTGTTGGTTAGATATGTGTTAGAAGGTGCCTTTTAGAGATCTGGGTTGTTGGATCATGGATCCATAACATCTAGATGCTCGAATCTAAAGATTTTAAAAATCTGGAAATGTGGAAAAAGTGGCCTGACAGTCGAATGTCAGAGGCCTTTGATCTTTTCATGTTAAGTGTTTAAGTGTTTTAAGAGTTTTAACTTGTTGTGTGTAGTATGGACTTTGATCTGGAACTTGAATCAAGTCCAGATCAAGTGTAAATCAAAAGTTATTAAGGGTCAAAAAGCGTTGATCGACATTGACTAGAAGTTCTGGGTAACCCAGATTTGCCAAGAATGGGTCTGACAATATTTTGTGGCTTCGGATCTTTGTGATTTTTGGTTAGTTTGGCTATAATGTTGTTTTAATCTTGTATACTGACATGTAGGCTACCTATTCATACCGCTTGAACTCCCAGATCATACCCTGGATCAAAGTTATGGAAGGTCAAAGTAGCTTTGACCATCTGTTTTGGGTAGCTTTCTGGAAAACCTAGAAAAATAAAGAGTAAGTTTTCTGACATGGTTTGACCACGCCAGATCTTTCTCATGTGATGATGTTATTATGTTATGATAATAGATACTTGTGCTATGACATGTTCTTTACATGATCGAACCCTTATATTACACAAATCAGGCTTTAACAACAAAGATTCAAAGGCCCTAAAGTAGCACATCGACTGTTCTTCAATTTATGGGAACCCAGAATTGAAGAACAGTGTCTGACAAGACTTTGATGAACTGTAATTTCTTGATTAGATGCAAGATATCCATGTATTTGGTTTATGGTTGTAATTTTACATTAGTACTACAACTATAACACCATTATCAGTCCTGAAATCAACTAGATCATAGGATTAGGACCGGTCAAACTAAGCCCCATGCTCACTGACAAGAAATCTGGGTTGGGCTGATGAACTGCTCAAGAACACTATTAGCGACGGATGCGTCGCCAAAAGGCTCTATAGCGACAGTTTATTTAGAAAATAATTATTTTAATTAAATAAATCGAAATAAATAGATTTTAATTATTAAAAATACTAAATAAATTCTGAAAAATTATTTTAAATTCTGAAAAATAGTTTTTAATTATTTTGAGTATATTTCATAAATATTTAATATTTTTGGAATATAAATGGTATTTAATTTATTTAATTATAATATTAAATAAATTATTTAAAAATAATTTTAATTCATGAAAAATCATGAAAAAATATATTATGGTATTAGAAAATATTTTAAGTTATTTTTGATGACTTCTAATATTTTAGGATGACTTTCATTAATTAATTAATATTAATGATGATTAGTTTATTTAATAAATATATTAAATAAATTAAGAAAAATAGAATTAATGATTTAAAAATCATATAAAAATGATTTAAGTGTTATAAAAATATTTTAAGTTATAAAATATAACTTTTGATATTTTCTCATGAAAATATTAATATTTTAATATTAAAAGCAATTATTGGATAATGAATTTAATTGTTTAAAAGTCATATAAATGTGATTTTAAGGTATTAAAAATACCTTGTGATATTATAAATATATTATAATATTATGTTGAGTATTTCATTAATATTTGATAATAAATAAATATTAATGATAAAAGAATTATGTGGTATTTAATTTATTTAAATACGTTTTTAATGATTGAAAATTCGCGATAAATGATAATAATTATGTGAAAATTATTATGAGACTTAGAAAAATATTTTTGACTGATATTAAAATTATCTGAGATAATTGTTAAGTGTTAGGCAGAGTTTAATTGAACTTAGACTCGATAAAAGTCTGACTAGACCGTCGGGACTTTAGAATTTTGTCAGAATCAAGATAGACTGTAATAGTTTGACTTGATACCGAGTCTTATGTGTGTTATAGACTGACAGGGTTATGTGTTATGTGTTTAGGTTATTCTATGTTTATATATATAGTAGTATTATATTGTGATGATATTATTCTAATATTGGAGATCTATATTACTAATATTAGGTCTTCAGATAAAGCGTTATAAATTGCGTTGCGGTAATCAATGGTTCAGGCAAGTTTGTTTTACTTAACTCTACTAAGAGTGTTTCATTCGGATATGCTTATGGTTAATTATTGTTGATTGTCATGTATAATTTGTACTCTGTACATATTGCATGTATAAGTCAGGTATGAAAGGCTGATCACCTTCATTACCAGTTGGTTTCAAATATATTTGTTCATGTATAATACTTGTTCAGTCATAAACTTGTTCCTGCTAGTTCACAATTATATTGTTGAATTATAGCCAGCTTATTATTCAAACTCTTCAATCATGGTATATCGTTATATTGTTGAATTTAAACTTGCTGGGCAATCCTTATGCTCACCCTTGCTATATCATGATAAAACATTACAGATTAAGGCGAATGCGTCGGATACAAGGAAAAGATTAAAGACAGTTCCAGCGTTAGGATATGTGTGCAGCTAAATTGTATAGTGTTGTATTTTAATGTGTTAGTTAAGTTATGAAATGTGTATTAAGTTAAGGTTACCCGACCTTGGAAAATAGTGAGTATATGTATTGTATAAATAATTTATGTTTATATCTTCCGTAAATATTAATAGTTGTATAGAATGATCGAACCGGATCCGAGGTGATTTGGGACCTGGATTCAGGGCCCTCACAACAAATCTGAAGTCTAACTATAAATTAACATAAACTTTATCATTTATCTCTAACTTTCATAAACATCATTTGTTTATTCATTACATAACTTAATTAAATAATCACTTAAAATATTTACACTTTATATTACATCACACTACAATCTGTTATTGTTGTCCACATTATGTTTTATCATCATTATCATGTATGCCAAGCTAATTTAGGTCATTATATTACAACCCACAAATAAACAGAACTCACTGCCTAGGCTCAGGGCATGGCGCTGCTGCGCTGTCCCAAGCTTTGGCACCGGCGCAACTGCACTGCTGCAGATTCGCAGAAGGCCAACGGTGCAGCTGTGCCATTTCTGCCCGTGGTACCCAGCGCAGCTGCGCCGTACACAGACAGAAACTGCAGCAGCAGCTCTATTACACGGCTGACTTCAAAACCAACCCAAATCTATAGAAATTCACAAACCCAATAACTTAAACTTTGTAATAACATAGTTAGGCATGCTATTCATCATTTTAACATCATCAACATTACATAAACTCAATTTTAAAGATTCAAAACCACAGTTTTACAAATTTCATCACTTTTAACACTTTTAGTGAATTCGATCGCCACGACTTCGTTTCTTAACCAATTGACACGATTCAAACTATGCCGCTTTCGTTTCTTAACAAACTAACACAATCTAACATCAATTTATAGATTACATCACATATTGGACATCAAATTTTGTGCTTTCTTAATCCATATCACATGAATACACCTTAATAGTTACTTTTCTCCCTACAATCCAATTTACATGAATTTGAATACCAACATAGGATTATAGATGATAACTAATAGGTTTAGCAAGAGTATTCATACATATAATCAACATCTTCTACAACAATTCAACAAAAACCCAATTTCAGAGAATAGAAAATTATAACAACTAAATATTAGAATTATGGGTAGATTATACCTAAATCCTTTAATTGAATGTTAGCAAAGATGATGACAACAACTTCTCCTTCCTCACCAAGCTCTCTAAACTCTCTGTGTTTCTCCCACACTTGCTTTCTCTCTTGGCTTTAGGATATATGGATAAAACAAACTGATATGGCTTTCACCCAGCCATAAGGCTGCGTTTGGTTACACAGAAATCCCCCACATTCTAATTTATTTTAATAATATTATACCATATAGTTTTTATTTGTCACACATGCAACCCATTTAATTAACTTACACTTATAATTATAATAATTATAATTTTTATTATAATTATACTTATGATTAATAAATAATTATATATCTAATTTAATTAATAAATTAGACTTAAATATTACTTTATTTAATTTACTTATTTTCTTTAATATTAAATAATTTATTTAATTTAATTATTTCATTAAATTAAATCTTTCAAGTAAAAATTACCATTAATCAAATTAATGCATCACAATTCATCAAATTTTTTTTTCTCAATAAATAAATTTAATAAAATATTTATTTAATTTAATAAATATTTAAATTAAATTACAAAATTTCTCGATCGTTATATCCTTCCCTCCTTAAAAGGATTCTATCCCCAGAATCACGACTCGAAAAATTCATTCGTCACATTCTTCCCTTCTTAACAGGATTCTGTCCCTAGAATCATTATACAAGATTAAGCAAATAACTGGGGATAATTCCTCATCATAACTTCTTCAAGTTCCCACTTTGCTTGTGACGCCCCTAAAATAGGTATACATCACCCATCTTGAGTCGTCAGATACATGGTACAGAATTCAAATACAACTTAATAATACAATTGTCGTGTACAATACGACATAACATAAACTGTGAGTTTGAATACAAATATTATCTTCTAGAGGGTATCCATACTCAAAAGGAGTCTTCATTACAATTATTATCACACTATTACATAGAATAGTGAGGACTACTAATGCTATCACTCCATTTCCTGACTCGTCCCAACTTTATTCTCATTTCCTGAAGAGAACAGTGAAAGAAAGGGTGAGCTCAACTAACCCAGTAAGAAATATTATGACTAAGATAATGTAGAATAAATTATCATTAGTCTCCAATAATGTTAAACTGATAAAATATAATAAACATCAAGTTTAACCGCAGCGGAACAAGCAATCCATTAAAAGAGTCAAGTAGAAAATAAAATCTACTATCTTTTATGATTTAAAAGATTTTTCTTCACTGTTGTCGTTGAGACTCAGCTTAACAAAAATTCCACATCATCGAATCACCCCTGCACTACGGCCAAGGACATTCTTTAGTATCACGACCACAATTATCCATGCACTACGGGCCAAGAATATTTGTGTATTCATTAATGGTCATGATCATGCCAACAACTGTCCATCAATGCACTACGGGCCAATGAAGACTTTTACCACATCATTTGTAACATTATGGTCATGATTACACCGAATAATTCTTGGTCATAATCATACCAAGTCCATCTATGCACTACATGCTACATATGACTTTCAAAAAAATATAAATATGAGGATGATGACAATGATATAAGAATTCAATAAAATAAGTTCAAGAATTAATTTATTCAGGAACTAATAATGTCCAAATTGTCAACATGATACTGCTTTGTAGAGTAAAATTTAAGAATGACCAGAAGAATATTTCCATGAAAAGATACTGGAGTATAGAAGTCAAAACTTTAACCAACTGAGTATAATAAAGAATGGGAAAAAAAAAATCACCATGCATGCGGTACTTCGCATAGACAGGTTATTCCAACAGAATAATAATAACGGAACCAGGTCAGGCAAATTTTGCACCGACAGGATGTTCTAATAGAATAATAAAGACGGAACCAGGTCCGGTGTAAAACACACAGACATGATATTTCAACAGAATAATAATAAAGACGAAACCAGGTCCGGTGTAAAACACAAAGACAGGATGTTCCAACAGAATAATAATAAAGACGGAACCAGGTCCGGTGTAAAACACACAGATAGGATGTTCCAACAGAATAATAGAAGAATGTCACCAAGTATAGGGTAGACCGCGTATACAGGTCATTCTAACAGAATAATAAGCAATGGAATAACAATAGTTCTCTTCATGAATAAGAAAGAATAACACCCCTTACCGTATAAAGAAGAACTAATTAAAGAAATAGTGAAGTAGCAGAATACTTTTCTTCTTTCTCTCTATAGTTTCTCTCTCTAGAGTTTCAATGAATTCATAAGAATTATGAAGGAATGAGCTTCTATTTATAGAAGAATGAAATGCATAGTAACTAACCCATGAACGGTCCAGATTGATTTACTTTAATCGGACGGTCCATAATTAAAGCAAAATCTTTTATATAAAATATAATATATTATATATATATATATATATATATATATATATATATATATATTATATATAACATCAGTTCACTGGTGCACCAAATGATAATTTGACGGGCGAAATTATAGCAGCCACGGATGCAATCGTTGCTTAATTCACGGAGAAAAACTTTGAGACTTACAGATGCTTAAATTCAAACCATCATCCAATAAAAACAAAGCAACAAAAATAAAATATAAAATATACTATATATATATATATATATATATATATATATATATATATATATAAACACATGCTGCATACATATAAAATATACACCACTTGAATTTTTTTTCTTCCCCCCGTATTCCACATCAACTCCTCACCTTCTTACCACTTTTCAAACACAATATATATATATATATATATATATATATATATATATATATATATATATATATATATATATAAAATACTAATACTCAATTCACCAACTCCACTTTTCCACCAAAATCCACTAACATATATATATAATAAAAAAAACAAATACTTCCCTCATCATTTCAATACTCCACCAAAATCCACTAACATATATATATATATATATATCTATATAAAATACTTCCCTCCTTTCCCACACAAAATATCAACCTATCATTTTCTCCCACCACATACTCATTACATATATATATATATATATATATATATATATATATATATATATATATATATATATATATATCTTCCCTATCCCATACGTGTACTCTTTCTCCCCCATTTCCAAAATAATTTTCAACACATATGGGCCCCACATGTGGGCCCCACCTTTAAATAATTTTTTACCGATTATTTTGAAAAATGGGTAAATAAGAATCCAAATAATAAGTAAAATTGAGTGACTTCTGACGTAAGCATCAATAATCAATACCGTGTGCTACTATGCAACCACGCGTATTACTGTACTTTTACTACCGAGTAGTTTAACAGTATTAACGATAAAACTTTCGCCGTTATTTTTATAAAATATTTTTGTCGTTTTCTCAATCAGACAATAATTCCGTTGTGGGGTCCACCAATGATTGCGCCGTTGTACGAATATTCCCCGATAAAAAGAATATTTCCCGACCAATCGAATATTATACAACAACTTGCATACTTTACAAAATTTATAAATACTACCCACAACTATAACATTATATCAAATCCACACCATAATATTCAAAAAAATATTTCAAGAAATTTAAACCTTTATTCATAAAATCTGGGGTCTCACAATCTCCACTCCTTATGGAATTTTGCCCTCAAAATTTACGTACGTACCTGGTATGCCGAACAGATGAGGACACTTCATCATATTCTAACCCTTGAGGTATAACCTTTAAGTGTAGAATATATTTCAGGATTTTAACAGGTACATCTTCATACGTTAAATCATCAGCTATCTCGTTCGGTTTTAAATCAATAATGTGGTTCGGGTCGTCCACATATTTACGTAACATCGATACGTTAAAAACGTTATGAACACGCGACATACTTGGCAGTAAAACGAGTTTATAAGCCACAGTTCCTACTCGATCGAGGATTTCAAATGGGCCAATTAAATTGAGGGTTGAGATTTTCTCTCTTCGTCGATTCTTGCTTCTAGAATAATGCCCTCTTGAACCTTCTTCTTCACATTCATCAGCTCTGAGTATGTAACTTGAGCGGCTTTAACTTTATCGATTAAAGTCGATTCTAATCGTATATTCGTTATCTTCACGTGTGTTCGTATATTCGCACTTGTAATCGCATACGATCTTCTACTCAACGTGTTAGCTACCACATTCGCACTTCCACGATGATATTGCATGGCACGATCGTAATCTTCAACAGCTCGAGCCAACGTTTTTGGCGCATGTTACGTTCGCTTTAGTTGAATAAATGTTTAAGGGTTTTTAGAAATGAGTTTTGTACTGGGGTCAATACAAAATTTGATTTCACGCTCTAGGGGTAGGCTAAGAAGTCTTCAAGAATACGTCAGGAAATTTATTAACAATAGAAATACCATTCAAAACTGTGACTCTCATCCATGACTTGGATAACACGTCACATTGATACCTATAAACTTGTCATCGACATTCACGACGTTGCCTACAGAAAGTCTGGCTTCGGTGCATTCCACATAAGAAAGTCAACAATGAAAGGATCGGGGCTCTTTATTTATGGCTTGATATGACAATGATTGACTTTAGTGGTTTGGTTACTTGAATTCGCATAACAGGTTGGTTAGGAGTATGAAAGCTAACAACCTTACAAAAAAACATGATGAGTAGTTAACCAGTCGATTCCTAAAATCACATCCAAGTCAAGTATTTTCAAAGAGATAAGATCGATAGGTAATGTGAAAGTGTTGATTTGAACAAGATTTATAAATAGTGGAGGTAACAAAGGTTTCTCCCAACTGAGTTTAAACAGATATATCAAAGTCTAACTTCTCCGGAGTTAACTTCAAACATTGAACACAACTAGGTGAAATAAAAGAGTGAGTAGAACCGGTATCTAACACGGTATAAACTTCACAAGAGTTTATGACTAACATACCCATGATAATTTTATTCAGGTTCCTTGTCACGAAAAAAAATGCTCTCTCTTAAACTACCGGCTTTGACTTTTTTGGGACGGCCTTTGGTAACTCCATCTTAGCTGAACTTGTCTTCGGTAAACGACAAAATTGGGCTAAGTGACCTTCTCTTCCATAATTATAACATGCTTTGGACGGCATCGTGCAGTTTGGATTGATGTGTCCCTCCCCTCCGCATTTGAAGTATATGATAGATGGCCGTTCTCCTTCCTTAACAACGGATGCTGGTGCTGACGTCTTTCTATCATTGTTGAATCTCCTCTTCTTGAAATGTCCATTCTTATTGTTTTGACCATGATTACCACCGAAGTGGTTACCATTTCTGGCATGTTGATTCCCTCCATGTTTATTGTCACCGCTTTGATGACTATTATCACCGGTATTATCATTTTGCTGGCTGTTCTCTTTTGGTTGCGTTGACTCGTTATCACGCTCCACTAACTGAGCCCTATTTACAATATCTGGATACAAACACAGTTTATGAGAAATAAGATATTGACGTATCTCCGGCTTCAAACCTCTTAAAAACATCCGCGTCATTCTCTCTTCATTATCAACCAAGTGGGATGCAAATTGGGACAACTCGGCAAACTTGGCTTCGTACTGTGACACGGTCATGTTGTTTTGCTCCAACTTGATAAATTCTACCTCCTTCATGTGACGAATGCTTTCGGGAAAGTACTTGTCATTGAACAGCTCTTGGAACTTCTCCCAAGATATCTTGAGTGCGTCAAGCTGGGTACGTTTTACAGATTCCCACCAGTGATCTGCCTCTTCACGCAACATAAAGGTGGCAAAGGAAACCTTTTGCCCTCGGAGCATCCCAAGACATCAAATATCTTGGCGATCTACTTTAACCACGTCTCCGCCTTAAGTGGTTCTGGCTTTCCCAAAAACACCGGTGGTCCCAGCTCCTTGAATTGCTTAGCGGTGACCAACCGTGGGTTGCCATTATTTTTACCTGTATTATGAATAGGAGCTGCCTTCGCCTGATGTTGCATGAATTCAAAAAAACTCCTAAACTTACCGTCGTTCGTCAATTGATCAGTGTTGTTGTTTACAGGAGGATTATCGCCATCCTATTGCACATTGTCCTGATTATTGATCTGTAGAGAATCAACGGTCTCCTGTGCTCCATTGCTATTCTCAACATTCTCCGATGTCACTTTCAGATACTTCCATAAAACAAAGGTTAATTGACATGTAACATATTATCCCTATATTCTGACCGATAAATTAAATACCAAATAAACTTAGGTAGGTCATACTAGCGAAGGAATTCCCCATCTCTCCCCTCCTAGTTTGAGTCTCACATCTTAGCTAGGGATCATATCCCTAATCTTTGATACCAACTGTGACGCCCCCAAAATAGGTATACATCACCCATCTTGAGTCGCCAGATACATGGTACAGAATTCAAATACAACTTAATAATACTACTATCGTGTACAATACGACATAACATAAACTGTGAGTTTGAATACAAATATTATCTTCTAGAGAGTATCCATACTTAAAAGGAGTCCTCATTACAATTATTATCACACTATTACATAGAATAGTGAGGACTACTAATGCTATCATCTGGTCCATCACTCCGTTTCCCGAGTCGTCCCAACTATATTCTCATTTCCTTAAGAGAACAGTGAAATAAAGGGTGAGCTCAACTAGCCCAGTAAGAAATATTTTGACTAAGATAATGCAGAATAAATTATCATTAGTTTCCAACAATGTTAAACTGATAAAATATAATAGACATCAAGTTTAACTGCAGCGGAACAAGCAATCCATTAAAAGAGTCAAGTAGAAAATAAAATCTACTATCTTTTATGATTTAAAAGATTTTTCATCACTGTTATCGCTGAGACTCAGCTTAACAAATATTCCACATCATCGAATCACCCATGTACTATGGTCAAGGATATTCTTTAGTATCACAACCACAATTATCCATGCACTACGGGCCAAGAATATTTGTGTATTCATTAATGGTCATGATCATGCCAACAACTGTCCATCAATGAACTACGAGCCAACGAGAACTTTTACCACATCATTTGTAACATTACGGTTATGATTACACCTAATAATCCCTGGTCGTAATCATACCAAGTTCATCTATGCACTATAGGCCACAAATGACTTTAAAAAAAATATAAATATGAGGATGATGACAATGATATAAGAATTCAATAAAACAAGTTCAAGAATTAATTTATCCAGGAACTAATAATATCCAAATTGTCAACATGATACTGCTTTGTAAAGTAAAATTCAAGAATGATCAGAAGAATATTTTCATGAAAAGATACTAGATGAAGCACAAATATCAAGGATATTCTACTAATTTTTTGGAGTATAGAATTCAAAACTTTAACCAACTGAGTATAATAAAGAATGGAAAAAAAAGAAATCACCATGCATGCGGTACTTCGCATAGACAGGTTATTCCAACAGAATAATAATAACGGAACTAGGTCAGGCAAATTTTGCACCGATATGATGTTCTAATAGAATAATAAAGATGGAACCAGGTCCGGTGTAAAACACACAGACAGGATATTTCAACAGAATAATAATAAAGACGGAACCAAGTCTGGTGTAAAACACACAGACAGGATGTTCCAACAGAATAATAATAAAGACGGAACCAGGTCCGGTGTAAAATACACAGACATGATGTTCCAACAGAATAATAGAAGAATGTCACCAAGTATAGGGTAGACCGCGTATACAGGTTATTCCAACAGAATAATAAGCAATGGAATAACAATAGTTCTCTTCATGAATAAGAAAGAATAACGCCCCTTACCATATAAAGAAAAACTAATTAAAAAAGTAGTGAAGTAGCAGAATACTTTTCTTTTTTCTCTCTATAGTTTCTCTCTCTAGAGTTTCAATGAATTCGTAAGAATTATGAAGGAATGAGCTTCTATTTATAGAAGAATGCAATGCATAGTAACTAACACATGAACGGTTTAGATTGTTTTACATCGGACGGTCCATAATTAAAGCAAAATCTTATATATATATATATATATATATATATATATATATATATATATATATATATATATATATATATATATATATATATATATATATATAACATCAGTTCACTGGTGCACCGAATGATATTTTGAAGGACGAAATTATAGCAGCCACGGATGCAATCGTTGCTTAATTCACGGAGAAAAACTTTGAGACTTACAGATGCTTAAATTCAAACCATCATCCAATAAAAACAAAGCAACAAAAATAAAATATACTATATATATATATATATATATATATATATATATATATATATATATATATATATATATATATATATAAACATATGCTGCATACATATATAATATACACCACTTGGATTTTTTTTCTTCTCCCCGTATTCCACATCAACTCCCCACCTTCTTACAACTTTTCAAACATAATATATATATATATATATATATATATATATATATATATATATATATATATATATATATATATATAATACTAATACTCAATCCACCAATTCCACTTTTCCACCAAAATCCACTAACGTATATATATCTATATAAAATACTTCCCTCCTTTCCCACACAAAACATCAACCTATCATTTTCTCCCATCACATACTTATTACATATATATATATATATATATATATATATATATATATATATATATATATATATATCTTCCCTATCCCATACGTATACTCCAAAATCATTTTCAACACATATGGGCCCCACATGTGGGCCCCACCTTTAAATAATTTTCTACCGATTATTTTGAAAAATGTGTAAATAAGAATCCAAATAATAAGCAAAATTGAGTGACTTCTCATGTAACCATCAATAATCAATATTGTGTGCTACTATGCAACCTCGCGTATTACTGTACTTTTACTACTGAGTAGTTCAACAGTATTAACAGTAAAACTTCCGCCGTTATTTTTATAAATTTTTTTTGTCATTTTCTCAATCAGACAATAATTCCGTTGTGGGGTCCACCAATGATTGCGCCGCTATACGAATATTTCCCGACAAAAAAAATATTCCCCGACCAATCGAATATTATACAACAACTTGCATACTTTATAAAATTTATAAATACTATCCACAACTATAACATTATATCAAATCCACACCATAATATTCAAAAAAATATTTCAAGAAATTTAAACCTTTATTCATAAAATCTGGGGTCTCACATAGCTTTTTCAACATTGTGGTTCCTCTAGATTACCTTAACAGAAGGTATCACTTTATTCCTTAGTACTTGCTCTTTCCTGTCAATAATTTGAACAGGGACTTCTTCATATGTTATGTCTTTCTCAAATTGTAACGGCTCATATTCTATAACATGTTTATAATTAGGCTTATATGGTCTTAATACCAAGACATGGAAAATATTATGAATATGCTCCAATTCTAGTGGTAAAGCTACCTCGTATGCTACTTCACCAACTCGTTGAAGTACTTCAAAAGGTCCTATAAACTTAGAGCTTAATTTTCCTTTCTTGCCAAACCGAATTTTTTCCTTCTAGGGAGATACTTTCAAGAAAACATAACTACCAACATCGAATTCCTAATTTTGTCGTTGTTGGTCGGCATATTTCTTCTATCTATCATGTGCAGCTATCAATCTTGCTCGAATCACCTTGATCATCTCAACAATTTGTTGTACCAACTCTGGACCCAATAGTTGACGTTCACCTACCTCGTCCCAACATAACGGAGTTCTGCATTTCCTGTCGTATAACATTTTATAAGGCGACATGCCAATACTCGCATGATAACTATTATTATAGGCAAACTCAACCAATGGTAGATGGTCATCTTAATTTCCCTTGAAATCCATGATACATGCTCTAAGCATATATTCTAGTGTTTGGATAGTTCTCTCACTCTGTCCATCGGTTTGAGGATGGTACGCTGTACTGATTCCCAACTGTGTTCCTAAGCATTCTTGTAGTCGTTTCCAGAAATTAGATGTGAAACACGGATCTATGTCTGATACAATGGACACTAGAACACCGTATCTTAAAACGATTTCTTTCATGTACAATGTTGCTAACCGATCCAGTTTAAATGTAATCTTGATTGGAAAAAAGTGTGCCGATTTCGTCAATCGATCGACAATCACCCAGATGGCGTCATAACCTTGTTGAGTCGTTGGAAGACCTACCACAAAATCCATTGTGATATGCTCCCATTTCCACTCTGGTATCTCCAACGGTTGTAATAATTCGCTTGGCCTTTGATGTTCAGCTTTAACTTTCTGAAACGTTAAGCATTTCGCCACACATTCAGCCACATCCTTTTTCATATTCGGCCACCAAAAATGATGTCTAAGATCCTGATACATCTTTGTACTCCCAAGGTGAATCGAATATCATGAGTTGTGAGCTTCACTCAGAATTTCCTCTTTAACTTCTGGTACTGGTGGAACCCAAATTCTTCCCTTGAATCGAAGTAACCATTTCGGATCGATTTTGAATTTGTTTTCTTCTCCTTCAGATAGTTTCTGTTTTATCTTTTCATAGTCTTCATCCTGAAGTTGTGCATTCTTCACCTTATCTACCAACGTTGAACTGTTTCCTATCTGGAACAACTTTTCGTCGAATTCTGTCAGATATTTAATTCCCAATTCCATCTTAGCCATTTTTGACACTAGTTTCTCCTGAGCAGTCAACATCATTAACTTCTCCCGTCCCTTCCTACTTAAAGCATCAATAACAACATTCGCCTTTTCGAGATGGTAGAAAATCTCGCAGTCATAGTCTTTGATCAACTCCAACCATCTTCTATGCCTTTTATTCAATTTTTTTTTTGTAAAGATATACTTCAGACTTTTATGGTCGGTATATATCTCACACCTCTCTACATAAAGATAATGTCTCCAAATCTTTAGGGCAAACGCCACTGCAGCCAACTCTAAGTCATGAGCCGGATATCCTTTCTCATAATCTTTTAATTGACGTGATGCATACACAATAACTCTATCGTTCTGCATAAGCACACAACCTAGTCCTTTATGCGATGGGTCACTATACACCACAAAATTCTCTGTATCATCAGGCAATGATAAAAAAGGTGCCGAACTTAACCTCTTCTTTAATTCTCGAAAATTTTCCTCACAATTCTCTGTCCAAACAAACTTAACTGCCTTCCTGGTTAAATTCGTCAATGGAATTGCGATCTTGGAAAAATCTTGTATAAAATGCCTGTAGTAACCGGCCAATCTTAAGAAACTCCTTACCTCTGATGGTGTCTTCAGCTGATCCCAGTTTATTACAACTTTAACTTTTGATGGATCTACCGAAATTCCATCCTTGTCTTTAACGTGTCCGAGAAACTGTACACGTTCCAACCAAAATTCATATTTTGAAAATTTTGCGTACTACTTTTCTTTTCTCAATGTCTCCAACGTCACTCTTAAGTGTTCAACATGTTCCTCCTTGGTCTTGGAATACACCAAAATATCATCGATAAATACCACCATGAATTTGTCTAAGAATGGTTTAAACACCATGTTCAACAAATCCATGAACTCTGCAGGTGCATTGGTTAATCCAAAAGACATAACCAGAAACTCGTAATGACCATACCGAGTTCTGAACGCTATTTTTGGTACATCGTCCGGCCTCACCTTCAATTGATGATAACCACTCGTCAAGTCTATCTTTGAGAAATATCTTGCTGCCTTCAGTTGGTCGAATAAGTCATCGATTCTCGGCAACGGATACTTATTTTTAATTGTGACCTTATTTAATTCTTTGCAATCAATGCAAAGCCACATCTATCCATCTTTCTTCTTCACAAACAACACCGGTGCTCCCCATGGTGACACACTCGACTGAATATACTTCTTATCGAGCAATTCTTGCAATTGCACCATCAACTTTTTCATCTCTACCGGGGCCATTCTTTATGGTGCCTTAGATATCGAGGCCGTTCCTGGTAGTAAGTCAATCACGAACTCGATTTGTCGATCTGGTGGAAGACCTGGCAAATCGTCTGAAAATACGTCTGCAAAATCTCTTATAATCGGTATCTCTTCTAACTTCGCACTATTCTTCTGTGTATCAACTATGTAGGCTAAGTATCCTATACATCCTTGACTCAACAACTTCTTGGCTTGCATCACCGTCAAACAACTTGCTTGTCGAGGTGACTTGCTGCCATAGAACACAACCTTTGACGGAGTCATAAGGTTAACACATTTCTTTTGGCAATCAATTACTGCTCCGTAATTGAATAGCCAATCCATTCCTAATATGACATCAAATTCACCAAGTCTAATTGGTATCAAATCCACCATCATCTCGCGACCCTTTATAACCACTCTACAATTCTTATATATGAATCTAACAGGAATCACTTCCCTATTCGCAATCTCCATACTCAAAGGATATTCTAATTCTTCCTGAGGCAAATCTAAGTTCTAAGAAAATTTATCGGATATAAATGAACAAGTAGCACCCGAATCAAATAACACATAAGCATTAATACCATTAATCGAAATGATAGCTGACACCACATCCTTAGACTGCACAACATCCTGTACAGTCATGTTGAATGTCCTCGTAGTAGATCGACTTGACTATGTTGGTCCAGTGATAGTCAATGTACCACCACCGTTGTTTCCCTTTCCTCTACTTGCACTTCCCGCTGGCTTTTTAGGGCAATCACGAGCCATGTGATCCTTCGAACCGCAAGTGAAACATGCTCCTTTCTTTGGGCTAAAATAGTTTGATGCAATGTGTCCCTCCTGACCACAGTTGAAACACACCCGCTTTTCCTTCAAACATACCCCAGTGTGGTTCTTTTCACACGTGGCACAAGCTTCAAACTTTTTCTTCTGCTGACTTCCTTGCTGTCCTCCCGCAGTCGAATTCTCACTCCACTTCTTCTTCTGATTGTTACTTCCAACGTTACTTCCACCAGCCTTATTTTCATTCTCATTCTTCCTCTTCTTCTGTTCTTGATTGTACTTGGTCAAGGCATCACTTCCACCTTCTGCGATAATTGCCTTTTCTAGTATAGCCGCAAATGTATTTAACTAGAACATTGAAACCTTGCTATACAGCCAGGGTTTCAATCCTTGTTTGAACCTTCTCGCCTTACGCTCGTCAGTAATGACTTGATAAGTGGTAAACCTTGCCAACTCGTTAAACTTCGTAGTATATTTTGGCACATTCACGGTTCCTTGTTCCAGCTCCAGAAATTGCACCTCTAGTTGATTCCGAGAACTCGTTAGAAAGTACATTTCGAAAAATATCTCCTTAAATCTATCCCATACTATCACTCCTTGTCCCCCACGAACCTTATTTGTCTGCCACCAGTAGCTAGCTTCAGACTTAAGCATAAATGTTGCGAATGCAGTCTTCTAATCTTCGTTAACTCTAGCAACGTCGAACACCTTCTCCATTTCCATGATCTAGGTTTGGGCTTCCATTGGATTCATAGACCCTTTAAACTCTGGCAGTCCAACTGCTTTGAATTTCTTGAAGGTCGTGACTTAAGCTTGCGATTGATTCGCAAGTGCTCTCGTTAACAAGGTTACCAACTGCTGAACCGGGTTAGCATTGGCCTCATTATTATTGTTAGTAGACCCCTCAGGAGGTGGTTGTTGGCGTGGTTGTCTTCTTCTAGGAGGAAGTTTCTATTAAGATATACGCTTATTAGTTCATTACTCAACTTCTTGAGTATTTGAAGTTTAACTTAAACAGTCTAAGGTTAAAGCTATAACACATAATATTTCAAATAAACTTTGATATTTTATTCATCCATGATGCTTTAAAACATAATAAAGATAGATAACTACTATTAACATCCACTTTCCTGAACTAGACAAAGTTTCAGGATTATATATTCATATTATCCCTTTATTCATCTCAAAATAAGGGATTTATAGCTTATTTATTCACATACTTAACCACATATTATTATTATTCTTATTCTCTCTATCTGGGCATATTAAGACATCGAGAGGCTTCTCTACGCTCTTCCTCCATAACACGATACGCCGTCCTACGATCCATCACGAACCACGACGAATCTTCAAACTGAGGTGGGTAATAAAAGACTCGATCCTGGGCCCTATCAATCATAGAATTAAAGGCATGATCCATTTCGTTCATCTTAGCTTTCTTCGTTTGGACCTTAGCTTCAGCATGGTCTGCACAATGAGTCGCCTTCATTCAATCATCCTCTACCCTTGCACGCTTAGATGATTCCTCTTTCAATTCATCTTTTAACTTCTCCACATCAGTCTTCATCATCTCATTCACCGACAACAGATCTTCATGCTGACCCTTAGTATGAACTAGGTCCCACTCTGTGTTTCCAAGTCGTGAGTCGTGTTCTTGAATTTCCAAATCCTTCTACTCTATCGTAGCGTGATGCATCTTAACCAACTCCTTCAGCTCCTCAACCTTATCCTGTAATTCTATGTTACGGTCGTATAGTGCGTCATACATCTCAGCTGATATGGAGTTTGGTGGAAACTCCATAGGATCTGTAAGAACCCGATTTTTTAGAAAATATTAAAATAAGAATTTAGTACATAAAATTCATAAGACACGAGAAGGGTTCAAATAAGATTATATGTGTTACGAGGTATGTAGTATTGTGTTACATAGGGTAATATGAGCTATGTAATAAGTGATGTCGTGTTTAATAAATATATATCATTATTATATATTTGTTATAAATTGTAGAGATGAATTAGTAAAGAAGATGGATAGAAATTTATCTATCAACATTAAATAATTTATAGAGTTATTTTATGATAGTAAGTTGGTGACATTAAATATCTTTGATAATCACCAATTTCATGAGTATATGTATGAGTATGTATCAAGTCTAAGGCAGTGCAACCGCACCCTTTAAGGGTGGATGTATAGGAGCTGGACTAAACAATTCCTTTAGAGAGTGAAGGTATATACGAATTAGTAACCGATCTAACTCACTGTGAAAACAGTGTAGACGAGACGGAAACTAAATTGTTGGTTATTTGTGGGAAACTACTCAGTGTACTATATTGAATATCATTAAAGATTCGATGTGTGCTAGGTTTGGACTTGTATATATGTACGTTGTTGACGAGAGAAGAAAGTCGATATATCTTTAGATAAATATTGGTTAGAGATTTATTGACTATTATTGGAATATGGTTAAATGTATAGATTAAAGAAACAAGAGTTGAACTTGAAGTTTAATCTCTAAATTATCAAAGAATGTAGTCATTGGAGATTTAATTTGGTTAGTATAATGAGATAGAATGTATGGAGGATGTTAAAGGATTTGCGAGTTAAGTTCAGTTTCTGTTGAAGCATAACATGTCTGCGTCCTAACTTAAGGTGACGCGACCACGCCACTCTCAAGCCTAAGACCAGTGCGGCCGCGCCGGTCTATAGACAGTTCATGATGAGTTTGTATAATCTGATGAGTTGTGTTATCTTAACTATAAGAATTGTATATTAGTGGCTAATATGGTATCATATGGGTCATATTTGATATAGATAGTGCCCATGAAGGGATGAAGATAGTGACCATGAATTGAATGAGAGGTTGTTATAGAAATTAACTAAAACAAGAATAAATATTAGTTAACTTATAAGTGAAAAATTATATTATGGAATAATATAATTTGAATATAAAAGCCTTGTGTGGCAGTGGCGTGATAGTATATTGAGTTAAAGGAGTAATTTACTTAAGTAAAATGGTGAATTAATATATGTGTTTTACATGAAGAAAATGAAAGAAATATGTTAATTAATTTTGGTATTTTCATATGTTACGTAATATGATAATTTATAAAAGGGTTTAATATTTGAAAGATGTTAATATAAAAATTGAGGAAGTTGTCTTGGGACAATTGAATAATTATACGTATAGTGTATAATTTAAATAATTAATAGAGTAGACATTAATTATTTTAAGTGTAAAGGTTATACATATTACAAGTGTAAGGTGAGCTAAATAATTTAGCATTGAGGTGAAGTGTGTCACACAAACTTTATATTAAATAATATGTAAAATGGGAAAAATGTGAGTAGTAGTATCATATAATTACCTACTGCTTAAGATTAAATGAGGTGTGATAGTTAATTGTGGTTAATGACATACAAAAATATAGAGTAAAAGTAATTAAATTATAAAGTAGATTTAAATAAGTTTGTTCATCTCATCCTGTGACACCCCCAAATCCGGGTATTTCCATTCCCACATAATTTGGTGTTCACTATTCAAACATCATCCACCTATCTACCCATAAAAAAATGCAAACCATGCAATAGATAGAAATAATAATAAATCTCCCCTTATGAGGTTACATCAACTACATAATAAATAAATCCCAGGTTACTCTAACCTTAAATCATCTGTGCGGAAACATAAACAAATAAGTCTTAAGTAACATCAATTCTACTTATCATTACATAACCACATAAATAATCAATCTTCATTACTTACTAAGCTTACCATTGCCTTTACTAGTGGAAGGTTCGTCTGCTCTTTCATTCTTAACTGCAATGTTATTATTACGCAAGAGTGAGCACGATTGCCCACAAGTATAATAATGAAAGTAACAATATAATAACATACGAGTGAATCAAAGACTTCTGAAATAAAGCTCAACTTTTGAATCAAGAATGAATAACAAGAATCAAAAGAAATCTGAGGGTCATAAGACCTTGAACTATGTCCTAGGTTATCAAGGATTATACTTGAAACCTTTAACAGTCATAAGACTATGGACTCTTCTTCTCGTACTTAGGGGGATCAGCCCTTAGTACCATACTGTACACAATATCTTAATGCTAACACATAAGTAATCCCCTATACAGGGTTGTTCATCTCAGTTTGACATTCGATTCCGCACTAAAGGAAGTTTGGTTTAGATAATTCATCACGTGTTCTGAAATTTAGAACCCTCATCAACTATGGACTAGTCGAATCATAAAGGGTTCGCTAGTCTAACAAGATTCACAATAACTTATATAAATCGAATAACAATCCCAAGAGATATACAATAGAATTATTAATGTATAACAACATCATGCTTTGAAAGATTAATATACTATTGATATAACAACATGGGCTTAATCAAAAAAAATAACGAGAACTTGCTCGATGTAAAGAGACAACTTATAATTCATATAATGATAACGAGTAGGATTAGGAAACTTGCCTCGTGCGTAGATTACACTTTAACTAAACTAGTTCTTTGATTTAACTTCTACATATCAATTACGTTCACAATACCAGTCAATTATAACTTACTAAACATCACACGTTTATTCTTTTGTCTAACTCGAATTCATGACTATAATTAGTCAATTACTACACTTATAGTCAAAATTAAGACTTCACGAACAATAAGCTAACTATGCATTCAATAATTCAATCAACATGTAATTATGTTATTTACATGTTAAGCATCTATTTTAACATCTTATTATACTTCTAACATATTTCTATGTTCATTACATTAAGTTACTAACACATTGCTAGACTTGACATTTAAAAATAGTTCATTTTTGAACATTCTGGAGAGTGGCGCTGCGGTGCCACTATTGTACTGGTACTCGGCGCTGCGGCCGGACTCTTGGCGCTGTAGCGCGGATGTTAAGGCACGAGACTGGCGGCGCGGCGCGGAGAACCAGAAACTGTTCTACAATTCGCGAAAAATTGCAGAACATAGCCAAAAACCCCAATTAAATTATTACTACACGAGTTTAATAATACCCATTCATAATAATACACATATAATCATTACTTAACCCTTCTAGCATGATTTTAACATGTTAAAACACATAATTAACAGGATTAAAACATGAAATTTTTTGTGTTCTTGAAGGTTTTGAACAAAAACATAAAAATTTAACACTACGGATTCATTACAACACCGAATCTATTCATTTAAAATTTGGTCTCTTTGTATTAACTGGCATAATAATATACGAGTATAATTTTTACAAAACCATTTATGTTTGGCACATTAAATTTACGTATAAGGGCCATATGGCCAAAACCCATACTCTGTAAGTTTTGAGCAACATATACGACGTATTTTTATGAAACTGATGACATGATAACTTACATAATATATAATTAGATACGATTGATAACATTTAACACATATAAAAACTCATAGACATTACTCCTTTCTCAAATAAAGAGCTTTAAACAAAAACTTTGAAAGCCATTTTTTTTATTCAAACTTAATGACGAAAAAAAAGAAATTGGGTTTGGAGAATTTACCCAGATTATAGATTTAGAAGAGATGATCAATGATGATCCTTTCACAAATGATTGATGATACTCACAATTCCTCTCAAACTTCTCAATTTTCCCTCTGTGAACTCACAATTTTTCTCTGCTTATTTTCTAAACTTAGCAATCAACTGAAAAGAAAGAATACGTGGTATTCAAATAAACTGATTTGTTGTGGAGGTCAGTTACCCATCATGGGTTAACTGCTCCCAACCTCCACTAGTGCCATGTTTTGCTAGCCTTAAAAGGCTTATACTCAATTAATTTAATAAACTCTTTTATCATATAGTTTAAATAATGTTACACCCTTTATAAAATAAATCAATATCTTATTTAATTTATTTTAAATAAAATATAATAATTTTTCATTAATTCACATAGTCACATACTTAAAATTTTTCCTTTAATAATAATGTCAAATTATTAAATCTCTAATTAATAAATAAATTAATTAAAATAACATTAGGCTTATTAAATATTTCTTTTAATACAATAAGCTCATATAATGACATATTTTGAATAACAAAAATTCTCCACATTAATTTAATAAATATAACACATATAATTAAATTAATCTACCATAATTTCATCAATTAATTATTTAATCTAATAATTAATTCATCGAGAAATATATATTCAATCCAATAAATATTAAAATTAATTACAAAATCTCGGTTGTCACATCTTTCCCCTCTTAAAAGGATTTTGTCCTCAGAATCACAACACAAACAATTCGTCCCGTTACATTCTCCCCCCTTACAAAGATTCTGTCCCCAGAATCGCTTATAACAATTTAGGTAAATAAATGAGGATAATTCTTCATCATATTCTCTTCGAGTTCCCACGTAGCTTCTTCAGCATTGTGGTTCCTCCAAATTACCTTAACAGAAGGTATTACTTTATTTCTCAGAACTTGTTCTTTTTGGTCGATAATTTGAACAGGAATTTCTTCGTAAGATAAGTCTTTGTCGAAATGTAGGGGTTCATATTCAATGACGTGCTTGTAATTGGGTTTGTAGGGTCGTAAAACAGAAACATGGAAGACATTGTGGACATTCTCAAGTGCTGTATGTAAGGCTACCTCATACGCAACCTCTCCGATTCTTCTCAGAACTTCGAAGGGTCCAATGAATCTTGGGCTTAATTTTCCTTTCTTTTCGAACCTGATCTTTCCCTTCCAGGGACAGAACTTTAAGAACACATAACTACCCAGTTCAAACTCAATATTCTTACGGTATAGATCGGCGTATTTCTTCTGCCTATCTTGAGCTGCTACCAGTCTTGTTCGGATCACTTTGACTATTTCTGATGTTTGCTGTACCAATTCTGGGCCTAACAATTGTCTTTCGCCCACTTCATTCCAGTATAGCGGAGTTCTGCACTTTCTGCCATATAACGCCTCATAAGGCGGCATGCCAATACTAGCGTGGTAACTGTTGTTGCAGCCAAACTCTACAAGCGGTAGGTGATCGTCCCAATTTCCTTTAAAGTCCATCACACAGGCTCTTAACATATCTTCTAATGTCTGAATCGTTCTCTCACTCTGTCCATTTGTTTGAGGGTGGTATGCTGCACTCATCCTCAGCTATGTACCCATGCATTCCTGTAGACGTTTCCAGAAGTTCGATGTAAAGCGCAGATCCCTATCGAAAATAATTGACACCGGAACTCCGTGTCGCGAAACAATCTGTTTCACATATAACCTCGCCAACTGGTCTAAGTTGAATTGGATTTTGATCGAAAGGAAGTGTGTGGATTTTGTCAGTCGGTCAACGATAACCCATACTGCGTCGTAGCCTTTCTGAGTCGTCGAAAGGCCAACCACAAAGTCTATCGTAATATGTTCCCATTTCTATTTTGGAATCTCTAGCGGTTATAGCAACCCACTCGGTCTCTGATGTTCTGCTTTCACTTTCTAACATGTTAGACATTTATCAACACACTCTACAACATCTCGTTTCAAATTCGACCACCAGAAGTGTTGTCGAAGATCTTGGTACATCTTGGTACTACTAGGGTGAATCGAATATAGTGAGCTATGAGCCTCGCTCAAAATGTCTTTCTTAATGTCTGGTACCAGCGGTACCCAAATTCTGTTCTCAAATCTCAGTATTCCTTCCTTATCCATCTTAAATCTTTGTTCAGTTCCTTCATATATCTTCCTTATCACCTTTTTGCATTCATTGTCCTAAAGTTGAGCCTCCTTAACTTTATGCAGCAGGGTTGTACCAGATTGCATCTGAAATAGTTTCTCATCTATTTCCATAGGATAATTCACTTCTAACTCCAACTTTTCCAATGCTGAAATCAATTCTTTATGAGCTGTCAGCATTAGCAACTTCTCCTGACCCTTTCTACTTAAGGCATCGGCAACCACGTTTGCCTTACCCGGATGGTATAAAATCTAACAATCGTAGTCCTTAATTAATTCCAACCACCTTCTTTGGCGCATATTCAGTTCTTTTTGTGTAAAAATATATTTCAGACTCTTGTGGTCTGTATATATTTCACATTTCTCCCCGTAGAGATAGTGCCTCTAGATTTTCAAAGCGAAAACCACTGTAGCTAACTCCAAGTCGTGGGTCAGATACCCCTTCTCATAATCTTTTAGTTGTCGTGACGCATATGCAATGACTCTACCGTTATGCATAAGCACACAGCCAAGTCCCTTATGCGACGCATCACTATAAACAACCACAAAATTTCATGTATCGTCCGGAAGAGACAACACAGCTGCTGTACTCAACCTCTTCTTTAATTCTTGAAAGCTTTCCTCACATTTCTCCGTCCAAACAAATTTCACAGCTTTTCGAGTCAAATTCGTTAACGGAGTTGCTATCTTGGAAAAGTCTTCAATGAACCTTCTGTAATAACCTGCCAATCCAAGAAAACTTCTTACTTTCGACAGCGTCTTCGGCTGATCCCAGTTAATCACAGCTTCAACCTTGGAGGGATCCATCGAAATTCCGTCCCTATCGATCACATGTCCAAGAAATTGTACCCGCTCGATCCGGAATTCAAATTTTGAAAACTTAGCATACAACTTCTCTCTTCTCAACACTTCCAACGTTAATCTCAAATGCTTTTCATGTTCTTCCTTGGTTTTAGAATATACCGAAATATCATCTATAAATACCACTACGAACTATTCCAAAAATGGCTTGAACACACCATTCATTAGTCCCATAAATGCTGCAAGAGCATTCGTTAAACCAAATGACATTACTAAAAATTCGTAGTGGCCATATCGTGTTCTGAACGCTGTCTTCGGTACATCCTCTGGTCTTACCTTCAGTTGATGATAACCACTCCTCAAATCTATCTTGGAAAAATATTTCGCTCCCCTCAATTGATCAAACAGATCATCGATTCCAGTAATGGATATCTATTCTTAATTGTGACCTTATTCAGTTCTCTATAGTCAATGCAGAGTCGCATTGTCCTATCCTTCTTCTTCACAAATAAAATTGGCGCTCCCCATGGTGATACGCTTGGTTGGATATACTTCTTGTCCAGTAATTCTTGTAGTTGGACCATCAGTTCTTTCATCTCTACCGGTGTCATTCGGTACGGTGCCTTCAATATTAGAGTCGTTCCTAGAGCCAAATCGATCACAAATTCAACTGCTCTATCTGGAGGAAGTCCCGATAAATCATCCAAAAATACATATGCGAAATCTCTCACTACTGGTATCTCATCTATTTTCGGATTCTCTTTACGACTATCGACTATGTAAGCTAGATAGCCTACACAGCCTTGCCTTAACAACCTCCTAGCCTGCATTATCATCAGATAACTCGCTTGTCTAGACGATTTGCTACCATAAAATACAACCTTTGACATTGTCATAAGGTTAATGCGCTTCTTCTGGTAGTCAATTACCGCCACATAATTGGATAACCAATCCATACCCAAAATAACGTTAAATTCCCCAAGTCGAATAGGGATAAGATCTACGTTCATAATATTACCCTTAATATCCACTCTACAGTTCTTATGCATGTACTTAACATGGATTATTTCTCTATTCGGAATCTCTATGTTCATGGGGTATTCTAACTCGTCCTTAAGCAATTCTAAGTTCTTAGCAAAGTCATCGAATATAAATGAACAAGTAGCACCTGAATCAAATAATACATACGCATTAATTTTATTGATCGGAATGATACCTGACACCACATCGCGAGACTGCACTGCATCCTGCACTGTCATGTTGAATGTTCTGGCAGTTGGTCAGTTGGTTGTGGTTGGTGATGCGATAGTCAGAGTGCTTCCACTGGTATTTCCTCTATTTCCTCCTGAACTCGTTCCCCCAGATCCTTTCTTAGGACAATCCCTTGCAAGATGATCCTTTGAACTACAAGTGAAGCAGGCACCCTTCTTTGGGTTTGGACAGTTTGGTGCTATGTGGCCTTCCTGACCACAATTGTAGCACACTCGCTTCCCTTTCATGCAAACTCCCAAATGAGCTTTTCCGTAGCTTGAGCATGCTTCGATCTTCTTCTTCTGTCCTCCTTGTTGACTTCTAGCTGACGAGTTATCTGTCCACTTCATATTCTGATTATGACTACCCCCAGTGCTACTCCCACCAGTCTTGTTATTACCTTCATTCTCACTCTTCTTCTTCTTCTGCTCTTGATAATACTTCGTTACTGCATCGCTTCCACCCCTCAACGAGCATGGCCTTCTCTAGTACCCCGGCGAATGTCTTCAACTGAAACATCGACACCTTACTATACAACCATGACTTCAGTCCTCGTTCGAACCTTCTTGCTTTTCTCTCATCGGTATGCACTTGATATGTGGCGAACCTTGCCAATTCGTTAAACCTAGCCGTATAATCTGATACAAACATATTCCCTTTCTTCAATTCTAGAAACTGAACCTCCAATTGGTTCTACGAGGTAGTCGGGAAATACATCTCGAAAAACATCTCCTTGAACCTCTCCCAGGTAATCATACCTTCTCCTCCACGAACTTTGTTTGCTTGCCACCAAAAACTGGCTTCAGATTTTAGCATAAACGTTGCAAACGCGGTCTTCTGGTCCTCTCTGACTCTTGCGATCTCAAAAACCTTCTCCGTCTCCATAACCCAAGTCTAAGCTTCAATCGGATTGATGGAACCTTTAAACTCTGGCGGTCCCACCACCTTGAAGTCCTTAAACGAGGTATTTGGTGGAGCTTGTGGTTCATTATTAAGTGCTCCTGCTAAAAGATTCACCAATTGCTGAACGGGGTTAGCATTGGCGTCTATGTTGTTATTCACTGACTCTTCTTGCTTTTGCTGACGGTTTTGTCTTCTTTTAGGCGGCATATTTCTGTTAAGAATAATCGCTTATTAGGTCTTTATTCAATTCCTCAAACATTTAAGGCTTAGCTAGAACATTTAATCTTAATTCACTTAACACATCAATTTAAATAAACTTTGACATTTCATTCAATTCAAAAGTTTTAACATCATAAAATAGCATCACTGCTATTTACATCAACTATCCCGAGATAAAGAATCTACAGGATTTAAAACATCAAAATATTCCTTTGTTTATTATAATCACATCGGAATTTACATCATTAACTA
The DNA here is from genome assembly GCA_016801055.1 of Panax notoginseng. Lineage (NCBI taxonomy): Eukaryota > Viridiplantae > Streptophyta > Magnoliopsida > Apiales > Araliaceae > Panax > Panax notoginseng. Next base: position 168,200,173 of record CM029013.1, read on the forward strand.
GCAAATAGTTTTCACCTAATTAAACTAATACTATCACTACCTGTTAAGGCGCCGAACAGCCTTGCTACGTTCCTCTTCCATGATGCGAGACATCGTTCTGCGATCCAGCATGTACGATGGTAGACCTTTAAACTGGATTGGATACCTCAAAACTCAATCCTGGGCTTCATCCTTTGCATTATTAAGTGTAGAGTATGTCTCTCCAAGCTTAGCCCTCTTTACACGACAATCCCTCTCTGCAAGATCAGCACGACGTGTTTCTCTTACCTAGCCCTCCTCTGCTATGATCAGCCTCTATGTGCTTTCCTTCAGTTCCTTCTTTAACTTCTCTATTTCTTCGGACTTCTCCTCGGTTTGACCCTTCTCGTGGATCAAATCCCATTCTACATTTCCCAATCGTGTGTGAAGAGTCTCAACCTCCCTCTCCTTCTGCTCGAGAGTAATCTGCTGAATAATCGCCCGCTCAGTCAAATCCTGAACAGTGTCACTTAACTCTACGTTACGGTCATATAGCTCGTCATACATCTCAGCATAAATGGAGTTCGGTGGGAGCTCCTCTTCTTCCTCTTCCTCTTCCTCCTCAGGATCCTCCTCTGGATCAGTCTCAGGCTCATGCTCCTGACCAACAATTGTGATCAACGAAATGGCTCTCTCTGAATCAACTGCTCCCTGACAACATGAATGTCTCGGGGCTCCTCCTCAGTAGGCACTCGGGGTTCCTCCTCCCCAGCTCGACTAGCTCCTCCAACATCTGACATCCTGACAACATAGTTTTAAGTTTTAGTTACTAAGTCGTACTAGTGAGCACATAATTTAATACATAAACACATAAAGTCTTTTATTATCTTCAATGAATTAAGAAATTCATATCTTACAACTCGATAAGAGTTTTCCTTCATTATGTTCTTCCTATAAGGCTATTACCTAAGGTTTTTTCCCCACCTAAGGTTCTTAACCTACAGCTCTGATACCAACCAGTGACACCCCCAAATCCGGGTATTTTAATTCCCACATGATTTGGTGTTCACTATTCAAACATCGTCCATCTATCTACCCATAAATAAATGCAAACCATGCAATAGATAGGAATAATAATAAATCTCCCCTTATGAGGTTACATCAACTACATAATAAATAAATCCCAGGTTACTTTAAACATAAACAAATAAGTCTTAAGTAACATCAATTCTACTTATCATTACATAACCACATAAATAATCAATCTTCATTACTTGCTAAGCTTGCCCTTGCCTTTACTAGTGGAAGGTTCATATGCTCTTTCGTTCTTAACTGCAATGTTATTATTACGCATGAGTGAGCACGATTGCCCACAAGTATAATAATGAAAGTAACAATATAATAACATGCGAGTGAATCAAATACTTCTGAAATAAAGCTCAACTTTTGAATCAAGAATGAATAACAAGAATCAAAAGAAATCTGAGAGTCATAAGACCTTGAACTATGTCCTAGGTTATCAAGGGTTATACTTAAAACCTTTAACATTCATAAGACTATGGACTCTTCTTCTCATACTTAGGGGGATCAGCCCTTAGTACCATACTGTGCACAATATCTTAACGATAACGCATAAGTAATCCCCTATACAGGGTTGTTCATCTCAGTTTGACATTCGAGTCCGCACCAATGGAAGTTTGGTTTGGATAATTCATTAATGGTTCTAAAATTTAGTACGCTCATTAACTATGGACTAGTCGAATCATAAAAGGTTTGCTAGTCTAACAAGATTCACAATAACTGATATAAATCGAATAGCAATTCCAAGAGATATACAATAGAATAATTATTGCATAACAACATCATGCTTTGAAAGATTAATATACTATTGATATAACAACATGGGCTTAATCAAAAAAATAACGAGAACTTGCTCGATGTAAAGAGACAACTTATAGTTCATATAATGATAATGAGTAGGGTTAGGAAACTTGCCTCGTGCGTAGATTACATTTTAACTAAACTCATTCTTTGATTTAACTCCTACATATCAATTACATTCACAATACCAGTCAATTATAACTTACTAAACATCACACGTTTATTCTTTTGTCTAACTCGAATTCATGACTATAATTAGTCAATTAGTACACTTATAGTCAAAATTAAGACTTCACGAACAATAAGCTAACTATGCATTCAATAATTCAATCCACATGTAATTATGTTATTTACATGTTAAGCATCTATTTTAACATTTTATTATACTTCTAACATATTTCTATGTTCATTACATTAAGTTACTAACACATTGCTAGACTTGACATTTAAAAATAGTTCATTTCTGAATATTCTGAAGAGTGGCGCTGTGGCGCCACTGTTGTACTGGTACTCGGCGCTGTGGCGCGATGGCACTGCGGTCGGACTCTTGGCGCTGCGACGCGGATGTTAAGGCACGAGACTGGAGGCGCGACGCGGCGAACCAGAAACTGTTCTGCAATTCGCTAAAAATTGCAGAACACAGCCAAAAACCCCAATTAAATTATTACTACACAAGTTTAATCATACCCATTCATAATAATACACATATAATCACTACTTAACCCTTCTAGCATGATTTTAACATGTTAAAACACATAATTAACATGATTAAAACATGAAATTTTCACTGTTCTTTGTGTTCTTGAAGGTTTTGAACAAAAACATAAAAATTTAACACTACGGATTCGTTATAACACTGAATCTGTTCATTTAAAATTTGGTCTCTTCGTATTAACTTGCATAATAATATACAAGTATAATTTTTACAAAACCATTTATGTTACGTATAAGGGCCATATGGCCAAAACCCATACTCTGTAAGTTTTGAGCAACATATACGACGTATTTTCATGAAACTGATGACATGATAACTTACATAATTAGATACGATTGATATCATTTAACACATATACAAACTCATAAACATTACTCCTTTCTCAAATACAGAGGTTTAAACAAAAACTTTGAAAGCCATTTTTTTATGCAAACTTAATGACGAAAAAAAAAAGAAATTGGGTTTAGAGAATTTACCGAGAGTATAGATTTAGAAGAGATAATCAATGATGATCCTTTCACAAATGATTGATGATTACCCACTCACAATTCCTCTCAAACTTCTCAATTTTCCCTCTGTGAACTCACAATTTTTCTCTGCTTATTTTCTAGACTTAGCAATCAACTGAAAAGAAAGAATACGTCGTATTCAAATAAACTGATACGTTGTGGAGGTCAGTTACCCATCATGGGTTAACTGCTCCCAACCTCCAATAGTGCCATGTTTGGCTAGCCTTAAAAGGCTTATACTCAATTAATTTAATAAACTCTTTTATCATATAGTTTAAATAATGTTACACCCTTTATAAAATAAATCAATATCTTATTTAATTTATTTTAAATAAAATATAATAATTTCTCATTAATTCACATAGTCACATACTTAAATTTTTCCTTTAATAATAATGTCAAATTATTAAATCTCTAATTAATAAATAAATTAATTAAAATAACATTAGGCTTATTAAATATTTCTTTTAATACAATAAGCTCACATAATGACATACTTCGAATAACAAAAATTCTCTACATTAATTTAATAAATATAACACATATAATTAAATTAATCTACCACAATTTCATCAATTAATTATTTAATCTAATAATTAATTCATCGAGAAATATTTATTCAATCCAATAAATATTAAAATTAATTACAAAATCTCGGTTGTCACACATCCTATGTGATGAGATAGTTATATGTGTACTCTAAAAGATGGAAGTAAATAAATATGTATTATTAAAATATTTATTTCAATAGCGATGTGTAAGTAAATAGTAAAAGAAGATATTAAGTTATTAGTGAGAAATTAAATTAAGTCTACACATGTTATAAATATTAAATTATGTGGACTAATGTCCATGAATTATATGATGTGAGTACATAAATAATTCCTAATTTTCCTAATATAGTAACTATTGTACAATAAGATTACATTTTGGGAAATTAAAGTAACTAAACTAAGCTAGTTGCTGAGATATAAGCTTGTCCCATTTTGTGAGTCTCATCTCATTCATCACGTGAATAGGCCATTGGCCTATCCTAGTGTTGCTGCTGAAAACAAGAAGGTTAATGATGAAAGTTGGTATTACTTTCCACCAACTCTCTCTTAACTGATGGCTTCCCCTTCTTCCCGTTGGTTTAATTTCTTGGGCAAAACTCCGAAATGGACAATAGTTTGGCTATATAAGGAAGCCTTCCCCTTTATTCTCAAAGCTGATAAATTGCTGAGATTGTAGATATTGCATAGAGAGAGTGAGGTTGCTGAATTTGAGCTATAATTAGAAGTTTAAGGCACAATGTTTAGTCATTTAAGCTTCACAAAGGTATAATTTTTAAATCATATTCTAAAATTTGAGATTGAAGAATTCCTGAGAATTAGAATGGATTTCTTTATAATTAGTGTTAAATTGAATGTCATGGTATTATCAGAATTGTATGTTCGATATGATAATAATGTATTGTTCTGAGAATGCTAAATGAAAGTGTATTGGTTGTTTGGATAAAATCTGCAGAAGTAGAGGCCAAGTCTGGGTTGGTGCCAAAGTGGTGCAGCCGCGCCACTTCCCAGTACAAACCCAGCGCGGCCGCGCCATAGACCAGTCTTGAATTCCAATTTTGTTGCCTTCTAGTATTCCAAGCACGTTAGTTGACTTAACTAAATATGTGAAGGGACCTAGCATATGATTTAAAGTTACCTTGCCATAATGAGTGGCATTAGTTGGATTATAATGATGTTAAAATGAAAAAGTTGATGTTTTGAAAAGTAAAACATGACAAACCTTAAATCCTTTAAGTTCTGACTTTTCAAGCATGTATGCTAGGGTATTTTATGCTTCTAGACATAATGGATATGATCACCATCTAGCTAAGCATGATTTAGACTTTTCAAGCATGGTTTATTATAAGTTTTCAAATGTTAAACTATTCAACCTTGGTGTAAATGAGTAGTATACATGTGAGCATGCATATATGGCTTAGTTAAATGTACAAATGAGTATAAGGTATGATTCAAAGTTACCTTGTATATTAATTGTGTTTAGCATGAGTTTTTAAAAGAAAACTTGAAGTTTTAAAAATGAAACTTGACGAACTTTGTGCATTTTAAGTTCCGATTTCGTGAGCATGTGAATGTGGCCTAGTTGTGTGCACGAATGGGTAAGGAAGGTGATTCCAATATATATTACATATAAAAGGTAGTCAAGCTTGGTTTAGTATGTGTTTTAAGGGAAGATTTAAAAGTTTTAGAAACTATCTTGATGAGCATTGTATTAATTGCATTATTACCTTATGAGTAAGCACGATAGTACTTGTTATGTCTTTAAGCATGAATGCTATGTTCATCCAATTAATTAAGTATGAAAGTTATTCAAGCATGTTTAAGGAAAGGACTATACTAATTGTGTGTAAATGAGTTTGATACACAAAAGTATGCATATTAAGGATTGTTTAGTATCGTTATGTGACTTAATGGTTAACATAGCGAGTCTTTTGTTAAATAAACCTATTTAGCCTCAATTAAATAGTTTTAAAAGGATGATTTAAGCTTGAATTGAGTATTATCTCAAAGTTTGTTTTAGAAACCTGAGAAGGTGTTCAACTTGGTCCATAGACTATTGGACATGTTAATCCTAGTTGAGCAAATGAGTTCAAAGAAACTAAAATTTTTAGAAATTAACATCAACGTTAACAAATGTGGGAAACCAAATTTGTTTTAAATCATGTCTTTATGTGTTGATACTGTGTTCAAAGATATTAAGATGTTAGCAAGAGAACTAGACTTTTGAAAATTTTAGTTCTGGTTCTAGCAGGGAGTAGCGCGGCCGCGCCACTCCCAAGCTTATTCTCAGCGCGGTCACGCCGTGCTGCTGATTGGTCAAGAACAGTTTGTAAACTATCAAGAATTTAGAGCCTACCTATAAATATACTTAAATACCGTAAAAGATGAAATAAGATTGTTTCGAAAGAATAAGTATGAGAGTAAAATGGACTAGCAACATAGCTATCCTAAGAGTATACCGAAGAAGTGATCTAGAACGGTGTAAAATTTATTGTTTCATTAAGACTAAATGAATGTATGACTGATGGGTATGAATCCATGATTATATAACTATATAGGAACACACGCAGTGATGATAAGCTTTAAGTAGTTAAATCGTAGTTGATAAACTACGAATCAGGCATGTCTTTAAGTTCCTATTGTTAGAGTTAGTGCCCTAGAGACCAATTATTTGATATAATTGCTTAACATTTTGATATTTTATTTGATTGAATAAATGAATGATTTTATTATGGTTTTATTTACTGTGTTTATAAATGTAAACATAATAAAATTCTTTAGATTAGTGATACAAATTATATAGTTTCAAGTATGTGACTTGAACATGAGATTATATAATTACAATTAGTATCATTACTCTTAAATGTCCCGAGTCGAGTATCATTGTTGATGGGACAACAATGATGCATTAAGACTAGTATATGGATTCACTGATGACCAAATCTCATTGATCATAAATGTATGAGATATTAAGTCAATGCATAGGTACATGTTAGAGAATGATGTACTGGACAGACACACCATGAGAATTCTATGTGGAGCATTATGCGAAGTGTCATTAGCGATTCTCATAGTGACAATGATGTAATGATCCTCCGACCTGAAATCACTATATTACTACACGGGAATTTTTGTACTTTGATATCATCAAAAGTCACCTTTAATAGGGTGGACAATAAAGATGATTATTGGGTACATCATGAATCGTGTGAGGAATATGAGTGATCTAGATGGAATTTAACCCTCCTATATATTAGGGGTGATATCCATAGGCCTCTTGATTGAGTAGGACTATGAAATCCATAACCATGCTCAAATAGTGATTTGTTTCATATAGTCTACTCATTGATCAAGAAAACTCAGATTAAATTATGAAGAGTATGACACATTCCATGACTCGAGTTTAATCTAAGATATCAAGGTTAAAAGGATTAAATTACATTGAAATATTGGTCACGAAAAGGTTACATCGAATCATCGATCTTTTTATTACTTGGGTAGCAGTGATGCATTACTAGAAGCCGCTCACTGTTTATAATTTTATAATATAATTTTAAAATTATTGTCAACGTAATAATAACCTATAGGGTCACACACAAAGAACGTAATTAAAAGGGAATTAATTTAAATTCTAAAGATTTAAATATGTCAATATGATTGATATAATTTAAATTACGGATTTAAATTAATAGGATAATTTATATATAGGTATATTAATTAAGTAAGACTTAATTAAGATATATATATATATATATATATATATATATATATATATATATATATATATATTCGGATTTTATTTTAATTAGATTAGGGTTTTGATTAATTCCTATTAACTACTATATATATGATATATAGCAGCCATTTTAGGGAACGAATCATAACCTTACAAAGCCTAGCCGCTCTTAGAGAGAGACTAGAGAGAAAACCTTTAAAGAAAATCTTGATCCTTTGGTGGCTAGTATCGCAACACCCTTTTATTGCAGAATTGTGAGACGGTTCGCGGGCGTTCGTGTGGATACCGTAGAGACGTTGTTCATTTGGAATGCGTTGGAGATTCGTTCGCATTAATTCCAGCTTTATAATCGGTATAATTTCAAACCACTGAATTATTTTTGTTTCGCATGGATCCTGTTTGGGTTTCGAATTTTGCTTTATAAATTTTTATATTCCGCTGTGCGTTTTTGTGCCGAAATCCTACACCTATTTGTTATATGAATTCGATAACTATTACTTAAGCTATATTATGCCATGAGAATGTTGATGTATATATATGAAATGCATATGAGATATGTATGAAATGTAAAAGTTGATCTTTGATGATATGCTTGTGAAGTAAATCTATATGCCTGTTATGTGAGAAGTAACATGTGTAGTAAATATTAATTGATTATGAATGCATAAACTGAATATGCTGTTATATGCTATGTGCTGCATGAAAACTGTTAGAATTGTCGGGCTGTTGAGCTCACCCTTGCAAATAACCACTTTTGTTGGTTAAGGACACACAATAAAGATTACGTACTACTTGATTGATAAAGTTCAATAGCGTCGAAGGAGATTGATTTAGTTATTTAAATATATGTTCTTAAACCATGTTTAGGTTCTAGGAGATGTACATGATAGTAGTTTACTATGTGTAGTACTTGTTAAGTTGTTAAGTTGTATTATATGATACATAAAGGAATTCGAATAGAATGAATCATAACATAATTTGATTCAAGGGTATGTAATTGATTCAAGTTAAGATATCAATAAAAGAATTATTTTCAAAGGAGATTGAAAAAGTTTAAATTATTCCGCATATTTATATAATATCGAATGTGATGTAATACATGAACAGTAAATGACCAAGATTAGAAACTTATAAAAGTTTGGGGTCATTGTGCAGATCCTGGTAACGAAAAGAATTTATGTTCTAAATTAAAATAAGTAAAGTTATATTCTTTAAAGTTATGAATAAAAGATATAGTCTGGCGATAGTAGTTTCGTGGCGGACCGGATCCAAGGTTTGAAGGAACCTGGATTTGGGGGCGTCATAGGTTGGTATCAAAGCTATAGGTTATAAACTTTAGGTAAGTTTACCTTAGGCTATAACCTGAGAGAGAGAGAGAAAGATAAGGATTAAAATATGTATAAGTGAAGATTCAAAGAAGAATCTTGAAGTATCTAAGAGAATGAGAATTTAGGAGTTTCCTAACTCCGGTAATAAAAATGTTAAGATGGTGTCTATATGACAAGGATGATGAGAATGAACTCGAGTGGAGTTTTGTTGATAATAAGGAAAGAACCCTATGGTAAAGTGATGATCACGACGTGATCGGATTGAGCTATGAAGTGATGAATAGTCTGTAACGACTAAGTGTGTATAGCTTAATGCTATAAGAGAATGTACTGTGAAATGGTACGATGTGAACTCATAAGGAGTTGTATGTGATGAGATACGAAGAATTCGTATCGAACAAAGATCAAGTAAAGTGTAAGATAGAGTTAAGTGGGATTTCAATTAAGGACCCATGTCAGCAGCTGAGTTGTATGATTCCTTGTTATGGGCGGGGAATTGTACTTAGTGTAAAAACCACTTAGTTTCTGGCACTGATAATCATTGAAATGTTTATGTCGCGCTATTTGTTATATACCTGTTGAGAAGGTGATTCTTTTCTCAAGTGTATAACAGATAGGTAGGGTATAGGTAGAAAATATAGGATTAAGTACGAGTTCTTAAAACTCATACTTATGGTACGTTCGTGACTCATAATTATATGAAATATTTTTGAACCCCTCAGCGAATGGACGCCTATGGTCTGACTAGGATAAGTTCTTAAACTAATATGATTATGGCAAGTTCCTGGATTTCCAAAGTGTGGTAAGTTTGATGAATTATATCGGGTATATATATGTTATGAAATTAGAAATTTTGGTATAGTGAGCATTGATGGTGTTAGAGATTGATAGAATGAAGCAATGGAGTAAAGATTGAAGTTGATGGAGAAACATGGATTTTCTAAATCTTCTAGCTCTGCTAGATTCTCAAAGTTTATTGACTTCGTGCTAAAGTTTGCACTTCTGTTTTCTTGAAAAATATTGGATCATGTGATTGAACAAATAATGTTTTAACAATAATATCGTTATCTATATATCTATGCTAATTGTTTCGGCTAAGACTAAATTGAATTGAAAACTTTCAAAATGTATTTCTAACCATGTGCATCATTTGATATGTTGTAAAAATGGTAAACAATGGATTCATCAATACAGTCGAACCTAGTGTTCGTTGTGATCGAAAGATCGTCAGCCCACTATGATATGATGTAATATGACAAAGTTACCTATTGGCGAAATCCTCAACGTACTACTAATCTGGTACGGTATCATGACGTCATAAAAGAATTTTTGATTTTTCTTTTAGATTATGAAGAAGGTCAATTAAGTTGGCTAAATTATTTCGATTGATGTTTGAGTTGTTGATAAAAGTCTAAGCTATTTGATTCAGCTAGACGACTGTCGAAAATTTATGAAATTCAAGCATTCTTGAGTAATTGTGCCAAACTAGATTGCTCTGGTGCGGATTTAGGTGTTGAAAAGCTGAGGTGAACAACCCTATAAAGGGACGTGTTTTCGGGAACAATGGTTCTAAGCGTAACGCATGTAGTCATTACAAAACACTACATTGCGGCCCAACGTATTGGTACAATAGGTTGGCCAACTAGTGTATGTGTGGAGGGTGTTTTCAGTCTTTGTGATAGATAAACACTCTGGTTTGCAGTGTGAAGGATTGTGTTAAAGCACTAGTTCACGGTCTTGTGACCCCTCAGCATAAATTGGAATATGAGTTATTCATACTACTTCCTGATTATTGAAAAATTGTGGAAGACTCTTATTCTTCTGTGTGATGAATGTAGTGAGTAGAATGTTCCTTAGAAAGGAGAATGTGGTAGAATGCATGTGAGCAAGTTATAATAAAACTTCCGAAAAGAAAATGGATAAAATTATTCAAAAGAATATGTAATATTCGTAACAGTGCCGAGTAGAGGAGGTTTTGGTGATTCCGAGGACGGAATCCTTATAAGGGGGAGAGGATGAAAGAACCCAAATTTTCAGAAAATATTAAAATAAGAATTTAGTAAATAAAATTCTTAAGGCATTAGAAGGGTTCAAATAAGAATATATGTGTTACGAGGTATGTTGTATTGTGTTACATAGGGTAATATGAGAATAAGTGATGTTGTGTTTAATAAATATATATCATTATTATATATTTGTTATAAATTGTAGAGATAAATTAGTAAAGAAGATGGATAGAAATTTATCTATCAACACTAAATAATTTATAGAGTTGTTTTATGATAGTAAGTTGGTGACATTAAATATATTTGATAATCACCAATTTCTTGAGTATATGTATGAGTATGTATCAACTCTAAGGCAGTGCAACCGTACCCTTTAAGGGTGGATGTATAGGAGCTGGGCTAAATTATTCTTTTAGAGAGGGAAGGTATATACGAATTAGTAACTGATATAACTCACTGTAAAAATAGTGTAGACAAGACGAAAACTAAATTGTTGGTTGTCTGTGAGAAACCACTCAGTGTACTATATTGAATATCATTAAAGATTCGATGTGTGCTAGGTTTGGACTTGATGAGAGAAGAAAGTCGATATATCTTTAGATAAATATTGGTTAGAGATTTATTGACTAATATTGAGATATGGTTAAATGTATAGATTAAAGAAAGAAGAGTTGAACTTGAAGTTTAATCTCTAAATTATTGAAGAATGTAGTCATTGGAGATTTATTTTTGTTAGTATAATGAGATAGAATGTATGGAGCATGTTAAAAGATTTGCGAGTTAAGTTCAGTTTCTATTGAAGCATAACATGTCTGCGTCCTAACTTAAGGTGGCGCGACCGCGCCACTCTCAAGCCTAAGACCAGCGCGGCCGCGACGGTCTATAGAAAGTTCATGATGAGTTTGTGTAATTTGATGAGTTGTGTTATCTTAACTATAGGAATTGTATATTTGTGGCAAATATGGTATCATATGGGTCATGTTTGATATAGATAATGCCCACGAAGGGATGAAGATAGTGACCATGAATTGAATGAGAGGTTGTTATGGAAATTAACTAAAACAAGAATAAATATTAGTCAACTTATAAGTGAAAAATTATATTATAGAATAATATAATTTGAATATTAAAGCCTTGTGTGGCAGTGGCGTGATAGTAAATTGAGTTAAAGGAGTAATTCACTTAAGTAAAATGGTGAATTAATATATGTGCTTTACATGAAGAAAATGAAAGAAATATGTTAATTAATTTTGGTATTTTCATATATTACGTAATATGATAATATATAAAAGGGTTTAATATTTGAAAGATGTTAATGTAAAATTGAGGAAGTTGTCTTGGGACAATCGAATAATTATACTTATAGTGTATAATTTAAATAATTAATATAGTAGATATTAATTATTTTAAGTGTAAAGGTTATACATATTACAAGTGTAAGGTAAGCTAAATAATTTAGCATTGAGGTGAAGTGTGTTACACAAACTTTATATTAAATAATGTGTAAAATGGAAAAAATGTGAGTAGTAGTATCATATAATTACCTACTGCTTAAGATTAAATGAGGTGTGATAGTTAATTGTGGTTAATGATACACAAAAATATAGAGTAAAAGTAATCAAGTCATAAAGTTAATTTAAATAAGTTTGTTCATCTCATCCTATGTGATGAGACAATTATATGTGTACTCTAAAAGATGGAAGTAAATAAATATATGTTATTAAAATATTTATTTCAATACCGATGTGTAAGTAAATAGTAAAAGAAGATATTAAGTTATTAGTGAGCAATTAAATTAAGTCCACACATGTTATAAATATTAAATTATGTGGACTAATGTCCATGAATTATATGATGTGAGTACATAAATAATCCCTAATTTTTCTAATATAGTAACTATTGTACATTAAGAATACATTTTGGGAAACTAAATTAAGCTAGTTGCTGAGATATAAGTGTGACGCCCCCAAAATAGGTATACAACGCCCATTCTGAGTCGCCAAATACATGGTACAAAAAGCAAACTACATCTTCAATAATACAATTGTCGTGCAAAATATGACAACACATACTGTGAGTTTAAATACAAATATTGTCTTCTAGACAATATCCACACTCAAACAAGTCCTCATTATAATTATTCAAACACTATTTTACAGAAATAGTGAGTACTGCTAAAATATCTTTCTAGAACCATCATTCCATACCCCGACTAGATCTTGCTATGTTCTCACCTCCTGAGAAGAAAAATGGAACAAAAAGGAAAAGGGTGAGCTCAACTAGCCCAGTAAAGAATATTATGACTAAGACAATATACAACAAATTATCATTAGTATTCAACAGGAAAAAATCTGATAGAATATAATCGACAACAAGTTTTAGATCAACAACTGCAGCGGAAACAGCAAACCATTAGAAGAGTCAAGTAGAGAATGAATTCTACTATCTTCTAAGATTTAAAAGTCCATCATCAATATTTTATTCCTGTAACATCAATTAAAAATCATCTTTAACCAAATATTCATCTTTGCACTACAGGCCAAAGATATTCATTTGTATCACCAGTCGGTCATGTTCATCTCAACACCTGTTCATCTTTGCACTACAGGCCAAAGATATTCATCAGGTAATCATTCATCTTTGCACTATAGGCCAAAGATATTCATTTGTATCATTATTTAAGACTGAGGATGATGAAAAATATTTTAAAGAAAATGAATCCAGTGAGATAAAAGATCAAATACTAAGGATTCGTATTACAGCTTATCCAAGTTCAATAATCTTCCGAAATAAAAAATTTTGAAGCATAATTTAAAAATAATGATCAAAATATGGATACAATCAAAGATAGTAACCATAATAGATAACTTGGACAAAAAGAAGAAAATTTAATTTTTCGGTGAATAGTGTTGTTTTGGTGAATAGTGCCGTATACGTGAATAGTATCGTATACATGAATAGTAACTCCGACACAAAAAGTTCTAAATTTGATAAAAAGTTCATACCAACATTTCGGTATAATGATATTGAAGAAAATATCATTTTAAGAAGATTATAATACCCCTTACCTCAAAATAACCGTACTTCTGACTGAATATCGGATATGAGGCTGAATGAAACTTGTGTTGAATAGCAACTCTTAAAGTATCTAAATACTCACAAAATACACTCAATAATCTAGAGAGAGAAAGAGAGAAAACTTGTTTCTGGTGTGATTTTCAATTCTAACTTAGGCCTCTATTTATAGAAAAATGTTAGCACGCTGAAGCAGACTTAACCTGCAATCTGATAGCTTTACCTGCTACTATTCCCACCCTCCACATTTGAATAAAAATCTCAGCTCATTTCTTCACCAACCAAGAGTGGGGCCCACCAATTCTAGAATTTTCCACCAAAATGATAAACTCTAAAAATTCAACAATTTCTGAACCAGTCATCTCGTAAAATTCATAATAAATCATACGTTCATTTTTAACGGTTCAAAATTTGTGGACATATACTCAACTTATATATGTATAACATATCCAAAAATTACTACGATCCAACGGTCGGATTAAAAATTATAACCCTCGCAAAATATCTCAAAAACCCTAATTTGATTTTCAATACCTCTGTTCCGACAAAAATATAGATAAAACACCTCAACATTAACTCCTTCATTTTTAACCACAAAAATATATCCCTCATTTATATCCACATAAAATAAATATTTCCTTATCATATGAATCAATAATTAATTATTCACAAATAATATTACAGAATCACATTTATGACAACCAGGCCGTTCCCAGGAAAGAGGGGTCTTTCCAATAAGGATTTCTCCTTACTAGCGCGCAATTAGATGACCAAACCTCTCCTTAGACAGAAATTTCTAGACATTGCCAATAATGATATCTAATAATATTATTTAAATAATATGAATTATTGATCTGATAATGAAAAATACTGTGCAACAACAATTATTAAAACAACAATAATATAAAATATCAACGCAGCAATTATTGAATCAATAAAATAAATTATTAAATAGTAACTACTGTAAGAATTATTGAGTAGTGCCTTCCTTCGTAAGAATCAATAATTAGTGAAATACCGTGTGCTACTGTATTTTAACCACCAGGTATTCCAACAGTATTAACGGTAACAACTACGCCGTTAATTATAAACAACTTATACTTGTCATTTTCTTCATCCAATCGCTTTTCGTTATGGGGTCAACATAAGGCTACGCCGTCGTACGAATATTCCCCGACAACAAGAATATTCCATGACCAAACGAATATTCACCGACCAAAAATGAATATTTTATAACCACTTGCTTATTTAAAATATTTGCGCATTTTACCCATAACTAACCACATTAATCAAATCAACCCTTTCTATTTCAAAATAATAAATAGAGGAAATCTAATTTTATTTATTAATAAGTTGGGGTCTTACAACCTCCCCTCCTTATGAAATTTTGTCCTCGAAATTGACGTACGTACCTGGTGTTTCGAAAAGGTGAGGATACCTCGCTTTTATTTCTGATTCCAACTCCCAAGTCATTTCTTCAATAGCATGGTTTCTCCACAAAACCTTAACTTGTGGTATAACCTTCGTGCATAGGACATGTTCTTTCCTATCCAATATCTTAACAGGTATCTCCTCGTACGTTAAATCTTCGGCTATCTCGTCTGGTTCTAATGCAATAATATGGTTCGGGTCGTCCGCATATTTACGTAACATCGATACGTGAAAAACGTTATGAACACGCGACATACTTAGCGTTAAGGCGAGTCTATAGGCCACAGTTCCTACTCGATCGAGGATTTTAAATAAATCAAAGGCTTGAGCTTTCTTCTCTTCATCGGCTCTTACTTCTAGAATAACACATTCTTACACCTTCTTCTTTATATTCATCAGCTCCAGGTTTGTAGCTTGAGCGGCTTTAACGTTATCGATTAAAGTCGATTTTACTCGTATATCATCACGTGAGTCCCTAGCGTCATTAACTCTATCTCTATCATTTATAAATTATACAAAATAGGTCTTTGTGTTCAACAATATTGCACTCGTACTCGCGTACAGTCTTCTACTCAACGCGTCAGCTACCACGTTCGTTTTTCCAAGATGGTATGGTCAGAACAGGTTCCGAATGAGTCGCCTCTTGAGCTATTGGAAAATCTTCTCGCATTCCTCGCTCCATACGAATTTTATATCTTTCTGAGTCAACTAAGTTTACGGAGTAGCAATTCAAGAAAATCCTTCCACGAATCTCCGATAGTAACCAGCTAAGCCCAGAAAGCTACGTACTTTGGTCACCAACTTCGGTTGCTCTCAATTGTGATTCATATCCCAATCTTGGATTGCACATCACAATGGCACCTATTGTTTTACCACCACACAAATATAGTCCCTTACGGAGAGTCTGGCTTTGGTGCACTCCACAAAGGAAGTCACCAGATAGAGGCTCGGGTACCAACTTTTATAGTTGGGTTTTTAACTCCTGAAGTTCAATAGGAGCTATTCAATATAAGATTTTAGAAATGGGTTTTGTATCGGGTTGAAGATCAATACAAAAATTCAATATCACGCTCTGGGTTAGGCTAGGAAATTCTTCAGGAAATACGTCAGGAAATTCACTAACAACAGAAATATCATTCAAATCTGACGTATTTTTGTTCAAGTCCATGACATGGGATAAGAAAGCTTGACATCCGTTTTTCAATAAACGAATGGCTTTATGGCTTGGTATGACAGCGATTGATTTTAGTGGTTTGGTTGGTTGAACTCACATAACAGGTTGGTTAGGAATATGAAAACTAACAACCTTACGAAAACAATCAATTTTGGCATGATGAGTAGTTAACCAATCAATTCCTAAAATCACATCAAAAGCAAGTACCTTTAAAGAGATAAGGTCAACAGGTAATGCGATTGTGCCAACTTGGATTAAGCAAGATTTATAAACTGTAGATGTAATGAAAGTTTCTCCTAACAGAGTCTCCACAGATAGGTCAAAGTCTAATTTCTCCGGAGTCAAGTTTAAACGTTGAGCACAAGCATGAGAGATAAAAGAATGGGTAGAACCGGTATCTAGTAAGGTATAAACTTCGCAAGAATTTATAATTAACTAACTCGTTATACCTTCGTTCGGGATCCTCGCGTTTTGGGCAGTCACGACAAACGCTCTTTCAGAAACCGCCGACTTTATTTTGTCCGTATCCGCCTTTGGTGTCACCGTCCCAGCTGGACTTGGTTTTGCTATAGTAGAATCTCGAGCGATATGTCCTTCCTTTCCACAATTATAACATACCTTGAACTGTTGTGGGCAGTTTGGACTTATATGTCCCTCATCTCCGCATCTGTAACATCTAACTGGCGGTCGTTCTCCTCCCCTAAAGTTTGTTCCTGGTACTGGTGTTGCTATCGACGTCTTCCTGTCATCGCTAAATCTTCTCTTCTTGAAATTTTCACTTGACTCACCTCTCCTATTATCATGGTCATGATGACCACCCGAGTGGTTACCACTTTTGTCTGTATTTTTCCCTCCTCGCTGGTTCTCATCGCTCCGATGACTGCTGTCACTAGTATGACCCTGGTTGTGGTCCCTCGGTTGAACATACTCATTATCTCGCTCTAATAATTGAGCCCTGTTTACAACATCTGAATATAAAGAAAATTTATGAGAGATAAGATATTATCGAATCTCGGGTTTTAGACCTCTTAGAAACATCCTTGTCATTCGTTCTTCATTTTCGACCAAATGAGGTGCAAACCTGGATAACTCTGCAAACTTCGCCTCGTACTGGGACACCGTCATGTTGTTTTGTTCCAGTCTAATAAACTCTACCTCCTTCATATGACGAATACTTTCAGGAAAGTACTCGTCATTAAATAGTTTCTGAAACGCTTTCCAGGACATGTTGAGTGCGTCAGGCTGGGTACGCTTCACAGACTCCCACCAGTAGTCTGCCTCACCGCGGAACATAAAGGTGGCGAATGGAACCTTCTGTTCCTCCGTGCATCCCAAGACATCGACTATCTTGGTAATTTGCTTGACCCAAGTTTCCGCCATGATCGGATCCGGCTTTCCCTTAAATTCTGGTGGTCCCAATTCTTTGAACTACTTGGCTGTGACAAACCGCGCGTTGTTATCATTTCCACCCGTATTCTACACACGAGTCTCCCTCGTCTGATTTTGCATGAACTGCAAAAAGGTCCTAAACATTCCATCATTCATCGTTTGCTCGATAACGTTGTTTACAAGAGGAATACTGCCTTCCTGTTGCACGTTCCCCTGGGTGGTGATTAAAGGTGTCTCCACAGTCTCATTCACTCCATTGTTAACGTTCTCTGTTGCCATTCCCAAATACTGTCACAAAACAAGGGTTAATTGACATGTCACATATTATCCCTATACCTGACCGACCAATAATTACCAAATAAACTTATTCAGGTCATACTAGCGAAGGAATTCCCCGTCTCTCCCCTCCTAGTTTTTGTCTCACATCTCAGCTAGTGATCATATCCCTTAGCTCTGATACCAACTGTGACGCCCCCAAAATAGGTATACAACACCCATTCTGAGTCGCCAAATATATGGAACAAAAAGCAAACTACATCTTCAATAATACAATTGTCGTGCAAAATACGACAACACATACTGTGAATTTAAATACAAATATTGTCTTCTAGACAATATCCACACTCAAATAAGTCCTCATTATAATTATTCAAACACTATTTTACAGAAATAGTGAGGACTGCTAAAACATCTTTCTAGAACCATCATTCCATACCCCGACTAGATCTTGTTATGTTCTCACCTCCTGAGAAGAAATATGGAACAAAAAGGAAAAGGGTGAGCTCAACTAGCCAAGTAAAGAATATTATGACTAAGATAATATAAAACAAATTATCATTAGTATTCAACAGGGAAAAATCTGATAGAATATAATCGACAACAAGTTTTAGATCAACAACTGCAGCGGAAACAGAAACCATTAGAAGAGTCAAGTAGAGAATAAATTCTACTATCTTCTAAGATTTAAAAGTCCATCATCAATATTTTATTCCTGTAACATCAATTAAAAATCATCTTTAACCAAATATTCATCTTTGCACTACAGGCCAAAGATATTCATTTGTATCACCAGTCGGTCATGTTCATCTCAACACTTGTTCATCTTTGCACTACAGGCCAAAGATATTCATCAGGTAATCATTCATCTTTGCACTATAGGCCAAAGATATTCATTTGTATCATCATTTAGGACTGAGGATGATGAAAAATATTTTAAAGAAAATGAATCTGGTGAGATAAAAGATCAAATACTAAGGATTCGTATTACAGTTTATCCAAGTTCAATAATCTTCCGAAATAACAAATTTTGAAGCAGAATTTAAAAATAATGATCAAAACATGGATACAATCAAAGATAGTAACCATAATAGACAACTTGGACAAAAAGAAGAAAATTTCATTTTTCGCTGAATAGTGCCGTATTTGTAAATAGTGTCGTATACGTGAATAATACCGTATACGTGAATAGTAACCCCGACACAAAAAGTTTCAAATTTGATAAAAAGTTCATATCAACATTTCGATATAATGATATTGAAGAAAATATCATTTTAAGAAGAATATAATACCCCTTACCTCAAAATAACCGTACTTCTGACTGAATATCGGATATGAGGCTGAATGAAACTTGTGCTGAATAGCAACTCTCAAAGTATCTAAATACTCACAAAATACACTCAATAATCTAGAGAGAGAAAGAGAGAAAACTTGTTTCTAGTGTGATTTTCAATTCTAACTTAGGCCTCTATTTATAGGAAAATGTTAGCACACCGAAGTAGACTTAACCTGCAACCTGATGGCTTTACCTACTACTATTTCCACCCACCACATTTGAATAAAAATTTCATCACATTTCTTCACCAACCAAGAGTGGGGCCCACCAAATCTATAATTTTCCACCAAAATGATAAACTCCAAAAATTCAACAATTTCTGAACCAGTCATCTCGCAAAATTCATAATAAATCATACGTTCATTTTTAACGGTTCAAAATTTGTGGACATATACTCAACTTATATATGTATAATATATCCAAAAATTACCACGATCCAACGGTCGGATTAAAAATTATAACCCTTGCAAAATATCTCAAAAATCCTAATTTGATTTTCAATACCTCTGTTCCGATAAAAATACAGATAAAACACCTCAACATTAACTCCTTCATTTTTAACCACAAAAATATATCCCTCATTTATATCCACATAAAATAAATATTTCCTTATCATATGAATCAATAATTAATTATTCACAAATAATATTACATAATCACATTTATGACAACCAGGCCGTTCCCAGGAAAGAGGGGTCTTTTCAATAAGGATTTCTCCTTACTAGCGCGCAATTAGATGACCAAACCTCTCCTGAGACAGAACTTTCTAGACATTGCCAATAATGCTGTCTAATAATATTATTTAAATAATATGAATTATTGATCTGATAATGGAAAATACTGTGCAGCAACAATTATTGAAACAATAATAATATAAAATATCAACGCAGTAATTATTGAATCAATAAAATAAAATATTGAACAGTAACTACTGTAACAATTATTGAGTAGTGCCTTCCTTCGTAAGAATCAATAATTGGTGTAATACCATGTGCTAGTATATTTTAACCACCAGGTATTTCAACAGTATTAACGGTAACAACTACGTCGTTAATTATAAACAACTTATACTTGTCATTTTCTTCATCCAATCGCTTTCCGTTATGGGGCCCACACAAGACTGCGCCGTCGTACGAATATTCCCTGACAGCAAGAATATTTCACGACCAAACGAATATTCACCGACCAAAAATGAATATTTTATAACCACTTGCTTATTTAAAATATTTACACATTTTACCCATAACTAATCACAGTAATCAAATCAACCCTTTCTATTTCAAAATAATAAATAGAGGAAATTTAATTTCATTTATTAATAAGTTGGGGTCTTACAATAATCTTGTCCCATTTTGTGAGTCTCATCTCATTCATCACGTGAATAGGCCATTGGCCTAGCCTAGTGTTGCTACAGAAAACAAGAAGGCTAACAAAGAGAGTTGGTATTACTTTCCACCAACTCTCTCTTAACTGATGTCTTCCCCTTCTTCCCGTTGGTTTAATTTCTTGGGCAAAACTCCTAATTGGACAATAGTTTGGCTACATAAGGAAGCCTTCCCCTTCATTCTCAAAGCTGATAAATTGCTGAGATTGTTGATATTGCATAGAGAGATTGAGGTTGCTGAATTTAAGCTATAATCAGAAGTCTATGGGACAATGTTTAGTCATTTAAGCTTCACAAAGGTATAATTCTTAAATCACGTTCTAAAATTTGAGTTTAAAGAATTCTGAGAATTAGAATGGATTTCTTGATAATTAGTGTTAAATTGAATGTCATGGTATTATCAGAATTGTATGTTCGATATGATATTAATGTATTGTTCTGAGAATGCTAAATGAAAGTTTGAGTTTAAAGAATTCTGAGAATTAGAATGGATTTCTTGATAATTAGTGTTAAATTGAATGTCATGGTATTATCAGAATTGTATGTTCGATATGATATTAATGTATTGTTCTGAGAATGCTAAATGAAAGTGTATTGGTTGTTTAGCTAGAATCTGCAAAAGTAGAGACTAAGTCTGGGTTGGTGCGGCCGCGCCATAGACCAGTCTTGAATTCCAGTTTTGTTGCCTTCTGGTATTCCAAGCACGTTAGTTGACTTAAACTAAATATGTGAAGGGACCTAGCATGTGATTTAAAGTTACCTTGCCATAATAAGTGGCACTACTTGGATTATAATGATGTTAAAATGTAAAACTTGATGTTTTGAAAAGTAAAACATGACAAACCTTATATTCTTTAAGTTCTGACTTTTCAAACATGTATGCTAGGATATTTTATGCTTCTAGACATGACGGATATGATCACCATCTAGCTAAGCATGATTTAGACTTTTCAAGCATGTTTTATTATAAGTTTTCAAATTTTAAACTATTCAACCTTGGTGTAAATGAGTAGTATACATGTGAGCATACATATATGGCTTAGTTAAATGTACAAACGAGTATAAGGTATGATTCGAAGTTACCTTGTATATTAATTGGGTTTAGCATGAGTTTTTAAAAGAAAACTTGAAGTTTTGAAAATGAAACTTGATGAACTTTGTGATAACCCGGGATTTCAAATAATCCAAATTTCACAAATAATTTTTTTTTAATATTGACTTTGAATGTTAATATTGTATTGTGTATCTGTGATACGAGTCTCGAGAATTAGTCAATTTGTGTATTGACTGAGAAATTAGAGTAGAGTTGTGCTTAAGAGCTTTAGAAACCCTAACTCTAATTTTTGGAAAAGGGATTTGATAGAAAATGCAATTAAAATAATTGTATTGATGTATACGTGTTTGTACTGTATAGGAATGGTGATCAATGATTGATCGGACAAGGTTTAAAATTTATAAACCCCAATAAAAGATTAAAAACCCTAATCTCAGATTTAGGAAACATAACGTATAGTCAGAAACCTAATTGAAAGCCAAGAAACCCTAATTTCATATTCGGGAATCCTAAAACCCTAATTAGGAAACCCTAATCCTAATTAGTGAGCTTAATGTGTTTAGTAAATATTAATTTGATTATGAAACCCTATTTTAATTAGGAAACCCTAATTGTAATTTTGAAATTTTAATTTCTATTTACAACCCTAATTACATTTTTGAAATTCTTAATTTTCTATTTTTTTTAAACCCTAATTAGAAAATTCTAGAATTGGAGTATTTGAAACCTAAGGGTTAGAACCTTAGGATTAAACCCTAAGGGTTAAAACCTAAGGGTTAAACCCTAAGGGTTTGTGCAATTGTCAAGAATGCCATTAAAATTGGAAGAAAAAAAATACCAAAATGCCCTTTTTGGATTTTTAATTATGTAACTTGCAATATTTGCCAAAACCTTTAGTTGTTCACCAACTAAATTGACTTCGAGACCCTCCAATCTCAGCCACTCAGCCGAAATTATCAGATCATGCATGAATCAAAGTAATATAAATAGTTTTGGAGAGAGGAAGTTCACCAAAATTACAAAATTGCATCCATGCTCTCACCTACTCTATCTCTCACCAAGGCCTTCGAAATTCTTTAGTGAATCAATCACATAATCAACCCTAGATCAACCAACAATTGATTAGGAAGATCAAGATCAAGATTTGGACAAGAAAGGTATAAAGCTAATTTTTATTTTTGATCCAAGTTGCTAAGACAAAGTTCGTGTTTATGTGTTTAGATATTTTCTAGATGATGTTTTATGATGATCTATGGTGATATACCATAGATCCATAGCATCTAAGTGCTTTAAAAATGAAGTTTTCAAAAACTGTTCTTGAGCAATTATTGTGGTCTGACAAGAAATGTCAGTGGCCACAGATCATTACTCGTTTACTATTTTTGTTGTTATAGGTAGCCTGATATGTGGTCTTTAATCTGCAAGTGGAATTAGTCTCATTTCATGTCTAGATTTGTAGTTATTCATGGTCAAAACCCATTGACCGGGCATGACCATGAACTTTCTGGGTAACCCAGAAAGCCTTTTACAGCGTCTAACAACTTTTTGTGAGGTCTGGATCTGACAGGTTTTAGGTTGTTTGATGTTTTGTTTGTAACCATGTTGGAGCCTGTAAGATGGACTATAGATCAATGCTTGTACAACATTAAAAACAGTCAATAGATCGATCGTGACATGTGGTCAAAGTAGGCCACTTGCACTGATTTGCATTTCTGGGAATTTTCCAGAAAAATGAAGAACACGCTTTCTGACAGCGTTTGACCGATTAAATCTGGAGCTTTGAATGTTGTTTAACTGAGATGGTGTTATGTAACTGTACCTTGACACTATTACTATAGCTTTGGACCATAGCATAACTGATTTGATGACCGGGGTTGGAAGAAAATCGAACCACAAAGTAGACAATCGAAGTTGTCTGGGTTTTTGGGTAACCTAGAAAGCCCAGAAGCTTCTGACAACTATTTTGGGGCTTCAGATCTTGCAGTTGAGATATTGTTAGACCACGATGATGGTTATTTGTTGTAGCGTTACATAAACACTACACGATCACGGTTCAAGCTAGCCCAGAAACGCATTACACATAGAATTAATCGTGGTCAAACGATGACCCTTAAACTCGAAGCTGTCAGTGTTCTTTAGCTCAAGAACACCAACAACGACGGTTACTGTCGCTAAAGGCCTACAGCGATGGATTAATTAAATTTTTGAATTACTGATTTTCTGAAAATTATTTAAAAATAGAAATAAATTATAAAAAATTATTAAAAATGCTTTTCAAAATTATTTTAAATTATGAAAAATAATTTTTTACCAATTGGAATATTTTTCTTTAATATTTATAATTATTTAAATATTAAAGGTATTTAATTTATTTAATTAGAGTATTAAATAAATTAGAGAAAAAATGATTTAATATTATAAAAAATCATTTTAAAAAAGAATAATATATTTAAAAATATTTTAAATTATAAAATATAATTTTTAATATTTTTGGAATATTTTTATTAATAAATTAATATTAATAATATTATATTTATTTAATTATTAAATTAAATAAATAAGTTAAATATAATTTTATTGATTTAAAAACCATTTTAAATTATAATAAAGTGTTAGATAATATTTTAAATTATAAAATATAATTTTCAATATTTTTGGAAAATTCTCATTAATAAATTAATATTAATGATATTAGATTTATTTAATTATTATATTAAATAAATAAATTAAAATTGATTTTATTGATTTAAAAATCATTTAAAAATGAGAAAAATAATTTTAAAATATTTTAAGTTCTAATTATTGACTTTTAATATTTGGATAATAATTTCATTAATATTTAGATATTAATGGTGATGATTTAAAATGATTTTAATTATTTTAAAAATCATTTAAGTAGAATATTGATGATTTAAATATATTTTAAGTTATTAAAAATAACTTTAATATTTTGATAAGTATGTTATTAATATTTCTATATTATTAAATATTAATAATGATAAGATTATTTGATAATTAAATCATTTAAAAATGGTTTCGATGTTTGAAAAATTATTATAAATTAAAATATTTACTTATAATTTATTAAAAGCTTCCGAAAAATATTATAATTGATAATTGAATTATCTAAATTAATATTGAAGCTTAGAAATTAGATTTAATTGACAATATCTGTGTTAATTGTCGGATAGTGTGACCAGAACCTCGAGAATAGACCGAAGTCTAACCAGGCCGAAATAGTTAGACTTGTTAAGTGTTTATGTAAGTTATAAAAACTGATGTGGCTATGTGGTAATGTGTCTAGGAGAAGTTTGACTGTGGAATACAGTGTTGTGTGTTATGAAATATTGTGCTAATTGAGAGACTGATATTATTCGTTATAGGTCTTTCGAAATCAGATAAGTTTATTGTGTAGCTGTAATCAGCGGAAGATGCAAGTTTCCAAACTCAACCTTGAGTTATATTCATTCAATTATTATAGTGGTTAATTATTGCTAATTATATCATGTCAAGGGAAATTATTGTTGATTATTCGCAGTTGGTGCATGTTTAATAATTCAAACTGAATTACTGATTCGAAAAATATACATTTGTAGAATAACTGTTGTTGGATATTCATATTCGTAGAAGATAGAATTGACAGTACAGATAATTCCTGTTTATTGTCGAATTATGTTGAAAAATGTCTTAGCTAATCATTCTGGCTAGACGAACATTTGTTAGAACTTGATAGGTTCAAGAAGAGAATTCAATTATTATTGACAAATCGATGCCAATTATTTTGGCTAGATCGAGAAGTAATTAGAAATTGAAATCTTAGTATTTCGTTGTTAAATCCAAATTTGATTCTGAGACCGGGAAAACAACCTTTTATATAAAGGGAATATTTTATTGGTCGTATATTCGGCTTTTACGCGCGATTAAGTATTATGCATAATATAGGGTATACTAAAGTTGATCACTTTATATACTTGTATAGGGGTATGATTTAATCTTTATGGTTATCTGATACACGTAGGTATATCAAAGTATAACTTTGATAGTTACTCGAGAAGAGAAGTTCAAGATCTAATGGATCGCTCAGTATACAACTGGAAAACATTCTGCTTTGCTATTTCGTAAAATATAATTCTTGATTAATCATTTGAACATCGTAGAAAACCTTGAAAGCGTTGTACTCTTTCATTACTGAATTATTGTTGCGTAGAATTTGAGAAGGCTTGATATTGATTTCTATACCTTTATCGTATGTCTTAACTTATGGGCAAACTCGTTGCTCACCCTTGCTAAATAAAACATTTCAGCTAGGGACGAAGTTACAGAAGGTGCTGCGAAGAAGAACAAAGGAAAAGGCATAGTGATAAATTTGTATAATAAACATTATTATGATTATGTTGTATTGTAAATCCATTTTGTATAACTAAGGGGTATTTCTGTAATGTTAAGGTTAGTGGACCTGGGACTTATATATTAACAACATATGTTATTGAGTTATGTATTTTTATTTATATTTAAATGGATAGTTAAGTGTTATTATATTGTGGATCATGAACACCAAACTCGGGGGTCAGGTAACCCGAATTTGGGGGTGTCACAGGTTGGTATCAAAGTTGTAGGTTATAAACCTTAAGTGGAGTGGGGGAAAATCCTAGGATTATAACCATGAGCGAGATAGAGAATACTCATTTAGAGTACTAAGTGAGGGATTGCAGAAGTGTATCGATAGTGAGATATGTGAACACATAGTGTTAGAAGATTGTACTTGTGAAGTACTAATAAAATTATTTAAACTGATTGTAGGATGTCTAGATAAGATAAGATGAGTACGGAGATGTCAGCGGCTGTCGCACCAGTTCCAGTAGCTGAGGTGCCAGCACAGAGCGAGTCATTGGAAGAAGTAGTAAAAGATGTACCCATGGTTAATCTCGAGAGTGATCATGATGATTATCCCGAGATTTATCTGAGTAGTGATGTGGAGGCAGAGTCTAAAGAAGCTAAGGTAGAGTTAAAGAATAAGATCAAAGTTAGAGAACAAGATTAGGTATCTGCAGAAGTATAGGAACTCAGGAGTAAGGTATTTCTCTTGGAGGAGTTGTGGAAGATGGAGCGAGTGTTACGCGAAATGACTGAAGAACGGAACGAGTTGAAGGCGCAGGTGGACAGAATGAAGGTGGAAGGTGGTGGATCATCTGAAGGAACCAGCAAGAAGGACAAGAAGAAGAGAAAGAGGGACAACAACATCCCTAATTCTAAAAAGTCAAACCCGAAGAAGAAGCAAGCCTGTATCAAGTGTGGAAAGACTCACGCTGGAGAATGCATGATGTGAAAGAATGTGTACTTCAACTATAAGTAGGAAGGACATATTTCTCTACATTGTCCTAAGCAGAATTTGAGGAAGTGTTTCTCATGTGGAAGAACGGGTCACGGATTCAGCAAGTGTCCCAACAAGAAGAAGACAGGTGAAGGGAGTGATCAGTAGACAACTTAGATATATGTGATATTATCTTTTAGTAGAAGCTTTTGATATTAAGTGTTGTAATATCGAGAATGATGTTTAAACATATGTAAATATATATGTTTTATGAATGAAGTCTTTATTTTCTATATGAATATAAGATTAAGATTAATTTGTATGTTCTTAAAACTCATACTTATGGTAATGCAATGACTGATAATTATATAAAATGTTCTGAACCCCTCAGTGAATGGACGCCAAAGGTCTGACTAGGATAAGTTCATACACTCATATAATTGTGACAAGTTACTGAACTCATAAGTGTGGTAAGTTTGATGAACTGGAAATACTTATGCGAGAATGTTAAATGGCAACTTTTTGTGTAAAGTTGGAGAATAGCAACTTGTTGTGTAAAGCTGAGTATGTTAATCCCAAAATTATTTTAAAAAGGGATAGTAATATGTGATAAGTACTAAATGTACTATGTGCTATTTGAATAAATATGCGATTATATGAGAACTATATGTTGAATTCTTATTGTGTTAAGGATTTGTATAGAGAAAGAGAATTAATATAAGATTTTTATTTAAATCAGATCATGCCGCCTAGATGACAGAATCGAAACCAACGAGAAAAACAGTCAATGAATAACGAAGGAGGTCAAGCAGACCCAATGCAAAATTTCGTAGATATGATAGCCAAAGCTATGGAAAATAGGGCTCCAGCAAGAGGAAGAGCGAGAAATCAGCCAGCTGATAGATTGGCTAACTTCAAGGACTTTAAAGAGGTAGGACCCTCGGAATTCAAGGGAACTACAGATCCGATTGAAGCCCAAACTTGGGTGAAGGAGACGGAGAAAGCATTCATTATTATGCGAGTGGCGGAAGAGCAAAAGATGGCTTTTGTAACTTATCTGATGAAGGGAGAAGCTAATTATTGGTGGGAGACTAATCAGGCCAGAGCTGGTACAACGTTGGTGTTGTGGACAAGATTCAAGGAGTTGTTCTTTGAGAACTACTTTTCGCCTAGTATGCAATCCAGGATGGAAGTTAAATTTCAAGAATTGAAGCAGGAGAACATGTCGGTAACAGAAATACGCTGTCAAATTCAACGAGTTAGCGAGATTTGCACCTCATCAGGTGGACACAGAAGCAAGAAAAGCGAGAAGATTTGAGAATGGGCTAAAGTCGGGGATATTCAACAAGGTAGCGGTATTGCAGATCAATACGTTCGCTGCATTGATGGAGAAAGCGTTAATTGCAGAAGGATGAAGCGAGGCTGCATCTCGATTTCATCAAGAAAAGAAGAAGAAGACCAATGATGGAGGAAGCAGTGGTGGTAGTAACCCAAATAAGAGGAAGTGGAGTGAGAATACTCAATCGGGTAGCAAGACTGAAGGAAATAAGCAAGGGAGGGAGCCATGTGCGACTTGCGGGAAGAATCATTCTAGAGTTTACCTAAAGAAGAAGGGAGTTTGTTACAACTGCAGACAAGAGGGGCACATGTCGCCCAATTGTCCCAAACCGAAGAAGATACAAGGTTGCTTTGCCTGTGGACCAACTGATCATATGGTTCGGAATTGTCCGAAGAGGAATGCTGAGAAGGAAATTGTCAACAAGGGACCCAGTGGCGGAACCTTGACAATTCGAGGACCTACACAGCCAGGAAGACCAATGGCCCGTACATTCAACATAACGGCGCAAGATGCAGTGGCTAGTCATGAGGTGGAAACAGGAAACAATTTTGCTTAAGAATTTAATTTACGCGAGTAATGTGAGTCAGATATTCTGTGAACTGTTTTCATTTATAGATTCAAGTCACAGGTTAGAGTTTGAAACATAAATTAATATTGTGTTGATAAAAATGAATTGATGATACAACTTTAAAAGATTGTAGAGAATAAGAAAGCGGTGATTCTGAGGACGGAATCCTTTTAAGGAGGGGTGAATGTGATAACCCGGGATTTTAAATAATCTAAATTTCACGAATATTTTTTTTAATATTGACTTTGACGGTTAATATTGTATTGTGTATCTGTGATACGAGCCTCGAGAATTAGTCAATTTTTGTGTTGACTGAGAAATTAGAGTAGAGTTCTGCTTAAGAGCTTTAGAAACCCTAACCCTAATTTATGGAAAAGAGATTCGATAGAAAATGCAATTAAAATAATGGTATTGATGTATACGTGCTTGTACTGTATAAGAATGTTGATCAATGATTGATCGGATAAGGTTTAAAATTTATAAACCCCAATAATAGATTAAAAACCCTAATCTCATATTTAGAAAACATAACGTACAGTCATAAACCTAATTGAAAGCCGAAAAACCCTAATTTCATATTCAGGAATCCTAAAACCCTAATTAGGAAACCCTGATCCTAATTGGTGAGCTTAATGTGTTTAGTAAATGTTAATTTGATTAGGAAACCCTAATTTAATTAGGAAACCCTAATTATAATTTAGAAATTTTAATTTCTGTTTAAAACCCTAATTACATTTCCGAAATTATTAATTTTCTATTTTTTAAACCCTAATTAGAAAATTATGGATTTGAAGTATTTAAAACCTAAAGGTTAGAACCTTAGGATTAAACCCTAAGGGTTAAAACCTAAGGGTTTGTGCAATTGTCAAGAATGCCATTAAAATTAGAAGGGAAAAGACCAAAATGCCCTTTTTTGATTTTTAATTATGCAACTTGCAATATTTACCAAAACCTTTAGTTCACTAACTAAATTGACTTTGAGACCCACCAATCTCAGCCACTCAGTCGAAATTATCAGGTCATGCATGAATGAAAGTAATATAAATAGTTTTGGACAGAGAAAGTTCACCAAAATTGCAAAATTGCTTCCAAGCTCTCACCTACTCTCTCTCTCACCAAGGCCTTTGAAATTCTTTAGTGAATCAGTCACATAATCAACCCTAGATCAACCAACAACATATTAGGAAGATCAAGATCAAGATTTGGACAAGAAAGGTATAAAGCTAATTTTTATTTTTGATCCAAGTTGCTAAGACAAAGTTCGTGTTTATGTGTTTAGATCTTTGCTAAATGATGTTTTATGATGATCTATGGTGATATACCATAGATCCATAGCATCTAAGTGCTTTAAAAATGAAGTTTTCAAAAACTGTTCTTGAGCAATTTTTGTGGTCTGACAAGAAATGTCAGTGGCCACAGATCATTACTCGTTTACTATTTTTGTTGTTATAGGTAGGCTGGTATGTGGTCTTTAATCTGCAAGTGGAATCAGTCTCGTTTCATGTCTAGATTTGTAGTTATTCATGGTCAAAACCCGTTGACCGGGCATGACCATAAACTTTCTGGGTAACCCAGAAAGCCTTTTACAGCGTCTGACAACTTTTTGTGTGGTTTGGATCTGACAGGTTTTAGGTTGTTTGATGTTTTGTTTGTAACCATGTTGGAGCCTATAAGATGGACTATAGATCAATACTTGTAGAACATTAAAATAGTCAATCGATCAATCGTGACATGTGGTCAAAGTAGGCCACTTGCACTTATTTGCATTTTTGGGAATTTTCCAAAAAAATGAAGAACACGCTTTCTGACAGCGTTTCACCGGATTAAATCTGGAGCTTTGAATGTTGTTTAACTGAGATGGTGTTATGTAACTATACCTTAACACTATTACTATAGCTTTGGACCATAACATAACTGATTTGATGACCGGGGCTTGAAGAAAATTAAACCACAAAGTAGACAGTCAAAGCTGTCTGGGTGTTTGGGTAACACAGAAAGCACAGAAGCTTTTGACAGCTACTTTGGGACTTCAGATCTTGCAGTTGAGATATTGTTAGACCACGATGATGGTTATTTGTTGTAGTGTTACATAAACACTACACGGTCACGGTTCAAGCTAGCCCAGAAACGCATTACACAGAGAATCAATCGTGGTCAAATGATGACCCTTAAGCACGAAGCTGTTAGTGTTCTTGAGCTCAAGAACACCAACATCGACGGTTACTGTGACGCCCCCAAAATAGGTATACAACACCCATTCTGAGTCGCCAAATATATGGTACAGAAAGCAAACTACAACTTCAATAATACAATTGTCGTGCAAAATACGACAACACATACTGTAAGTTTAAATACAAATATTGTCTTCAAGACAATATCCACACCCAAATAAGTCCTCAATACAATTATTCAAACACTATTTTACAGAAACAGTGAGGACTGCTAAAATATCTTTCTAGAACCATCACTCCATACTCCGACTAGATCCTGCTATGTTCTCACCTCCTGAGAAGAAAAATGGAACAAAAAGAGAAAGGGTGAGCTCAACTAGCCCAGTAAAGAATATTATGACTAAGATAATATACAACAAATTATCATTAGTATTCAACAGGGAAAAATCTGGTAGAATATAATCGACAACAAGTTTTAGATCAACAACTGCAGCGGAAACAAGAAACCATTAGAAGAGTCAAGTAGAGAATGAATTATACTATCTTCTAAGATTTAAAAGTCCATCATCAATATTTTATCCCTGTAACATCAATTAATAATCATCTTTAACCAAATATTCATCTTTGCACTACAGGACAAAGATATTCATTTGTATCACCAGTCGGTCATGTTCATCTCAACACCTATTCATCTTTGCACTACAGGCCAAAGATATTCATCAGGTAATCATTCATCTTTGCACTACAGGCCAAAGATATTAATTTGCATCATCATTTAGGACTGAGGATGATGAAAAATATTTTAAAGAAAATGAATTCGGTGAGATAAAAGATCAAATACTAAGGATTCGTATTACAGTTTATCCAAGTTCAATAATCTTCCGAAATAACAAATTTTGAAGCAGAATTCAAAAATAATGATCAAAACATGGATACAATCAAAGATAGTAACCATAATAGACAACTTGGACAAAAAGAAGAAAATTTTATTTTTCGCTGAATAGTGCCGTATTTGTGAATAGTATCGTATACGTGAATAGTACCGTATACGTGAATAGTAACTCCGACACAAAAAGTTTTAAATTTGATAAAAAGTTCATACCAACATTTCGATATAATGATATTGAAGAAAATATCATTTTAAGAAGAATATAATACCCCTTACCTCAAAATAACCGTACTTCTGACTGAATATCGGATATGAGGCTGAATGAAACTTGTGCTGAATAGCAACTCTCAAAGTATCTAAATACTCACAAAATACACTCAATAATCTAGAGAGAGAAAGAGAGAAAACTTGTTTTTGGTGTGATTTTCAATTCTAACTTAGGCTTCTATTTATAGGAAAATGTTAGCACGCCGAAGCAGACTTAACCTGTAACCTGATGGCTTTACCTGCTACTATTTCCACCCACCACATTTGAATAAAAATCTCAGCACATTTCTTCACCAACTAAGAGTGGGGCCCACCAAATCTAGAATTTTTCACCAAAATGATAAACTCTAAAAACTCAACAATTTCTGAACCAGTCATCTCGTAAAATTCATAATAAATCATACGTTCATTTTTAACGGTTCAAAATTTGTGGACATATACTCAACTTATATATGTATAATATATCCAAAAATTACCACGAACCAACGGTCGAATTAAAAATTATAACCCTCGTAAAATATCTCAAAAACCCTAATTTGATTTTCAATACCTCTGTTCCGACAAAAATACAGATAAAACACCTCAACATTAACTTCTTCATTTTTAACCACAAAAATATATCCCTCATTTATATCCACATAAAATAAATATTTCCTTATCATATGAATCAATAATTAATTATTCACAAATAATATTACAGAATCACATTTATGACAACCAGGCCGTTCCCAGGAAAGAGGGGTCTTTTCAATAAGGATTTCTCCTTACTAGCGCGCAATTAGATGACCAAACCTCTCCTAAGACAGAACTTTCTAGACATTGCCAATAATGCTGTCTAATAATATTATTTAAATAATATGAATTATTGATCTGATAATGGAAAATACTGTGCAGCAACAATTATTGAAACAACAATAATATAAAATATCAACGCAACAATTATTGAATTAATAAAATAAAATATTGAACAGTTACTACTGTAACAATTATTGAGTAGTGTCTTCCTTCGTAAGAATCAATAATTGGTGTAATACCATGTGCTACTATATTTTAACCACCAGGTATTCCAAGAGTATTAACGGTAACAACTACGCCGTTAATTATAAACAACTTATACTTGTCGTTTTCTTCATCCAATCGCTTTCCGTTATGGGGCCCACACAAGGTTGCGCCGTCATACGAATATTCCCCGACAGCAAGAATATTTCACGACCAAACGAATATTCACCGACCAAAAATGAATATTTTATAACCACTTGCTTATTTAAAATTTTTACGCATTTTACCCATAACTAACCACAGTAATCAAATCAACCCTTTCTATTTCAAAATAATAAATAGAGGAAATTTAATTTCATTTATTAATAAGTTGGGGTCTTACAATAAGCTTGTCCCATTTTGTGAGTCTTATCTCATTCATCACGTGAATAGGCCATTGGCCTAGCCTAGTGTTGCTACAGAAAATAAGAAGGCTAACGATGAGAGTTGGTATTACTTTCCACCAACTCTCTCTTAACTGATGTCTTCCCCTTCTTCCCGTTGGTTTAATTTCTTGGGCAAAACTCCTAATTGGACAATAGTTTGGCTACATAAGGAAGCCTTCCCCTTCATTCTCAAAGCTGATAAATTGCTGAGATTGTTGATATTGCATAGAGAGATTGAGGTTGCTGAATTTGAGCTATAATCAGAAGTATATGGGACAATGTTTAGTCATTTAAGCTTCACAAAGGTATAATTCTCAAATCACGTTCTAAAATTTGAGTTTAAAGAATTCTGCGAATTAGAATGGATTTCTTGATAATTAGTGTTAAATTGAATGTCATTGTATTATCAGAATTGTATGTTCGATATGATATTAATGTATTGTTCTGAGAATGCTAAATGAAAGTGTATTGGTTGTTTGGCTAGAATCTGCAAAAGTAGAGACTAAGTCTGGGTTGGTGCGGCCGCGCCATAGACCAGTCTTGAATTCCAGTTTTGTTGCCTTCTGGTATTCCAAGCACGTTAGTTGACTTAAACTAAATATGTGAAGGGACCTAGCATGTGATTTAAAGTTACCTTGCCATAATAAGTGGCACTACTTGGATTATAATGATGTTAAAATGAAAAACTTGATGTTTTGAAAAGTAAAACATGACAAACCTTATATTCTTTAAGTTCTGACTTTTCAAGCATGTATGCTAGGATATTTTATGCTTCTAGACATGACGGATATGATCACCATCTAGCTAAGAATGATTTAGACTTTTCAAGCATGTTTTATTATAAGTTTTCAAATTTTAAACTATTCAACCTTAGTGTAAATGAGTAGTATACATGTGAGCATACATATATGGCTTAGTTAAATGTACAAACGAGTATAAGGTATGATTCGAAGTTACCTTGTATATTAATTGGGTTTAGCATGAGTTTTTAAAAGAAAACTTGAAGTTTTGAAAATGAAACTTGATGAACTTTATGATAACCCGGGATTTCAAATAATCCAAATTTCACGAATATTTTTTTTAATATTGACTTTGACGGTTAATATTGTATTGTGTATCTGTGATACGAGCCTCGAGAATTAGTCAATTTTTGTGTTGACTGAGAAATTAGAGTAGAGTTGTGCTTAAGAGCTTTAGAAACCCTAACCCTAATTTATGGAAAAGAGGTTCGATAGAAAATGCAATTAAAATAATGGTATTGATGTATACGTGCTTGTACTGTATAAGAATGTTGATCAATGATTGATCGGATAAGGTTTAAAATTTATAAACCCCAATAAGAGATTAAAAACCCTAATCTCAGATTTAGGAAACATAACGTACAGTCAGAAACCTAATTAAAAGCCAAGAAACCCTAATTTCATATTCGGGAATTCTAAAACCCTAATTAGGAAACCCTAATCCTAATTAGTGAGCTTAATGTGTTTAGTAAATATTAATTTGATTATGAAACCCTATTTTAATTAGGAAACCCTAATTGTAATTTTGAAATTTTAATTTCTATTTACAACCCTAATTACATTTTTGAAATTCTTAATTTTCTATTTTTTAAACCCTAATTAGAAAATTCTAGAATTGGAGTATTTGAAACCTAAGGGTTAGAACCTTAGGATTAAACCCTAAGGGTTAAAACCTAAGGGTTAAACCCTGTGGGTTTGTGCAATTGTCAAGAATGCCATTAAAATTGGAAGGAGAAAATACCAAAATGCCCTTTTTGGATTTTTAATTATGTAACTTGCAATATTTGCCAAAACCTTTAGTTGTTCACCAACTAAATTGACTTCGAGACCCTCCAATCTCAGTCACTCAGCCGAAATTATCAAATCATGCATGAATCAAAGTAATATAAATAGTTTTGGAGAGAGGAAGTTCACCAAAATTACAAAATTGCATCCAAGCTCTCACCTACTCTATCTCTCACCAAGGCCTTCGAAAATCTTTAGTGAATCAATCACATAATCAACCCTAGATCAACCAACAATTGATTAGGAAGATCAAGATCAAGATTTGGACAAGAAAGGTATAAAGCTAATTTTTATTTTTGATCCAAGTTGCTAAGACAAAGTTCGTGTTTATGTGTTTAGATATTTTCTGGATGATGTTTTATGATGATCTATGGTGATATACCATAGATCCATAGCATCTAAGTGTTTTAAAAATGAAGTTTTCAAAAACTGTTCTTGAGCAATTATTGTGGTCTGACAAGAAATGTCAGTGGCCACAGATCATTACTCGTTTACTATTTTTATTGTTACAGGTAGCCTGGTATGTGGTCTTTAATCTGCAAGTGGAATCAGTCTCATTTCATGTCTAGATTTGTAGTTATTCATGGTCAAAACCCATTGACCGGGCATGACCATGAACTTTCTGGGTAACCCAGAAAGCCTTTTACAGTGTCTAACAACTTTTTGTGAGGTCTGGATCTGACAGGTTTTAGGTTGTTTGATGTTTTGTTTGTAACCATGTTGGAGCCTGTAAGATGGACTATAGATCAATGCTTGTACAACATTAAAAACAGTCAATAGATCGATCGTGACATGTGGTCAAAGTAGGCCACTTGCACTGATTTGCATTTCTGGGAATTTTCCAGAAAAATGAAGAACACGCTTTCTGACAGCGTTTGACCGATTAAATCTGGAGCTTTGAATGTTGTTTAACTGAGATGGTGTTATGTAATTGTACCTTGACACTATTACTATAGCTTTGGACCATAACATAACTGATTTGATGACCGGGGTTGGAAGAAAATCGAACCACAAAGTATACAATCAAAGCTGTCTGGGTTTTTGGGTAACCTAGAAATCCCAGAAGCTTCTGACAACTATTTTGGGGCTTCAGATCTAGCAGTTGAGATATTGTTAGACCACGATGATGGTTATTTGTTGTAGCGTTACATAAACACTACACGATCACGGTTCAAGCTAGCCCAGAAACACATTACACATAGAATCAATCGTGGTCAAACGATGACCCTTAAACTCGAAGCTGTCAGTGTTCTTGAGCTCAAGAACACCAACAACGACGGTTACTGTCGCTAAAGGCCTACAGCGACGGATTAATTAAATTTTTGAATTACTGATTTTCCGAAAATTATTTAAAAATAGAAATAAATTATAAAAAATTATTAAAAATGCTTTTCAAAATTATTTTAAATTATGAAAAATAATTTTTTACCAATTGGAATATTTTTCTTTAATATTTATAATTATTTAAATATTAAAGGTATTTAATTTATTTAATTAGAGTATTAAATAAATTAGAGAAAAAATGATTTAATATTATAAAAAATCATTTTAAATAAGAATAATATATTTAAAAATATTTTAAATTATAAAATATAATTTTTAATATTTTTGGAATATTTTTATTAATAAATTAATATTAATAATATTTGATTTATTTAATTATTAAATTAAATAAATAAGTTAAATATAATTTTATTGATTTAAAAACCATTTTAAATTATAATAAAGTGTTAGATAATATTTTAAATTATAAAATATAATTTTCAATATTTTTGGAGAATTCTCATTAATAAATTAATATTAATGATATTAGATTTATTTAATTATTATATTAAATAAATAAATTAAAATTGATTTTATTGATTTAAAAATCATTTAAAAATGAGAAAAATGATTTTAAAATATTTTAAGTTCTAATTATTGACTTTTAATATTTGGATAATAATTTTATTAATATTTAGATATTACTGGTGATGATTTAAAAATGATTTTAATTATTTTAAAAATCATTTAAGTAAAATATTGATGATTTAAAAATATTTTAAGTTATTAAAAATAACTTTAATATTTTGATAAGTATGTTATTAATATTTCTATATTATTAAATATTAATAATGATAAGATTATTTGATAATTAAATCATTTAAAAATGGTTTCGATGTTTGAAAAATTATTATAAATTAAAATATTTACTTATAATTTATTAAAAGCTTCCGAAAAATATTATAATTGATAATTGAATTGTCTAAATTAAAATTGAAGCTTAGAAATTAGATTTAATTGACAATATCTGTGTTAATTGTCGGATAGTGTGACCAGAACCTCGAGAATAGACCGAAGTCTAACCAGGCCGAAATAGTTAGACTTGTTAAGTGTTTATGTAAGTTATAAAAACTGATGTGGCTATGTGGTAATGTGTCTAGGAGAAGTTTGACTGTGGAATACAGTGTTGTGTGTTATGAAATATTGTGCTAATTGAGAGACTGATATTATTCGTTATAGGTCTTTCGAAATCAGATAAGTTTATTGTGTAGCTGTAATCAGCGGAAGTTACTGAACTCATAAGTGTGGTAAGTTTGATGAACTGGAAATACTTATGCGAGAATGTTAAATGGCAACTTTTTGTGTAAAGTTGGAGAATAGCAACTTGTTGTGTAAAGCTGAGTATGTTAATCCCAGAATTATTTTAAAAAGGGATAGTAATATGTGATAAGTACTAAATGTACTATGTGCTATTTGAATAAATATGCGATTATATGAGAACTATATGTTGAATTCTTATTGTGTTAAGGATTTGTATAGAGAAAGAGAATTAATATAAGATTTTTATTTAAATCAGATCATGCCGCCTAGATGACAGAATCGAAACCAACGAGAAAAACAGTCAATGAATAACGAAGGAGGTCAAGCAGACCCAATGCAAAATTTCGTAGATATGATAGCCAAAGCTATGGAAAATAGGGCTCCAGCAAGAGGAAGAGCGAGAAATCAGCCAGCTGATAGATTGGCTAACTTCAAGGACTTTAAAGAGGTAGGACCCTCGGAATTCAAGGGAACTACAGATCCGATTGAAGCCCAAACTTGGGTGAAGGAGACGGAGAAAGCATTCGTTATTGCGCGAGTGGCGGAAGAGCAAAAGACGGGTTTTGTAACTTATCTGATGAAGGGATAAGCTAATTATTGGTGGGAGACTAATTAGGCCAGAGCTGGTACAACGTTGGTGTTGTGGACAAGATTCAAGGAGTTGTTCTTTGAGAACTACTTTTCGCCTAGTATGCAATCCAGGATGGAAGTTAAATTTCTAGAATTGAAGCAGGAGAACATGTCGGTAATACAAATACGCTGTCAAATTCAACGAGTAAGCGAGATTTGCACCTCATCAGGTGGACACAGAAGCAAGAAAAGCGAGAAGATTTGAGAATGGGCTAAAGCTGGGGATATTCAACAAGGTAGCGGTATTGCAGATCAATACGTTCGCTGCATTGATGGAGAAAGCGTTAATTGCAGAAGGAGGGAGTGAGGTTGCATCTCGATTTCATCAAGAAAAGAAGAAGAAGACCAATGATGGAGGAAGCAGTGGTGGTAGTAACCCAAATAAGAGGAAGTGGAGTGAGAATACTCAATCAGGTAGCAAGACTGAAGGAAATAAGCAAGGGAGGGAGCCATGTGCGACTTGCGGGAAGAATCATTCTAGAGTTTACCTAAAGAAGAAGGGAGTTTGTTACAACTGCAGACAAGAGGGGCACATGTCGCCCAATTGTCCCAAACCGAAGAAGATACAAGGTTGCTTTGCCTGTGGACCAACTGATCATATGGTTCGGAATTGTCCGAAGAGGAATGCTGAGAAGGAAATTGTCAACAAGGGACCCAGTGGCGGAACCTTGACAATTCGAGGACCTACACAGCCAGGAAGACCAATGGCCTGTACATTCAACATAACGGCGCAAGATGCAGTGGCTAGTCATGAGGTGGCAACAGGAAACAATTTCGCTTAAGAATTTAAATTACGCGAGTAATGTGAGTCAGATATTCTGTGAACTGTTTTCATTTATAGATTCAAGTCACAGGTTAGAGTTTGAAACATAAATTAATATTATGTTGATAAAAATGAATTGATGATACAACTTTAAAAGATTGTAGAGAATAAGAAAGCGGTGATTCCGAGGACGGAATCCTTTTAAGGAGGGGTGAATGTGATAACCCGGGATTTCAAATAATCCAAATTTCACGAATATTTTTTTTAATATTGACTTTGACGGTTAATATTGTATTTTGTATCTGTGATACGAGCCTCGAGAATTAGTCAATTTTTGTATTGACTGAGAAATTAGAGTAGAGTTGTGCTTAAGAGCTTTAGAAACCCTAACCCTAATTTATGGAAAAGAGATTCGATAGAAAATGCAATTAAAATAATGGTATTGATGTATACGTGTTTGTATTGTATAAGAATGTTGATCAATGATTGATCGGACAAGGTTTAAAATTTATAAACCCCAATAAGAGATTAAAAACCCTAATCTCAGATTTAGGAAACATAACGTACAGTCATAAACCTAATTGAAAGCCGAAAAACCCTAATTTCATATTCAAGAATCCTAAAACCCTAATTAGGAAACCCTGATCCTAATTGGTGAGCTTAATGTGTTTAGTAAATGTTAATTTGATTAGAAAACCCTAATTTAATTAGGAAACCCTAATTATAATTTAGAAATTTTAATTTCTATTTAAAACCCTAATTACATTTCTGAAATTATTAATTTTCTATTTTTTAAACCCTAATTAGAAAATTCTATATTTAAAGTATTTAAAACCTAAGGGTTAGAACCTTAGGATTAAACCCTAAGGGTTAAAACCTAAGGGCTTGTGCAATTGTCAAGAATGCCATTAAAATTGGAAGGGAAAAGAACAAAATGCCCTTTTTTGATTTTTAATTATGCAACTTGCAATATTTACCAAAACCTTTAGTTGTTCACTAACTAAATTGACTTTGAGACCCACCAATCTCAGCCACTCAGCCGAAATTATCAGGTCATGCATGAATGAAAGTAATATAAATAGTTTTGGACAGAGAAAGTTCACCAAAATTGCAAAATTGCTTCCAAGCTCTCACCTACTCTCTCTCTCACCAAGGCCTTCGAAATTCTTTAGTGAATCAGTCACATAATCAACCCTAGATCAACCAACAACATATTAGGAAGATCAAGATCAAGATTTGGACAAGAAAGGTATAAAGCTAATTTTTATTTTTGATCCAAGTTGCTAAGACAAAGTTCGTGTTTATGTGTTTAGATCTTTGCTAAATGATGTTTTATGATGATCTATGGTGATATACCATAGATCCATAGCATCTAAGTGCTTTAAAAATGAAGTTTTCAAAAACTGTTCTTGAGCAATTTTTGTGGTCTGACAAGAAATGTCAGTGGCCACAGATCATTACTCGTTTACTATTTTTGTTGTTATAGGTAGGCTGGTATGTGGTCTTTAATCTGCAAGTGGAATCAGTCTCGTTTCATGTCTAGATTTGTAGTTATTCATGGTCAAAACCCGTTGACCGGATAGGACCATAAACTTTCTGGGTAACCCAGAAAGCCTTTTACAGCGTCTGACAACTTTTTGTGTGGTTTGGATCTGACAGGTTTTAGGTTGTTTGATGTTTTTTTTGTAACCATGTTGGAGCCTGTAAGATGGACTATAGATCAATACTTGTAGAACATTAAAACAGTCAATCGATCGATCGTGACATGTGGTCAAAGTAGGCCACTTACACTGATTTGCATTTTTGGGAATTTTCCAGAAAAATGAAGAACACGCTTTCTGACAGCGTTTGATCGGATTAAATCTGAAGCTTTGAATGTTGTTTAACTGGGATGGTGTTATGTAACTATACCTTGACACTATTACTATAGCTTTGGACCATAACATAATTGATTTGATGGCCGGGGCTTGAAGAAAATTAAACCACAAAGTAGACAGTCGAAGCTGTCTGGGTGTTTGGGTAACCCAGAAAGCACATAAGCTTTTGACAGCAACTTTGGGACTTCAGATCTCGCAGTTGAGATATTGTTAGACCACGATGATGCTTATTTGTTGTAGTGTTATATAAACACTACACGGTCACGGTTCAAGCTAGCCCAGAAACGCATTACACAGAGAATCAATCGTGGTCAAACGATGACCCTTAAGCACGAAGCTGTTAGTGTTCTTGAGCTCAAGAACACCAACATCGACGGTTACTGTGACGCCCCCAAAATAGGTATACAACACCCATTCTGAGTCGCCAAATATATGGTACAGAAAGCAAACTACAACTTCAATAATACAATTGTCGTGCAAAATACGACAACACATACTGTAAGTTTAAATACAAATATTGTCTTCTAGACAATATCCACACCCAAATAAGTCCTCAATACAATTATTCAAACACTATTTAACAGAAATAGTGAGGACTGCTAAAACATCTTTCTAGAACCATCACTCCATACTCCGACTAGATCCTGCTATGTTCTCACCTCCTGAGAAGAAAAATGGAACAAAAAGGAAAAGGGTGAGCTCAACTAGCCCAGTAAAGAATATTATGACTAAGATACTATACAACAAATTATCATTAGTATTCAACAGGGAAAAATCTGATAGAATATAATCGACAACAAGTTTTAGATGAACTGAAAGTAGTATGCACAC
Source organism: Panax notoginseng (assembly GCA_016801055.1). Lineage (NCBI taxonomy): Eukaryota > Viridiplantae > Streptophyta > Magnoliopsida > Apiales > Araliaceae > Panax > Panax notoginseng. Next base: position 168,242,434 of record CM029013.1, read on the forward strand.
AAGCCAATCATGTTTGATGATAAAGCATATACTTTGTAACAATCTTATTCATTTATTAATAAAAAGTATTATTTATTAAAGGCTTTTAATTATCTACATGATGCTGTTTTATAATATGTGATAAACCCATAGTTTTAAGCAATACTTTTAGAATAATGATGATGATCATTCTAATGAGATCTAAATTCTTAGAAAGCTTAAAACTAAAATAGTTTCCAATCGTTGGATTACTAAATTGGGGATTAGTGAATCCGGATAGATTGGTACATACGTTGCTTGCTAATTGGATGGGGATGATTGATCTCATGATCATTTGCGTGCAGACACTAAAGCAAGTATGTAGGTGCTTATTAGAGAATAAGTTCACTGAACGTGGCTCGCTAAAGGAATGCCTAATGGAGTTTTACTTGCTTGTCAATAGGAATTCCTGTAGTGATAGCAGTACAAGTGATCCTTGGACTTGAGATCATCATAGTATCTTGTGTATGATGAGTTATACTTTGACTTATTCCTTAAGACCCTTAGGGTATATCAAAGGGTATGCTTGGGTATAATAAGTTATACATGGAGATAATGTATGATCAATAAAGAATCTACCACTTCTAGTAAAAGAAGAGAAATGTCCTATGTGATTCGATAAATGACAATCCAGTAGTCCTTGGCCAAGGCAGAATGAAATTAGAAAGGAGTTTCTAATTTGCATTATTTGGGGTTGTGCATTTAAGAGTCGAAATACATATAATTAAATAAAATAAGACTTGACAGTAATTCAATGTCTTATATTTAATTGGGACATTGAATGGTGGAAGGATTGAATTGTACGGTAACTATTTACTCAAAGGTTCTTTTATGATTAATGTTGAAATCTATATTATCTGAAAAGTCGTTGATCGCTAGGGAGGCTTATCCCTATTGTAGAATAAATATTATTTATTTAAATAAATTAATAGTTTAATTTATTTATTTAAATAAGATTAGAATTGTTCTAATTGATTTATTCACAACCGGTTTAATATGGAGAACCTAAAGGGTCACACCATAAAAGGAAGAATAATTATTTAAGAAGTTAATGGCATAATCGTAATAATATGTTAAGTATATTTAATTTAATCTATGGTGATAGAATAAATTAAATAGCTTAATATTTATTATTTAATATTTTAGAAATATTAAATATAAAGTAATAAGAGGAGTCTTATTAATATTATTATAATTATTATTATTTTAATTTCTAAAAGAGTTTAGGAATTAATTTAGTATAAGTACTCTCATTTATACCTAATAGGATTAGGAGGAAAAATTAGTTAAAGGAGTTTAATTAATTATCCCTAATAAGATTAGGGAGCCCATTTAATTAAAAGAGTTTAATTAAATAAATAATACCTTACTTTTAATAGGGTTACTTGATATCTTTATAAGAGGAGTCTTATATCAGATATAAAACATACGTTATTCCAATGGTTGGATAGTACGCTCTTTTCTATAGAGATAGAAAAAACTAGGGTTTTGCCAAACACCCATCTTCTTGGATCTTTCTTCTTCCTTGGTGGATCACCTCTAGAGGCCAAACACTTGGGTGGCTAATGTTGATCAAGGAAAGGAACCAAACCCGGTAGATTCAAGTTGAACGCGAAAAGGATTGGAGGTGAACTTGTACCTGAGGAAGCTCGGATCTTCAAGAGTATGATTCTTGTTCTTTCTTTTTCGTTTAATTAATAATTGCGCATAAAAGGTGATCCGGGTATATGGTTTGTAAAATTTTAAACTCTGATTTTTCCACGTTTCCGCTATTTTGTGCAATTTGATTGCGTTCATGAATATTACAAACCTAACAGTGGCATCAGAGCCAAACCTTTATGCGAATTGTTAATTATTTTAATTTGATATGTATATTGATATGTATTTAGAACAATTTAAGTGGGCATAATTTTGTTGTATAAAATTAATAAAAAAAAAATTTGAAATCAAAATCAGGAACAGTTTTTTTTTCGTTGCTTAAATATCCGTGGCTGTTTTAAAAAAAAACTGCGTTCGTTGTTTTTTCTTTCTTTCCGTATTGCGTCGCCTATATTACCTGTTAAAATGTTTACAGGGATATGATTACTAATCATTTGGTTCATGATTACTATTATGATTATCATGGTTATATATATAAATGATGCTTAAAGGTTAACATGCCCCTGGTGATTCATGGAGATTCACGTGAAGTAATATTCACGTGACTATTATAATATATATATATATATATATATATATATATATATATATATATATATATATATATATATAATTATTTTATTATTAAAATAATTTTTTTTAATCTTAAAATAAAAAGTTTATTTTAATATTAAAATATAAAGTTTATTTTAATTTTAAAATTAGAATTTCATGCTAACTAATTAGAGTTGGAATTGGATTCCATGATAACTAATTGGAGTTGAAATTAGATTCTATTTTTCTTTAAATAAAAGAGTTTATTTAGATATGAAATAAGATTTCATATTATTCAAAATAAAAGAGTTTATTTTTGAATAGGAAAAGAATCTGTCTTTCCTTAAATAAAGGAGTTTATTTATATATGAAATAAGATTTCATATAATTCAAAATAAAGGAGTTTATTTGTGAATAGGAAAGAGAATCCGTGTTTCCTTATATAAAGGAGTTTTTTTTTACTTGGAATTAGATTCCATAATTAATTAAAATAAAAGAGTTTATTTTGATTAAAGATTTTGATTAAACTAAAATTATTTATTTTATTCAAAATTGGATAAATTAAAATAAAATAGTTTTATTTTGATTTAAATTTGGATTAAAATAAAGGAGTTTATTTTGATTCAAAATTAGATTTTATACTAACTAAATTTGCCCATTAAATGATATCAATATATATATATTGAATGTTTATTATTCATGAGATGAATGTTATTTATTGATGCATGTGGTGATGTGTATGATAATAAATGGGATTGATTATGGATTATTGACCAATGCGATTGGATTTTATTTTAGTTGGATGCATGAATGTATGAGTTTTATTAAATGGGGTCTGCGTACCTCGTCTTCTCTAATTTTTTTTAATGTAAATTCTATCTCCCTCCTATGTACTTTCCCTTGACTGCTGATCAAGATTTCTATTTATTTTAAATAGTTTTGTAATAGGAATAGTTAGAATTAAATTTTAAAAAATTAGAGATCAAGAAGCAAGGAGCACGTGAAGACCCGTTTGTAATGGAGCCCGGATTTAAATGTAATAGTTATATTTAAATATTAATTCTTGCACCCCTAGGTTTGACCTTTTGGTTCACTTGGTGGCTCTAGCGAACAAAACTAGAATAAAAGTCCATAATCAATCCAGGTAGAATATAGTATTCTATATGTGCATGCTTATACTATATATATTATATATTATGCAAACATACTTCGCATGATAATTAATATGACGCGTATTTTATATATATATATATATATATATATATATATATATATATGTGTGTGTGTGTGTGTGTGTGTGTGTGTGTGTGTGTGTGTGTGTGTGTGTGTGTGCATGCGCGCTAAACAAGATGAGACAAATTAATAACAAACCCCTCAAATTTTTTTTATATTAAGTCCTAAGCGTTCAAAGATATTTGGAATATCGAACGTCGCCTTCTAGTATGATAAAATTAATAGAGTATTAAATATTTAATATGAGTTTGTTGTGTCACCACAAGGCAAGTATTAAGTATTTAAGATGTTAATTTATCACATTTGATGCTTATAAAGAAAATTGAACAGTATTATTTTGTTGTGGCACCACAAGGATGATATTTTTCTTTTTTGAATATATGGAGTGCTAGGTTGGACTTAACTTGGATAATTTTGATTCGGATGTGCCACCACTTGATCAAAATAATCTAAGAGGCAAAATATAAGGAGTTACATAGTTGATGTAATTGACAAGAGTTGTCTACCTATTTATTTATATATAGTTTGTTGTGTCACCACAAGGCTATATACATTTGAAATGAGATCCTTATTCTCACTAGCAAATTTTTAATTAGATTTAGCCGAACTATATAAGTGAGGGTAATATAGTTTGAAGAAAATAGTGGGAGATACCAATTTAAAACAAGACCTAAATTATTTTGGTAATTAATAAAAGAATGTATGCTAAAATGTTGTTAATTACAAATTTATTTACAGAATTTTACAATGTCTAAATTACTATCACTACGTAGCATATTAGATGCTAAATTAATCGGATTGAAATACTCAGATTGGTTAAGGAATTTGAAAATAGTTCTCATGGCTGAAAAACTATCTTATGTCCTTAATACGCCTATCCCTGCAACGGTTGCAGACAAATGCCTCTGAGGAAGAGATTACTACTTTTAGAAAGTGGCAAGATGATGCACAGTTGGCTCAATGCATCATGCTCGCATCCATGAGTAACGAGCTTCAGCGTCAGCATGAAACTATGGATGCTCCTACTATATTCCTACACATCAAGTAGTTGATGGTGAGGAAAGTAGGACTAATAAATATCAGATATCTAAGGAGCTCTTCCAATCTAGAATAACTGATGACACTACAGTACAGACACAAGTCCTTAACGTAATCAATTTGATTGATCAATTAGGACAACATATTTTGTCATGGATGGAGAGTTGAGTCAAGATTTGATCTTGCACTCACTCCCGGACTCCTTTCACAATTGTTGTGAATTTTTCATATGAACAAGCTAGATATCAGCCTTGCTGATTTGCTTAACATGTTAAAAAATGTTGAGAGTCACTTTCCAACCAAGAAAGACCTTGTCTTACTGGTAGGGGCCACAGGATCTTCTGAAAAGAAGAACGATTCAAAGAAGGTAAATAGAAAGGCAAAAACAAAGGATAATAAGAACAAAACTGATACGGATAGCAAAGGAGTTTGCTTTCACTGCAATAAGCCTGGACACTGGAAAGGAAACTGCGAGAAGCATCTTGCAGAGGCTAACCAAAGAAGCTTAGTGAAGTTTTGGTTACAAATACAAATTTATTCATTATTTAAAATAAATTTTTCTTTAAGTCAAGGTTCTACTTGGGTATTAGATACCGACTTTGGTTATCATAAATATAGATTTATGAAGGGACCAAGCAGAAGTAGAAAGCTAAACAAATATAAGTAATCCTATGTGTGCGAAATGAAACAAAGGTTGCCACATTAGCAATAGAAACTTATAGTTTAGCAATGCCTATGGGCAAATCTATTAAGTCAATAAGTTGTTATTATATTCCAGTTCTTGTTAGAAATATTACTTCCATTTTATTGTTGGACAATGAAATCTTTGGTATTATATTTAAGAACAATTGTTGTTCTATTTATAATAATAATAATATTTTGTATAGAACTAGAATATTACTTAATGGATTTTATATACTTGATTTACGTGAAAATAATTTTGCAAATTGAACAAACTAGTATAAGAAAAGGAGATGATCATTCAAAGAGTTGAATGTATTTGTTAAAATACAAGTGTGAATTATTTGAAAGGTTCAAAGAATTCAGAAGTGAAACAAATTGATAAAGTATTAAGATTCTTTGATTAGATAAAGGAATAAATACTTGTGCAATAAGTTTCTAGATCATCTTAAATGGTTTTCTCATAATGGACGCCTGCTGATACGCAATAATTGATTGATGTATCTGAAAGGAAAAATCGTATCTTGTTGGACATGGTGCGGTCCATAATGATTTTACTGACATTCCAGTATCCTTCTGGGGTTATGCCCTAGAAATGGCTGCATATCTACGAAAAGATAACCTTAAAATCTGGCACCAAGACTCCATAAAAGTTATGGACAGGGAGGATTCCTAATCTTAAGTATATTAAGATAAGGGGTTGTCCAACTTATGTGAAAAAGGTTTCAAAGGATAAGTTTGGGACAAAATTTGACAAGTACAGATTTGTGGGACATCCTAAAGTAAGTTTGGAGCATATGTTTTATAATCCTACTTAGTAAAAGGTATTTGTTGAGAAACATGCTGCCTTCTAAGATAAAGACATTTGTCATTGAAGGAGCTAGTGGGAGGATATAGATCTTGAAGAGTTCAAGAACCACAAATCACTATAAGTCAAATAAGAGGAACTTGTAGATAGACCTATTGTACCACAACCGAATCGTAAATCTGGAATAGTACCGAAGATACCTAGGAGGTATGGATTCATCATAGATGATGATGATGAGGTACACATCATAGAAGATGATGATCCAGTTACATACGATGAGGTAAGAGTTCTAGTGTGTACAAAAGGGTCAGTGGGAGCGTCGTGACATTCCTAGTATTATATGTTGATATACTACGGATAAGGAATGACATACCAATGCTATAATTAGTAAAGATAAAGTTGTCTAAACATTCTTCCATGAATGATTTGGGAAGAGTATCGTAATTAGGGATACAAATCTATATAGATAGATTTAAAATGATGCTCGACTTAACCCAAGAAACGTATATTCATTTGATGCTAAAGTCGTTTAGCATGACAAACTCCAAGAAATGTCTCATGATGATGAGCCATGGAGTGTATCTCTCTTAATAGTCCCCATAGACTCATAAAAGAGAGATCATATGAGTAACTATCATGTATGCAACGAAATGTACGAGACCTGATGTTGATCGGTCATATTCTGGAGAAGATCACTGTAAGACAGTGAAAAATATCTTAAAGTACTTAACTGGCACTAAGGATGTGATTATATTTATGGTGGGTCTGAATTAAAACTAGAGGGCTTAACAGACTCAAGTTTTTCAGACAGACCAAGACGACAGAAAATCCACTTTAAGGTAAAGCGTTACCTTGAACGGTTGTGCAGTGAAATTTAAAAGGTTCCAAACAGCAAAGAGTTGTTAGTTTAGTGATAAAGACAAAGTATATAGCTATAAATGAAGCTGCAAGTTGATTGTTTGGATAAAAGTTCATTACCGAACAAGGAATAGTTTCTAAGTCTCATCTTGGATCTAAACATGTGTTGTGGCACTTTCATTTGATTATAGGAATCATTGAAAGATGAGAAATCACTATAGAGATAGTGGACTCTCAAGAACAACATTATATATCCATTTACTGAAGCTTATCCAACAGCAGGATAATCGTCACTTAGAGAAGAAGAGTATGAGATACCATGACGATTGACTTTAGTGCAAGTGGGAGATTGAAAGTAGTATGCACACAAGCCAATCATGTTTGATGATAAAGCATATACTTTGTAACAATCTTATTCATTTATTAATAAAAAGTATTATTTATTAAAGGCTTTTAATTATCTACATGATGCTGTTTTATAATATGTGATAAACCCATAGTTTTAAGCAATACTTTTAGAATAATGATGATGATCATTATAATGAGATCTAAATTCTTAGAAAGCTTAAAACTAAAATAGTTCCCAATCATTGGATTACTAAATTGGGGATTAGTGAATCCGGATAGATTGGTACATACGTTGCTTGCACATTGGATGAGGATGATTGATCTCATGATCATTTGCGTGGAGACACTAAAGTAAGTATGTAGGTGCTTATTAGAGAATAAGTTCACTGAACGTGGCTCGCTAAAGGAATACCTAATGGAGTTTTACTTGCTTGTCAATAGGAATTCCTGTAGTGATAGCAGTACAAGTGATCCTTGGACTTGAGATCATCATAGTATCTTGTGTATGATGAGTTATACTTTGACTTATTCCTTAAGACCCTTAGGGTATATCAAAGGGTATGCTTGGGTATAATAAGTTATACATGGAGATAATGTATGATCAATAAAGAATCTACCACTTCTAGTAAAAGAAGAGAAATGTCCTATGTGATTCGATAAATGACAATCCAGTAGTCCTTGGCCAAGGCAGAATGAAATTAGAAAGGAGTTTCTAATTTGCATTATTTGGGGTTGTGCATTTAAGAGTCGAAATACATATAATTAAATAAAATAAGACTTGACAGTAATTCCATGTCTTATATTTAATTGGGACATTGAATGGTGGAAGGATTGAATTGTACGGTAACTATTTACTCAAAGGTTCTTTTATGATTAATGTTGAAATCTATATTATCTGAAAAGTCGTTGATCGCTAGGGAGGCTTATCCCTATTGTAGAATAAATATTATTTATTTAAATAAATTAATAGTTTAATTTATTTATTTAAATAAGATTAGAATTGTTCTAATTGATTTATTCACAACCGGTTTAATATGGAGAACCTAAAGGGTCACACCATAAAAGGAAGAATAATTATTTAAGAAGTTAATGGCATAATCATAATAATATGTTAAGTATATTTAATTTAATCTATGGTGATAGAATAAATTAAATAGCTTAATATTTATTATTTAATATTTTAGAAATATTAAATATAAAGTAATAAGAGGAGTCTTATTAATATTATTATAATTATTATTATTTTAATTTCTAAAAGAGTTTAGGAATTAATTTAGTATAAGTACTCTCATTTATACCTAATAGGATTAGGAGGGAAAATTAGTTAAAGGAGTTTAATTAATTATCCCTAATAAGATCAGGGAGCCCATTTAATTAAAAGAGTTTAATTAAATAAATAATACCTTATTTTTAATAGGGTTACTTGATATCTTTATAAGAGGAGTCTTATATCAGATATAAAACATACGTTATTCCAATGGTTGGATAGTACGCTCTTTTATATAGAGATAGAAAAAACTAGGGTTTTGCCAAACACCCATCTTCTTGGATCTTTCTTCTTCCTTGGTGGATCACCTCTAGAGGCCAAACACTTGGGTGGCTAACGTTGATCAAGGAAAGGAACCAAACCCGGTGGATTCAAGTTGAACGCAAAAAGGATTGGAGGTGAACTTGTACCTGAGGAAGCTCGGATCTTCAAGAGTATGATTCTTGTTCTTTCTTTTTCGTTTAATTAATAATTGCGCATAAAGGGTGATCCGGGTATATGGTTTGTAAAATTTTAAACTCTGATTTTTCCACGTTTCTGCTATTTTGTGCAATTTGATTGCGTTCATGAATATTACAAACCTAACATGAACAACTGCAGCGAAAACATCAAACCATTAGAATAGTCAAGTAGAGAAAGAATTCTACTATCTTCTAAGATTTAAAAGTCCATCATCAATATTTTATCCCTATAACATCAATTAATAATCATCTTTAACCAAATAATCATCTTTGCACTACAGGCCAAAGATATTCATTTGTATCACCAGTCAGTCATGTTCATCTCAACACCTGTTCATCTTTTCACTACAGGCCAAAGATATTCATCAGGTAATCATACATCTTTGCACTACAGGCCAAAGATATTCAGTAATATCATCATTTAGGACTGAAGATGATGAAAAATATCTTAAAGAAAACGAATCTAGTGAGACAGAAGGACAAATAGTAGGGATTCGTATAACAGTTTATCCAAGATCAATAATACTTCATAATAATCAATTGTGAAGCAGAATTCAAAAATAAATATCAAAACATGGATACAATCAAAGATAGTAACCATAATAGACATCTTGGACAAAAAGAGAAAATTTTATTTTTCGGTGAATAGTGCCGTATTCGTGAATAGTGTCGTATACGTGAATAGTACCGTATACGTGAATAGTAACTCTGACACAAAAAGTTCTAAATTTGATAAAATGTTCATATCAATATTTCAGCATAATGATAGTGAAGAAAATAATATCATTAAGAAGAAAATAATATCTCTTACCACAAAATATCAGTACTTCTGATCGGAATACCGGTATAAGGCTGAAAGAAACTTGCTCTGATGAATAGAAACTCTCAAAGTATCTAAATACTCATAAAATACACTCAATAATCTAAAGAGAGAAAGAGAGAAAACTTGTTTCTGGTGTGATTTTCAATTCTAACTTAGCCCTCTATTTATAGGAAAATGTTAGCATGCCGAAGCAGACTTAACCTGCAACCTGATGGCTTTACCTGCTACTATTCCCACCCACCATATTTGAATAAAAATATTAGCACATTTCTTCACCAACCAAGAGTGGGGCCCATCAATTCTAGAATTTTCCACCAAAATAATTAACTCCGAAAATTCAACAATTTCTGAACTAGTCATCTCGTAAAATTCATAATAAATCATACGTTCATTTTTAACGGTTCAAAATTTGTGGACATATACTCAACTTATATATTTATAACATATCCAAAAATTACCACGATCCAACGGTCGGATTAAAAATTATAACCCCCGCAAAATATCTCAAAAACCCTGATTTTTAATACCTCCATTCCGACAAAAATACTGATAAAAACCTTAACATTAACTCCTTCATTTTTAACCACAAAAATATATCCCTCATTTATATCCACATAAAATAAATATTTCCTTATCATATGAATCAATAATTAATTATTCGCAAATAATATTACAGAATCACATTTATGACAACCAGGTCGTTCCCAGGAAAGAGGGGGATTTCCAATAAGAATTTCTCCTTACTGGCGTGCAATTAGATGACCAAACCTCTCCTTAGACAGAACTTTCTAGACATTACCAATAATGTTATCTAATAATATTATTCAAATAATATGAATTATTGATTTGATAATGGGAAATATTGTGCAGTGACAATTATTGAAACAACAATAATATAAAATATTAATGCAGCAATTATTGAATCAATAAAATAAAATATTGAACAGTAACTACTGTAACAATTATTGAGTAGTGTCTTCCTTCGTAAGAATCAATAATTGGTACAATACCGTGTGCTACTGTATTTTAACCACCAGGTATTCCAACAGTATTAACGATAACAACTACGCCGTTAATTATAAACAACTTATACTTGTCGTTTTCTGCATCCAATCGCTTTCCGTTATGGGGCCCACACAAGGCTGCGCCGTCGTGCGAATATTACCCGACAGCAAGAATATTCCACGACCAAGCGAATATTCCCCGACAAAATGAATATTTTATAACCACTTGCTTATTTTGCAAAATTTGCACATTTCACCCATAACCAAAGTATTATATCAAATTAACCCCTTATTATTCACAATAATATTTAGAGAAAATTTGATTTTATTCATTAATAAGTTGGGGTCTTACAACCTCCCCTCCTTATGAAATTTCGTCCTCGAAATTGACGTACGTACCTGATATTTCGAAAAGGTGAGGATACCTCGCTTTCATTTCTGATTCCAACTCCCAGGTCATTTCTTCAATAGCATGGTTTCTCCACAAAATCTTAACTTGTGGTATAACCTTCGTGCGTAGGACATGCTCTTTCCTATCCAAAATCTTAACAGGTACCTCCTCGTACGTTAAATCTTCAGCTATCTCGTCTGGTTCTAACTCAATAATGTGGTTCGGGTCTTTAACATATTTACGAAGCATAGATATGTGAAAAACATTATGAACACGAGACATGCTTAGAGGTAATGCGAGTCTATATGCCACATTTCCTATTCGCTCAAGAATCTCAAATGGACCAACAAATCTTGGATTGAGCTTTCCTCTCTTTTCAAATCTTGTAACTCCCTTCCATGGTGCAACACGTAACAATACATGATCCCCAATATTAAATTCCACGTCCTTCCGATGAAGATCCGCATAACTCTTTTATCGATAATGTGCCATTTATATACGTTGTTGAATCGTTTGGATCTTCTCTGTAGTCATGCGTACCAACTCTGGTCCCAACAATGTTGCTTCACCCACCTCGTCCCAGCATACTGGAGAACGACATTTTCTTCCATATAACGCCTCGAATGGAGCCACACCTATGCTCGCCTGATAACTGTTGTTGTAGGAGAATTCCACCAATGGTAGGTACTTATCCCAACTCCCTTGAAATCTAGGACACAGAGTCTTAATAGATCTTCAAGAGTTTGAATAATCCTCTCTGATTGTCCGTCCGTTTGAGGATGGTATGCCGAACTGAATCGTAAATCCGTGCCATAGCTTTCTGCAAGCTAACCCAAAATCGTGAAGTGAATCTTGGATCACGATCCGAAACTATGGATACTGGCATGCCATGCAATCTCACAATCTCATTCACATACATACTAGCAAGACGTTCAAGGGAATAAGTCTCACGTATAGGCAAGAAATGAGCAAACTTGGTTAATCTATCAACAATAACCCAAATCGCATCTATACCTTGAGAACCCTTGGGAAGACCCGTAACAAAATCCATAGTAATGTGTTCCCACTTCCATTTCGGAATCTCAAGTGGTTGCAATGGACCCTTTGGTACTTGATGCTCCGCTTTTACACGTTGACAAGTTAAACACCTCGAGATAAACTCCGCGATCTCTCTTTTCATATTGCTCCACTAAAATGTATGTCGAAGATCGTGATACATTTTGGTACTCCCAGGATGGATTGCAAACGGTGTGTTGTGTGCCTCCATCATTATTCTATGCTTCAAGTCAAAATCGTTAGGAACACAAAGTCTGGAGTTGGCTCGAAGTATTCCTTCTTCATCGATTCTTGCTTCTGGAATAGCACCTTCTTGCACTTTCTTCTTCATACGCATCAGCTCTATGTCCGTAGCTTGAGCAGCTTTAACTTTATCGATTAAAGTTGGTTCTACTCGTATATTTGATATCATCATGTGGGTACTTGGAGCCTTCATCTCTATCTCCATCCTTTGCAAGTCATACAAAATGGGACTTTGTGTTAACAACATTGCACTCGTACCCCGCATATGATCTTCTACTCAATGCGTCAGCTACTACGTTTGCTTTTCCAGGATGATATTGGATGGTATGATCGTAATCTTTCAACAGCTCGAGCCAACGTCGCTGCCGCATGTTGAGTTCCTTTTGGGTGAAGAAATATTTGAGGCTTTTATGATCTGTATAGATCTCCACTTTCTCCCCATACAGGTAGTGTCTCCAAATCTTCAACGCAAAAACGACTGCTGCCAACTCCAAATCATGAGTAGGATAATTCCTCTCATATTCTTTGAGTTGTCATGAGGCATAGGCTATGACTTTCCCATGTTGCATGAGAACACATCCTAACCCTTTGCCTGAAGCATCGCTGTAGATAACAAATCCATCCGAACCAGATGGTATTGTCAGAACAGGTGCCGAAATGAGTCTCCTTTTGAGCTCTTGGAAACACTTCTCGTATTCCTCGCTCCAACCGAATTTTGTATCCTTCCGAGTCAGCTGAGTTAACGGAGTAGCGATTCTAGAAAATCCTTCCACGAATCTCCGATAATAAGCAACTAAGCCCAGAAAGCTACGTACTTCGGTTACCAACTTCGGTTGCTCCCAACTTTGTATGGCTTCAATCTTCGCCGGGTCGACAGATACTCCATGTTTTGACACCACGTGCCCAAGGAATGCTACTTCCTCAAGCCAGAACTCGCATTTCTTCAGTTTTGACATATAGCTTGTTTTCACGAAGCCTTTGCAATACCAACTTCAAATGGCGCTCATGATCTTCACGGCTTTTGGAATAGATGAGGATGTCATCAATAAAGACAACAACGAACTGATCTAAATATTCTTTGAATACATGGTTCATCATATCCATGAAAGTAGCAGGAGCATTAGTCAATCCAAAAGACATGACTAAGAATTCATAATGCCCGTACCGAGTTCTGAAGGCAGTCTTTGGAATATCCTCAGTTTTAATATTTAGCTGATGATATCCAGAACGAAGATCGATCTTTGAAAAGAATTGTGCTCCTTGCAACTAGTCAAACAGGTCATCAATGCGAGGTAGCGGATACCTATTCTTGATAGTGACATGATTCAATTCTCGATAGTCGATACAAAGTCGCATACTCCCGTCTTTCTTCTTTACGAATAACACAGGAGCACCCCAAGGAGATGTACTAGGACGAATAATACCGATGTCCAACAACTCCTGTAGTTGGACTTTTAACTCCTGAAGTTCAATAGGAGCCATTCGATATGGGGTTTTACAAATGGGCTTTGTACCGGGTTCAAGGTCAATAAATAATTCAACTTCACGTTCTGGGGGTAGACCAGGAAGTTCTTCAGGAAATACATCGAGAAATTCTCTAACAATAGAAATATTATTCAAATCTGACTTGTCTTTGTTCAAATCCATAACATGGGCTAAGAAAGCTTGACATCCATTTTTCAATAAACGAATAGCTTTGTGGCTTGATATGAAAGTGACTGATTTTAGTGGTTTAGTAGTTTGAATTCGTATGACAGGTTGGTTAGGAATATGAAAACTAACAACATTACGAAAATAATCAATTTTAGCATGATGAGTGGTTAACCAATCAATTCCTAAAATCACATCAAAAGCAAGTATCTTTAAAGAGATAAGATCAACAGGTAATGTGATAGTGCCAACTTGGATCATGCAAGATTTATAAACTGTAGATGTAACGAAGGTTTCACCCAACGGAGTTTCAACAGATAAGTCAAAGTCCAATTTCTCCGGAGTCAAGTTTAAACGTTGAGCACAAGCAGGAGAGATAAAAGAATGGGTAGAACGGGTATCTAGTAAAGTATAAACTTCGCAAGAATTCAAGATTAGCTTACCCGTGATCACCTCGTTCGGGTTTCTTGCGTTTTGGCCAGTCACGACAAACGCTCTTCCAAGAACCGCTGATTTTGACTTATCCAGGATAACTTTTGGAGTCACCATCCCCGCTGAACTTGGTTTTGCTACAGAACACTCTCGAGCTATATGACCCTCCTTTCCACAGTTATAACATACCTTGGATTGTTGTGGGCAGTTTGGGCTGATATGTCCCTCTTTCCCACATTTGTAACATACGACCGGTGGTCGTTCTCCTCCCCTAGAAACAGTTGATGTTTGTGCTGACGTCTTCACGTTATCATTGTTGTACCTTCTCTTCTTGAAATCTCCTCCCGACTCGCTCCTTTTATTATCACGACCACGATTACCACCAGAGTGGTTACCGCTTTTGTCCGAATGTTTTCCTCCCTGTTGGTTTTCATTGCTTCGATGACTATCACCACCGGTATGACCCTGGTTGTGGTCCCTCGGTTGGACATACTCATTATCTCGCTCTAATAATTGAGCCCTGTTTACAACATCTGAATATAAAGAAAATTTATGGGAGATAAGATATTGCCGAATCTCAGGTTTTAGACCTCTCAGAAACATCATTGTCATTCGTTCCTCATTTTCGACCAAATGAGGTGCAAACCTGGATAACTCTGCAAACTTCACCTCGTACTGGGACACCGTCATGTTGTTTTGTTCCAGTCTGATAAACTCCACCTCCTTCATATGACGAATACTTTCAGGAAAGTACTTGTCATTGAACAGTTTTTGAAATGTTTCTCAGGACATGTTGAGCGCGTCAGGCTGGGTACGCTTCACAGACTCCCACCAGTAGTCTGCCTCACCGCGAAACATAAATGTGGCGAATGGAACCTTCTGTTCCTCCGTGCATCCCAAGACATCGAATATCTTGGTAATTTGCTTGATCCACGTTTCCGCCATGATCGGATCCGGCTTTCCCTTAAATTCTGGTGGTCCCAATTCTTTAAACTGCTTGGCTGTGACAAATCGCGCATTGTTATCATTTTCACCTATATTCTGCACACGAGTCTCCCTCGTCTGATTTTGCATGAACTGCAAAAAGCTCCTAAACATTCCATCATTCATCGTTTGCTCGGTAACGTTGTTTACAGGAGGAATATTGCCTTCCTGTTGAACGTTCTCCTGGGTGGTGATCAAAGGTGTCTCCACGGTCTGATTTACTCCATTATTAACGTTCTCAGCTACCATTCTTAAATACTTCCATAAAACAAGGGTTAATAGTCATGTCATATATTATCCCTATACTCTGACCGACCAAATAAATACCAAATAAACTTAGTAAGGTCATACTAGCGAAGGAATTCCCCGTCTCTCCCCTCCTAGTTCTTGTCTCACATCTCAGCCAGGGATCATATCCCTAAGCTCTGATACCAATTTTGACGCCCCCAAAATAGGTATACAACACCCATTCTGAGTCGCCAAATACATGGTACAGAAAGCAAACTACAACTTCAATAATACAATTGTCGTGCAAAATACGACAACACATACTGTGAGTTTAAATACAAATATTGTCTTCTAGACAATATCCACACCCAAATAAGTCCTCAATACAATTATTCAAACACTATTTTACAGAAATAGTGAGGACTGCTAAAACATCTTTCTAGAACCATCACTCCATGCCCCGACTAGATGCTGCTATGTTCTCACCTCCTGAGAAGAAAAATGGAACAAAAAGGAAAAGGGTGAGCTCAACTAGCCCAGTAAAGAATATTATGACTAAGATAATATACAATAAATTATCATTAGTATTCAGCAGGAAAAAATCTGATAGAATATAATCGACAACAAGTTTTAGATCAACAACTGCAGCGGAAACAGCAAACCATTAGAAGAGTCAAGTAGAGAAAGAATTCTACTATCTTCTAAGATTTAAAAGTCCATCATCAATATTTTATCCCTGTAAGATCAATTAATAATCATCTTTAACCAAATAATCATCTTTGCACTACAGGCCAAAGATATTCATTTGTATCACCAGTCAGTCATGTTCATCTCAACACCTGTTCATCTTTGCACTACAGGCCAAAGATATTCATCAGGTAATCATACATCTTTGCACTACAGGCCAAAGATATTCAGTAATATCATCATTTAGGACTGAAGATGATGAAAAATATCTTAAAAAAAACAAATCTAGTGAGACAGAAGGACAAATAGTAGGGATTCGTATAACAGTTTATCCAAGATCAATAATACTTCATAATAATCAATTGTGAAGCAGAATTGAAAAATAAAGATCAAAACATGGATGCAATCAAAGATAATAACCATAATAGACATCTTGGACAAAAAGGGAAAATTTTATTTTTCGGTAAATAGTGCCGTATTCGTGAATAGTGTCGTATACGTGAATAGTAACCCCGACACAAAAAGTTCCAAATTTGATAAAAAGTTCATATCAATATTTCAGCATAATGATATTGAAGAAAAATAATATCTCTTACCTCAAAATATCAGTACTTCTGATCGGAATACCGGTATAAGGCTGAAAGAAACTTGCTCTGATGAATAGAAACTCTCAAAGTATCTAAATACTCATAAAATACACTCAATAATCTAGAGAGAGAAAGAGAGAAAACTTGTTTCTGGTGTGATTTTCAATTCTAACTTAGCCCTCTATTTATAGGAAAATATTAACACGCCGAAGCAGACTTAACCTGCAACCTGATGGCTTTACCTGCTACTATTCCCACCCACCACATTTGAATAAAAATCTCAGCACATTTCTTCACCAACCAAGAGTGGGGGCCCACCAATTCTAGAATTTTCCACCAACATGATTAACTCCGAAAATTCAACAATTTCTAAACCAGTTATCTTGTAAAATTCATAATAAATCATACGTTCATTTTTAACGGTTCAAAATTTGAGGACATATACTCAACTTATATATGTATAACATATCTAAAAATTATCACGATCCAACGGTCGGATTAAAAATTATAACCCCCGCAAAATATCTCAAAAACCCTGATTTTTAATACCTCCATTCCGACAAAAATACTGATAAAAACCTCAACATTAACTCCTTCATTTTTAACCACAAAAATATATCCCTCATTTATATCCACATAAAATAATTATTTCCTTATCATATGAATCAATAATTAATTATTCGCAAATAATATTACAGAATCACATTTATGACAACCAGGCCGTTCCCAGGAAAGAGGGGGCTTTCCAATAAGAATTTCTCGTTACTGGCGCGCAATTAGATGACCAAACCTCTCCTTAGACAGAACTTTCTAGACATTGCCAATAATGTTATCTAATAATATTATTCAAATAATATGAATTATTGATCTGATAATGGAAAATACTGTGCAGTGACAATTATTGAAACAACAATAATATAAAATATCAATGCAGCAATTATTGAATAAATAAAATAAAATATTGAACAGTAACTACTATAACAATTATTGAGTAGTGTCTTCCTTCGTAAGAATCAATAATTGGTGCAATACCGTGTGCTACTTTATTTTAAACACCAGGTATTCCAACAGTATTAACGGTAACAACTACGCCGTTAATTATAAACAACTTATACTTGTCGTTTTCTTCATCCAATCGCTTTCCGTTATGGGGCTCACATAAGGCTGCGCCGTCGTGCGAATATTCCCCGACAGCAAAAATATTTCACGACCAAACGAATATTTCCCGACAAAATGAATATTTTATAACGACTTGCTTATTTTGCAAAATTTTCACATTTCACCCATAACCAAAGTATTATATCAAATTAACCTCTTATTATTCACAATAATATTTAGAGAAAATTTGATTTTATTCATTAATAAGTTGGGGTCTTACAGTTACTGTCGCTAAAGGCCTACAGCGACGGATTAATTAAATTTTTGAATTACTGATTTTTCGAAAATTATTTAAAAATAGATATAAATTATAAAAAATTAGTAAAAATAGTTTTAAAAATTATTTTAAATTATAAAAAATAATTTTTGACCAATTGAAATATTTTTCTTTAATATTTATAATTATTGAAATATTAAAGGTATTTAATTTATTTAATTAGTGTATTAAATAAATTAGAGAAAAAATAATTTAATATTATGAAAAATCATTTTAAATAAGAATAATGTATTTACAAATATTTTAAACTATAAAATATAATTTTTAATATTTTTGGAGAATTTTCATTAATAAATTAATATTAATGATATTAGATTTATTTAATTATTAAATTAAATAAATAAGTTAAAAATGATTTTATTGATTTAAAAATTATTTTAAATGAGAATAAAGTGTTAGATAATATTTTAAATTATAAAATATAATTTTCAATTTTTTTGGAGAATTCTCATTAATAAATTAATATTAATGATATTAGATTTATTTAATTATTATATTAAATAAATAAATTAAAAATAATTTTATTGATTTAAAAATTATTTAAAAATGAGAAAAATGATTTAAAAATATTTTATATTGTAATTAATGACTTTTAATATTTGGATAATAATTTCATTAATATTTAGATATTAATGGTGATGATTTAAAAATGATTTTAATTATTTTAAAAATTATTTAAGTAGAATATTGATGATTTAAAAATATTTTAAGTTATTAAAAATAACTTTAATATTTTGATAAGTATGTTATTAATATTTATATATTATTAAATATTAATAATGATAAGATTATTTGATAATTAAATCATTTAAAAATGGTTTCAATGTTTGAAAAATTATTATAAATTATAATAATTGCTTATAAATTATTAAAAGCTTTCAAAAAATATTATAATTGATAATTGAATTATCTAAATTAATAATGAAGCTTAGAAATTGGATTTAATTGACAATAACTGTGTTAATTGTCGGATAGTGTGACTTGTTAAGTATTTATGTCAGTTATAAAAAAATTGATGTGACTATGTGGTAATGTGTCTAGGAGAAGTTTGACTGTGAAATACAGTGTTGTGTGTTATGAAAAATTATGCTAATTGAGAGACCGATATTATTGGTTATAGGTCTTTCGAAACCAGAAAAGTTCATTTTGTAGCTGTAATCAGCGGAAGTGGCAAGTTTCCTAACTCAACCTTGAGTTATATTCATTCAATTATTATAGTGGTTAATTATTGCTAATTATACCATGTCCAGGGAAATTATTATTGTTTGTTCGCAGTTAGTGCATGTGACGCCCCCAAAATAGGTATACATTACACATTTTGAGTTGTCAATAACATGGTACAGAAACAACTACAACTTTATTAATACAACACATAAACTGTGAGTTTAAATAAAAATATTGTCATCTAGACAATATTCACACCCAAATAAATTCTCATTATAATTATTGATACATTATTTTACAAAAATAGTGAGGACTACTAAACAATATTTTAGAACCATCATTCCATACCACGACTAGTATTTGCTACATTCTCGCCTCCTGCGAAGAAAAATGGAGCAAAAAAGAAAAGGGTGAGCTCAACTAGCCCAGTAAAGAATATTATGACTAAGATAATATAGAACAAATTATCGTTAGTCTTCAACAGGGAAAAAACTAATAGAATACAATAGACAACAAGTTTTAAATCAATATTCGCAGCAGCGTAAGTAATAATTCATTAGAAGAGTTAAGTAGAGAATGAAATCTACTATCATCTATGAATTTAAAAGTCCATCATCGATATTTTATCCTTGTAACATCAATCAATATATATATCTGGAATCAAATATTCATCTTTCCACTACAGGCCAAAGATATTCATCAGTCGGTCATGTTCATCTAAACACCTGTTCATCTTTGCACTACGGCCAAAGATATTCATCAGAAAATCATTCATCTTTGCACTACATGCCAAAGATATTCAGTTATATCATCATTTAAGACTGAGAATGATGAAAAATCTTTTAAAGAAAACGAATCCAGTGAAACAAAAGAACAAAAATTATGGATTCGTACTTTAAATAATCCGAGTTCAAAAATACTTCATAAATAATCATAGTGAAGTAAAATTCAAGAATGATCAAAACATAGATACAATCAAAGCTAATATCCATAATAGATATCTTAGACAAAAATGAAAATTTAATTTTTTCGGTGAATGGTGCCGTATTTGTGAATAATGTCGTATACGTGAATAGTAACCCCGACACAAAAAGTTCCAAATTTGATAAAAAATTCAGATCAATATTTCGACATAATGATATTGAAAGAAATAATATCATTTATAAAAAAATAACATCCCTTACCTCGAAAAGACAGTACTTCTGACTGGAATACTGGATATAGTGCTGAAGGAACTTGTACCGTATAGCAACTCTCAAAGTACCAAAATACTCACAAAAATACGCTCGATATTATAGAGAGAGAAATAGAGAGAAAACTTATTTCTGGTGTGATTTTTAATTCTAACCTAAGCACCCTATTTATAGGAAAATGCTTAGAACACTAAAGCAAAAAATTTAATAAAATGTTAATATTTTCAAATTATATTCCTACGTACACCACACCAGACCAAAATCATCAGCCACCCACCCCACAAAAATAACAAAAATATTTTTCTTAATTAAAATATTTTAAACTTCAAATATTAATTATTTCGGAACTTCAGAACTTCAATAATTCATAATAAATAGCCCTTTTATCAGAAAAATTCAATCCTTATGTCCTTTCCATAGAAAATTGCAGAAATAAGTTTTTCAAAATTCTAAACAGAAATTGATCGAAATCCACATACGTACGATTTTGCAGGCTATAATCAAATTTCAGTCAAAAATGGGCTCACAGACATGTCTAACATGTTTTAAATAACTTTTGTAACAAAAATACTCTTCCTCCTCATATATTCATATATCCCACATTTATTGTAAAAATATCACCATTATTATATTATTATAATATAATAGTGTATTTAAATGAATTTTTTTTATCAGAAAAAAGATAAAATATTAATTTTAAATAATTGTCACATTTAAAATTTTCTCCATCTATATCCACATACAATGAATATTTTTCTCATCATATAAATCAATAATTAATTATTCACAAACAATATTACAGAATCACAATACTGACAACCAAGCAGTTCCCGGGAAAGATGGAGCTTTCCAATAAGGATCTCTCCTTACTGGCGCGTAATTAGGTGACCAAACCTCTCCTTAGACATAACTTTCTAGACATTGTCAATAATGTTATCTAATAATATTATTCAGATAATATGAATTATTGCTCCGATAATAGAAAATATTGTGTAATGACAATTATTGAATAATAGTAATATAAAATATCAATGCAACAATTATTGAATCAATAAAACAAAATATTGAACAGTAATTACTGTAACAATTATTGAGTAGTGCCTTCTTACGTAAGAATCAATAATTAGTGCAATACCGTGTGCTACTGTGTTTTAACCACCGAGTATTTCAACAGTATTAACGGTAACAATTATGCTGTTACTTATAAATAACTTATACTTGTCGTTTTCTTTATCCAATCGCTTTTTGTTATGGGGCCCACACAAGGCTACGCCGTCGTACGAATATTTCCCGACAGTAAGAATATTTCACGACCAACCGAATATTCCCCGACAACAATGAATATTTTATAACCACTTGCTTATTTAAAAATATTTGCGCATTTGTACTCATAACTAATCACATTAGTCAAATCAACCCTTACTATTTTAAAATAATAAATAGAGAAAATTCAATTTCATTTATAATAAGTTGGGGTCTTACAACCTCCCCTCCTTATGAAATTTCGTCCTCAAAATTGACGTACATACCTGGTGTTTCGAAAAGGTGAGGATACCCCGCTTTCATTTTCGTTTTCAATTCCTAGGTCATTTCCTCTATAGCATGGTTCCTCCAAAAAATTTTAACTTGTGGTATGACCTTTGTGCGTAGGACATGCTCCTTTCTATCCAAGATCTTGACAAGTACCTCTTGTAAGACTCCAAATTATTAATAAATGAAATTTAAATTCCCTCTATTTATTATTTTGAAATAGTAAGGGTTAAATTGATTAATGAGGTTAGTTATGGGTAAAATGCGCAAATATTTCAAATAAGCAGGTGGTTATAAAATATTCATTGTTGTCGGGGAATATTCGTTTGGTCATGGAATATTCTTCCAGTAGGGGAATATTTGTACGACGGCGCAGTCTTTTGTGGGCCACATAACGGAAAGCGATTGGATGAAGAAAACGACAAGTATAAGTTGTTTATAAATAACGACGTAGTTGTTACCGTTAATACTGTTGGAATACCCGGTGGTTAAAACACATTAATACGCGTTATTGCACAGTAGCACACTGTATTGCACCAATTATTGATTCTTACGTAAGAAGGCACTACTCAATAATGGTTATCGTAATTACTGTTCAGTATTTTATTTTATTGATTCAATAATTGCTGCGTTGATATTTTATATTACTGTTGTTTCAATAATTGTCACTACACAGTATTTTTCATTATCAGATCAATAATTTATATTATTTGAATAATATTATTAGATAACATTATTGGCAATGTCTAGAAAGTTTTGTCTAAGGAGAGGTTTGGTCATCTAATTGCGCGCCAGAAAGGAAAAATACTTATTGGAAAGCACCCTCTTTCCTGAGAACGGCCTGGTTGTCATAAATGTGATTCTGTAATATTATTTGTGAATAATTAATTATTGATTCATATGATAAGGAAATATTTATTTTATGTGGATATAAATGAGGGATATATTTTTGTGGTTAAAAATTAAGGAGTTAATGTTGAGATTTTTATCAGTATTTTTGTCAGAATGGAGGTATTAAAAATCAGGGTTTTTGAGATATTTTGCGGGGGTTATAATTTTTAATCCGATTGTTAGATCGTGGTAATTTTTAGATATGTTATACATATAAAGTTGAGTATATGTCCACAAATTTTGAACCATTAAAAATGAACGTATGATTTATTATGAATTTTACGAGATGACTGGTTCAGGAATTGTTGAATTTTCGGAGTTTATCATTTTGGTGGAAAATTCTAGAATTGGTGGGCTCCACTCTTGGTTGGTGAAGAAATGTGCTGAGATTTTTATTCAAATGTGGTAGGCTTGAATAGTAGCAGGTTAAGTCTGCTTCGGCGTGCTAACATTTTCCTATAAATAGAGGGCTAAGTTAGAATTAAAAATCACACCAGAAACAAGTTTTCTCTCTTTCTCTCTCTAGATTATTGAGTGTATTTTGTGAGTATTTAGATACTTTGAGGGTTTCTATTCATCAGAGCAAGTTTCTTTCAGCCTTATACCGGTATTCCGACCAGAAGTACTGTCTTTACGAGGTAAGAGATGTTATTTTATTCGAAAATGATATTATTTCTTCAATATCATTATGCCGAAATATTGGTTAAATTTTTTTATCAAATTTGGAACTTTTCACATCGGGGTTACTATTCATAAGTTACTATTCACGAGTTACTATTCATCGAAAAATGAAATTTTCTTCTTTTCGTCCAAAATATCTATTCTGGGTACTAGCTTTGATTGTATCCATGTTTTGATCATTCTTGAATTTTACTTCACTATAAATAATTATAAGGTATTTTTGGACATGGATAAATCGAAATACGAATCCTTAAAATTTTTAATTTTGTTTCACTGGATTCGTTTTCTTTAAGATATTTTTCATCATCCTCAGTCCTAAATGATGATATTACTGAATATCTTTGGCCTGTAGTGCAAAGATGAATGATTAACTGATGAATATCTTTGGCCCGTAGTGCAAAGATGAACAGGTGTTGAGATGAACATGACCGACTGGTGATACAAATGAATATCTTTGGCCTGTAGTGCAAAGATGAATATTTGATTAAAGATGGTTATTGATTGTTGTTACAGGGATAAAATATTAATGATGGACTTTTAAATCTTAGAAGATAGTAGAACTCATTCTCTACTTGACTCTTCTAATGGTTTGCTGTTTCCGCTACAGTTATTGATTTAAAACTTGTTATCTATTGTATTCTATTAGATTTTTCCCTGTTGAAGACTAACGATAATTTGTTCAGTATTATCTTAGTCCTACTGTTCTTTATTGGGCTGGTTGAGCTCACCCTTTTCCCTTTTGTTCCATTTTTCTCAGGAGGCGAGAATGTAGCGAGTACTAGTCGGGGTATGGAATGATGGTTCTAGAAGTTATTTTAGTAGTCCTCACCATTTTTGTGAAATAATGTATCAATAATTGTAATGAGGACTTATTTGAGTGTGGATATTGTCTAGATGACAATATTTGTATTTAAACTCACAGTTCTTATGTTGTAATAGTAAAGATGTAGTTGTTTCTGTACCATGTATTTTGGCGACTCAGAATGGGTGTTGTATACCTATTTTGGGGGCGTCACAGTTGGTATCAGAGCTTAGGGATATGATCTCTGGCGGAGATCGGAGAATAGAACTAGGAGGGGAGAGACGAATAAATCCTTCGCTAGTGTGTCCTACCTAAGCTTATTTATTGGTCAGTCATAATATAGGGGTATTATGTGATTTGTTAATTTATTTAATTAACCCTTATTTTATGGCAGTATTTGAGAATGTCGACTGAGAATGTTAACAGTGGAGTAAATGAGACCGTGGAGACACCGGTGCTTACCAACGAGGAGAACGTGCAACATGCTGGCAATGTTCCTCCTATGAACAACACCAATGAGCAGATGATGAACGATGGAATGTTTAGAAGTTTTTTGCAACTCATGCAAAACCAGACGAGGGAGACTCGTGTTCAAAATACAGGAGGAAATGATAGCAATTCACGGTTTATCACAGCCAAACAGTTCAAAGAATTGGGACCACCAGAATTTAAGGTAAAGCCGGATCCGATCATGGTGGAAACGTGGGTCAAGCAAATTACAAAGATATTCGATGTCTTGGGATGCACGGAGGAACAGAAGGTTACATTTGCCACCTTTATGTTCCGTGGCGAGGCAGACTACTGGTGGGAGTCTATGAAGCGTACCCATCCAGCCGCACTCAGCATGTCTTGGGAGACATTTCAGAAACTGTTCAATGACAAGTACTTTCCTGAAAGTATTCGTCATATGAAGGAGGTAGAGTTTATTAGACTGGAGCAGAATAACATGACGGTGTATCAGTACGAGGCGAAGTTTGCAGAGTTGTCCAGGTTTGCACCTTATTTGGTGGAGAATGAGGAACGTATGATGAGGATGTTTCTGAGAGGTTTGAAACCCGGCATATGTCAATATCTCATTTCTCATAAATTTTCTCTCTATTCAGATGTTGTCAACAGGGCTCAATTATTAGAGTGAGATAACGAGTACGGTCAACTGAGAGACCACAACCAGGATCATATCGGTGACATCAGTCATCAGAACAATGATAATCAGTGGAGAAAGAAAAATACAGACAAGAACGGCAACAACTCTGGTGGTAATCGTGGCTATAAAAAGAGGAGATTCAACAATGACAATACGAAGACGTCAGCAGCAGCAACAACTGGTTCCAAGGGAGGAGAACGACCACCGGTTATATGCTATAAGTGCGGAAAAGAAGGACATATCAGCCCAAACTACCCACAACAGTTTAAGGTATGTTATAATTGTGGAAAGGAAGGACATATCGCTCGAGATTGCACTGTAGCAAAACCAAGTCCAGCGGGGATGGTGACTCAAAAAGCTGTCCCAGAAAAGATAAAGTCAACGGTTCCTGGAAGAGCGTTTGTCGTGACTGGTCAACATGCGAGGAACCCAAACGAGGTGATCACAGGTAAGCTAATCATAAATTCATACGAAGTTTATACCTTATTAGATACCGGTTCTACCCATTCTTTTATCTCTCCTGCTTGTGCTCAACGTTTAAACTTGACTTCGGAGAAGTTAGACTTTGATTTATCTGTGGAGACTCCGTTAGGAGAAACTTTCATCACATCCACTTTTATAAATCTTGTTTGATCCAAGTTGACACCATCACATTACTTGTTGACCTTATCTCTTTAAAGATACTTGCTTTTGATGTGATTTTAGGGATTGATTGGTTAACTACTCATCATGCCAAAATTGATTATTTTCGTAAGGTTATTAGTTTTTATATTCCTAACCAACCTGTTGTACGAATTCAAGAAACTAAGCCATTAAAATCAATCACTGTTATATCAAGCCATAAAGCCATTCGTTTATTAAAAAACGGATGTCAAGCTTTCTTAGCCCATGTTATAGATTTGAATAAAGACACGTCAAATTTGAATAATATTCCTGTTGTTATTGACTTTCCTGACGTATTTCCTGAAGAACTTCTCGGTCTACCCCCGGAACGTGAAATTGAATTCTTTATTAATCTTGAACCTGGTACAAAGCCCATTTCTAAAACCCCATATCGAATGGCTCCTATTGAACTTCAGGAGTTAAAGGTCCAACTACAAGAGTTGTTGGACATCGGTTTCATTTGTCCTAGTACATCTCCTTGGGGTGCTCCTGTTTTATTTGTAAAGAAGAAAGACGGGAGTATGCGACTTTATATTGATTACCGGGAATTAAACCATGTCACTATTAAGAATAGGTATCCGCTACCTCGTATTGATGACCTGTTTGACCAGTTACAAGGAGCACAATTCTTTCAAAGATCGATCTTCGTTCTGGATATCATCAACTGAAGGTTAAAACTGAGGATATTCCAAAGACTGCCTTCAGAACTCGGTACGGACATTATGAATTCCTAGTTATGTCTTTTGGATTGACTAATGCTCCTGCGGCTTTCATGGATATGATGAACCGAGTATTCAAGGAATATTTTGATCAGTTCGTTGTTGTCTTTATTGATGACATCCTCATATATTCCAAAAGCCGTGAAGATCATGAGCATCATTTGAAGCTGGTACTCCAAAGGCTGCGTGAAAATAAGTTATATGCTAAGTTGAAGAAATGCGAGTTCTGGCTTGAGGAAGTGGCATTCCTAGGGCACGTGGTGTCAAAACATGGAGTATCTGTTGACCCGGTGAAGATTGAAGCAATACAAAGTTGGGAGCAACCAAAGACGGTGACCGAAGTACGTAGCTTTCTGGGCTTAGCTGGTTATTATCGGAGATTCGTGGAAGGGTTTTCTCAAATCGCTACCCCGTTAACTCAGCTGACTCAGAAAGATATCAAATTCGTATGGAGCGAGGAATGCGAGAAGAGTTTTCAAGAGCTTAAGAGGAGACTCATTTCGGCACTTGTTTTGACCATACCATCTGGTTCGGATGGATTTGTTATCTACAGCGATGCTTCAGGCAAAGGGCTAGGATGTGTTCTCATGCAACGTGGGAAAGTTATAGCCTATGCCTCGCGACAACTTAAAGAATATGAGAGAAATTATCCTACTCATGATCTAGAGTTGGCAGCAGTCGTTTTCGCGCTAAAGATCTGGAGGAACTATCTGTATGGGGAGAAAGTGGAGATTTATTCAGACCATAAAAGCCTCAAATATTTCTTCACTCAAAAAGAACTCAACATGCGGCAACGATGTTGGCTCGAGCTGTTGAAAGATTACAACCACACTATTCAATACCATCCTGGAAAAGCAAACATGGTAGCTGACGCGTTGAGTAGAAGATCATATGCAGGAACGAGTGCGATGATGTCAAGTATACGCATAGAACCAACTTTAATTGATAAAGTTAAAGTTGCTCAAACCACAGACCCGAAGCTGATGCGTATGAAGAAGAAAGTGCAAGAAGGTGATATTCCAGAAGCAAGAATCGATGAAGAAGGAATACTTCGAGTCCACTCCAGAGTTTGTGTTCCTAACGATTCTGATTTAAAGTACAAGATCATGATGGAAGCACACAATACACCATTTGCAATCCATCCTAGAAGTACCAAAATGTATCGTGATCTTCGACATACATTTTGGTGGAATAATATGAAGAGAGAGATTGTAAAGTTTATCTCTAGGTGTTTAACTTGTCAACGTGTAAAGGAGGAATATCAAGTGCCAAAGGGTCCATTGCAACCACTTGAGATTCCGAAATGGAAGTGGGAACACATTACCATGGATTTCGTTACGGGTCTTCCCACGGTTTCTCAAGGCATAAATGCTATTTGGGTTATTGTTGATAGATTAACCAAGTCTGCTCATTTCTTGCCGATACGGGAGCCTTATTCCCTTGAACGTCTTGCTCGTATATATGTAGATGAGATTGTGAGACTGCATGGCATGCCAGTATCCAAAGTTTCGGATCGTGACCCAAGATTCACTTCAAGATTTTGGGTAAGTTTGCAAAAAGCTATGGGCACAGATTTACGATTTAGTTCGGCATACCATCCTTAAACGGACGGACAATCAGAGAGGACTATTCAAACTCTTGAAGATCTATTAAGACTTTGTGTCCTAGATTTCAAAGGAAGTTGGGATAAGTACCTACCATTGGTGGAATTCTCCTACAATAACAGTTATCAGGCAAGTATAGGTGTGGCCCCATTTAAAGCATTATATGGACGAAAGTGTCGCTCTCTAGTATGTTGGGATGAGGTGGGAGAAGCAACGTTGTTAGGACCAGAGTTGGTACGAATGACTACAGAGAAGATCCAAACGATTCGACAACGTATACAAACGGCACAGGATCGACAAAAGAGTTATGCGGATCTTCATCGAAAGGACATGGAATTTGACATTGGGGATCATGTATTGTTGCGTGTAGCTCCATGGAAAGGAGTTACAAGATTTGGGAAGAGAGGAAAGCTCAATCCACGATTTATTGGTCCATTTCAGATTCTTGACCGAGTAGAAAATGTGGCCTATAGACTCGCGTTACCTCCAAGTATGTCTCGTGTTCATAATATTTTTTATATATCAGTGTTACGTAAATATGTGAAAGACCCAGACCACGTTATTGAGTTAGAACCGGATGAGATAGCTGAAGACTTAACGTACGAAGAGGTACTTGTCAAGATCTTGGATAGAAAGGAGCATGTCCTACGCACAAAGGTCATACCACAAGTTAAAGTTTTGTGGAGAAACCATGCTATTGAGGAAATGACTTGGGAGTTGGAAACAGAAATGAAAGCGAGGTATCCTCATCTTTTCGAAACACCAAGTGCGTACGTCAATTTCGAGGACGAAATTTTATAAGGAGAGGAGGTTATAAGACCCCAAATTATTAATAAATGAAATTTAAATTCCCTCTATTTATTATTTTGAAATAGTAAGGGTTAAATTGATTAATGAGGTTAGTTATGGGTAAAATGCGCATACATTTCAAATAAGCAGGTGGTTATAAAATATTCATTGTTGTCGAGAAATATTCGTTTGGTCGTGGAATATTCTTCCTCTCGGGGAATATTCGTACGACGGCGTAGTCTTTTGTGGGCCCCATAACGGAAAGCGATTGGATGAAGAAAATGACAAGTATAAGTTGTTTATAAATAACGGCGTAGTTGTTACCGTTAATACTGTTGGAATACCCGATGGTTAAAACACAGTAATACACGTTGTTACACAGTAGCACACTGTATTGCACCAATTATTGATTCTTACGTAAGAAGGCACTACTCAATAATGGTTGCAGTAATTACTGTTCAGTATTTTATTTTATTGATTCAATAATTGCTGCGTTGATATTTTATATTACTGTTGTTTCAATAATTGTCACTACACAGCATTTCCCATTATCAGATCAATAATTCATATTATTTGAATAATATTATTAGATAACATTATTGGCAATGTCTAGAAAGTTCTGTCTAAGGAGAGGTTTGGTCATCTAATTGCGCGCCAGTAAGGAGAAATCCTTATTGGAAAGCCCCCTCTTTCCTGAGAACGGCCTGGTTGTCATAAATGTGATTCTGTAATATTATTTGTGAATAATTAATTATTGATTCATATGATAAGGAAATATTTATTTTATGCGGATATAAATGAGGGATATATTTTTGTGGTTAAAAATGAAGGAGTTAATGTTGAGATTTTTATCAGTATTTTTGTCGGAATGGAGGTATTAAAAATCAGGGTTTTTGAGATATTTTGCGGGGGTTATAATTTTTAATCCGACCGTTGGATCGTGGTAATTTTTGGATATGTTATACATATATAAGTTGAGTATATGTCCATAAATTTTGAACCGTTAAAAATGAACGTATGATTTATTATGAATTTTATGAGATGACTGGTTCAGGAATTGTTGAATTTTTAGAGTTTATCATTTTGGTGGAAAATTCTAGAATTGGTGGGCCCCACTCTTGGTTGGTAAAGAAATGTGCTGAGATTTTTATTCAAATGTGGTAGGCTTGAATAGTAGCTGGTAAAGCCATCAGGTTGCAGGTTAAGTCTGCTTCGGCGTGCTAACATTTTTCTATAAATAGAGAGCTAAGTTAGAATTGAAAATCACACCAGAAATAAGTTTTCTCTCTTTCTCTCTCTAGATTATTGAGTGTATTTTGTGAGTATTTAGATACTTTGAGGGTTTCTATTCATCAGAGCAAGTTTCTTTCAGCCTTATACCGGTATTCTGACCAGAAGTACTGTCTTTACGAGGTAAGTGATGTTATTTTATTCGAAAATGATATTATTTCTTCAATATTATTATGCCGAAATATTGGTTGAAAATTTTTATCAAATTTGGAAGTTTTCACATCGGGGTTACTATTCATGAGTTACTATTCACGAGTTACTATTCACCGAAAAATGAAATTTTCTTCTTTTCGTCCAAAATATCTATTCTGGGTACTAGCTTTGATTGTATCCATGTTTTGATCATTCTTGAATTTTACTTCACTATGAATAATTATAAGGCATTTTTGGATATGGATAAATCGAAATACGAATCCTTAATACTTGTTATTTTGTTTCACTGGATTCGTTTTCTTTAAGATATTTTTCATCATCCTCAGTCCTAAATGATGATATTACTGAATATCTTTGGCCTGTAGTGCAAAGATGAATGATTAACTGATGAATATCTTTGGCCCGTAGTGCAAAGATGAACAGGTGTTGAGATGAACATGACCGACTGGTGATACAAATGAATATCTTTGGCCTGTAGTGCAAAGATGAATATTTGATTAAAGATGGTTATTGATTGTTGTTACAGGGATAAAATATTGATGATAGACTTTTAAATCTTAGAAGAGAGTAGAACTCATTCTCTACTTGACTCTTCTAATGGTTTGTTGTTTCCGCTGCAGTTATTCATTTAAAACTTGTTGTCTATTGTATTCTATTAGATTTTTCCGTGTTGAAGACTAACGATAATTTGTTATGTATTATCTTAGTCATAATGTTCTTTACTGGGCTAGTTGAGCTCACCCTTTTCCTTTTTGTTCCATTTTTCTCAGGAGGCGAGAATGTAGCGAGTACTAGTCGGGGTATGGAATGATGGTTCTAGAAGTTATTTTAGTAGTCCTCACCATTTTTGTGAAATAATGTATCAATAATTGTAATGAGGACTTATTTGAGTGTGGATATTGTTGAAAGTAGTATGCACACAAGCCAATCATGTTTAATGATAAAGTATATACTTTGTAACAATCTTATTCATTTATTAATAAAAATTATTTATTTATTAACGGCTTTTAATTATCTACATGATGTTGTTTTATAATATGTGATAAACCCATAGTTTTAAGCAATACTTTTAGAATAATGATGATGATCATTCTAATGAGATCTAAATTCTTAGAAAGCTTAAAACTAAAATAGTTCCCAATCGTGGGATTACTAAATTGGGGATTAGTGAATCCGGATAGAACAATTCTCATGAATCGGAGACACTAAAGGTATGTAGGTGCTTATTCACTGAACGTAAGGAATACCCTTAATAGGGTGATAGTAGTACAAGTGAGGAGATCATCATAGTATCTTGTGTATGATGAGTTATACTACTTAGACCCTTAGGGTATATCAAAGGGTATGCTTGGGTATAATAAGTTGTACATGGAGATAATGTATGATCAATAAAGAATCTACCGCTTCTAGTAAAAGAAGAGAAATGTCCTATGTGATTCGATAAATGACAACCCAGTAGTCCTTGGCCAAGGCAGAATGAAATTAAAAAGGAGTTTCTAATTTGTATTATTTGGAGTTGTGCATTTAAGAGTCGAAATACATATAATTAAATAATATAAGACATGACAGTTATTTAAGAGTCGAAATACATATAATTAAATAAAATAAGACTTGACAGTAATTCCATGTCTTATATTTAATTGAGACATTGAATGGTGGAAGGATTGAATTGTACGGTAACTATTTACTCAAAAGTTCTTTTATGATTAATGTTGAAATCTATATTATCTGGAAAGTCGTTGATCTCTAGGGAGACTTATCCCTATTGTAGAATAAATATTATTTATTTAAATAAATTAATTGTTTAATTTATTTATTTAAATAAGATTAGAATTGTTCTAATTGATTTATTCACAACCGATTTAATATGGAGAACCTAAAGGGTCACACTATAAAAGGAAGAATAATTATTTAAGAAGTTAATGGCATAATCGTAATAATATGTTAAGTATTTTTAATTTAATCTATGGTGATATAATAAATTAAATAGCTTAATATTTATTATTTAATATTTTAGAAATATTAAATATAAATTAATAAGAGGAGTCTTATTAATATTATTATTATTATTATTATTTTAATTTTTAAAAGAGTTTAGGAATTAATTTAATATAAATACTCTCATTTATTCCTAATAGGATTAGGAGGGAAAATTAGTTAAAGGAGTTTAATTAATTATCCCTAATAAGATTAGGGAGCTCATTTAATTAAAAGAGTTTAATTAAATAATACCTTATTTTAATAGGGTTACTTGATATCTTTATAAGAGGAGTATTATATTAGATATCAATAATACGTTATTTCCAATTGTTGGAGAGTACGCACCTTTTCTATAGAGATAGAAAATAAGGGTTTTTTCAAATACCCATTTTTTTGAATTCTTCTTCTTCCTTGGTGGATCACCTCTAGAGGCCAAACATTTGGGTGGCTAACGTTGATCAAAGGAAGGAACAAAATCCGGTGGATTAAAGTTGAACGCGAAAAGGATTGGAGGTGAACTTGTATCTGAGAAAGCTCGGATCTTCAAGGGTATGATTCTTGTTCTTTCTTTTTCGTTTAATTAATAATTGTGCATAAAGGGTGATCCGGGTATATGATTTGTAAAAAATTTAAAACTCAGATTTTCTACGTTTTCGCATATTTTGTGCAATTTGATTGCGTTCATGAATATTACAAACCTAACAGTGGCATCAGAGCCAAATTTTTATGCGAATTATTAATTATTTTGATTTAATATGCATATTGATATGTGTTTAGAACAATTTAATTGGGCATAAATTTGTTGTATAAAATTAAAAAAAAAGAAAAAAAGAAAAAAAGATAATGGTTTTCGCTGAATCACGTGGAGCAGATTTAGATTATATATATATATATATATATATATATATATATATATATATATATATATATATATATATATATATATAAATCTTGGACATCTCCTGTTGCTTTAAGGAATCATGTTTTTCAAAAGCTATAATCCTGCAGATTTCGTTTTTCGTAATTCGCGAATTAATTTTTTTTCTAAAGGATGGGATCATATGATGTTGCTGTATACTAATCATATATCATGATTTCCATGGGATTGTTTATGCTATTCACGTGATACATAATCCGTGAAGCATGTCCGAAGCATGTCACGTGATATATAATATAATATTATATATATATATATATATATATATATATATATATATATATATACTATTCTTATTTATTTTATAATTAAAATAAAAGTTTATTTTAATCTTAAAATAAAATGTTTATTTTAATATTAAAATATAAAATTTATTTTAATTTTAAAATTAGATTTCATGCTGACTAATTAGAGTTGGAATTAGAATCCATGATAACTAATTGGAGTTGAAATTGAATTACATGTTTTCTTAAATAAATGAGTTTATTTAGATATGAAATAAGATTTCATATTATTCAAAATAAAAGAGTTTATTTGTGAATAGGAAATAGAATCCTAATTTCCTTAAATAAAGGAGTTTATTTAGTTATGGAATAAGATTTCATATTATTCAAAAATAAAAGAGTTTATTTGTGAATATGAAAGAAAATTCGTGTTTCCTTAAATTAAGGAGTTATTATTTTATTTTATTTTTTACTTGGAATTGGATTCCATAATTAATTAAATTAAAGGAGTTTATTTTGATTAAAGATTTTGATTAAAATAAAATAGTTTATTTTATTCAAAATTTGATAAATTAAAATAAAAGAGATTTATTTTGATTTAAATTTGGATTAAAATAAAGGAGTTTATTTTGATTCAAAATTTGATTTTATACTAACTAAATTTGCCCATTAAATGATATCAATATATATATATATATTGAATGTTTATTGTTCATGAGATAAATATTATTTATTGATGCATATGGTGCTGTGTATGATAATAAATGGGATTGAGTATGGACTATTGACCAATGTGATTGGATTTTATTTTAGTTGGATGCATGAATGTATGAGTTTTATTAAATGGGGTCTGCGTACTTCGTCTTCTCTAATTTTTCTTAATGTAAATTCTATCTCCCTCCTATGTACTTCCCCTTGACTGCTGATCAAGGTTTCTATTTATTTTAAATAGTTTTATAATAGGAATAGTTAGAATTAAATTTTAAAGAATTGGAGATTAAGAAGCAAGGAGTGCGTGAAGACCCATTTGTAATGGAGCCCGGGTTTAAATGTAATAGTTATATTTAAATATTGCACCCCTAGGTTTGACCTTTTGGTTCACTTGGTGGCTCTAGTGAACCAAACTAGAATAAAAGTCCATAATCAATCTAGGTAGAATATAGTATTCTATATGTGCATGCTTATACTATATATAGTATATATTATGCAAACATGCTTCACATGGTAATTAATATGACGCGTATTTTATATATATATGTGCATGTGCGCTAAACAAGATGAGACAAATTAATAACAAATCCCTCAAATATTTTATATTAAGTTGTAACGTTCAAAGATATTTGGAATATCGAACGTCGCCTTCTAGCATGATAGAAATAATAGAGTATTGAATATTTAATATGAGTGCATTGTGCACACACAAGGCGAGTATTAAATATTTAAGATGTTATTTTTATTACATATGATGTTTATAAGGAATTGAACATTACTGCTTTGTTGTGCACACACAAGGGCTGTAGTTTTCTCTTCACTTATATGGAAATGCTGGGTATGACTTAACTTAAATCATTTTAGTTCGGATGTGAACACACTTGACCATTATAATTTAAGAGGCAAAATACAAGGAGTTACATAGTTGATGTAATTGACAAGAGTTGTCTATCTATTTATTTATATATAGTTTGCTGTGCACACACAAGGCTATATACATTTGAAATGGGATCCTTATTCTCACTAGCATATCTTTAATTAGATATTGCCGAACTATATATATTGAGGATAATATAGTTTGAAAAAAATAGTGGGAGATACCAATTTAAAACAATACCTAATTTATTTTGGTAATTAATAAAAGAATGTATGCTAAAATGTTGTTAATTACAAATTCATTTACAGAATTTTATAATGTCTAAAATTACTATCACTGCGTAGCATATTAGATGCTAAATTAATCGGACCGAATTAAACGGATTGGTTAAGGAAGTTGAGAATAGTTCTCATGGCTAAAAAGCAATCTTATGTCCTTAATACCCCTATCCCTGCAATGATTGCAGACAATGCCTCTGAGAAAGAGATTGCTACTTTTAAAAAGTGGCAAGATGATACACAGTTGGCTCAATGCATCGTGCTCGCATCCATGAGTAACGAGCTTCAGCGTCAGCATGAAACTATGGATGCTCCTATTATATTCCTGCACGTCAAGTAGTTGATGGTGAGGAAAATAGAACTAATAGATATCAGATATCTAAGGAGCTCTTCCAATCTAGAATAACCGATGACACTACAGTACAGACACAAGTCCTTAACGTAATCAATTTGATTGATCAATTAGGACAACATGTTTTGTCATGGATGGAGAGTTGAGTCAAGATTTGATCTTGCACTCACTCCCTGACTCCTTTCACAATTATTGTGAATTTTTCATATGAACAAGCTAGATATCAGCCTCGCTGATTTGCTTAACATGTTGAAAAATGTTGAGAGTCACTTTCCAACCAAGAAAGACCAAGTCTTACTGGTAGGGGCCAAAGGATCTTCTACAAAGAAGAACGATTCTAAGAAGGTAAATAAAGAAAGGCAAAAACAAAGGATAATAAGAACAAAACTGATATAGATAGCAAAGGAGTTTGCTTCCACTGCAATAAGCCTGGACACTAGAAAGAAACTGCGAGAAGCATCTTGCAGAGGCTAACCAAAGAAGCTTAGTGAAGTTTCGGTTATAAATACAATTATGTTCATGATTTAAAATAAAAAAAAATTTAAGTCAAGGTTCTACTTGGGTATTGGATACCGACTTTGGTTATCATAAATATAGATTTATGAAGGGACCAAGCAGAAGTAGAAAGCTAAACAAAGATAAGTAATCCTATGTGTGGAAAATGAAGCAAAGGTTGCTACATTAGCCATAGAAACTTATAGTTTAGCATTGCCTACGGGCAAATCTATTAAGTCAATAAGTTGTTATTGTATTTCAGTTCTTGTTAGAAACATTATTTCTATTTTATTGTTGGACAATAAGATTTTTGGTATTATAATTAAGAACAATTGTTGTTCTATTTATAATAATAATGTTTTGTATAGAACTGGAATATTACTTAATGGATTTTGTATACTTGACTTACGTAAAAAATTATTTTATAAATTGAACAAACTAGTATAAGAAAAGGAGATGATCATTCAAAGAGTTGAATATGTGTATTTGATGAAATACAATTGTGAATTGTTTGAAAGGTTCGAAGAATTCAGAAGTAAAACAAATTGGCAAAGTATTAAGATTCTTTGATTAGATCAAGGAATAAATACTTGTGCAATAAGTTTTTAGATCATCTCAAATGATTTTCTCACAATGGACGCCTCCTGATACGCAATAATTGATTGATGTATCTGAAAGGAAAAATCGTATCTTGTTGGACATGGTGCGGTCCATAATGATTTTACTGACATTCCATTATCCTTCTGGGGTTATGCCCTAGAAATGGCAGCATATCTACGGAAAGGTAACCTCAAAATCTGGCCCCAAGACTCCATAAAAGTTATGGACAGGGAGGATTCCTAATCTTAAGTATGTTAAGATAAGGGGTTGTCCAACTTATGTGAAAAAAGTTTCAAAGGATAAGCTTGGGATAAAATTTGACAAGTACAGATTTGTGGGATATCCTAAAGTAAGTTTAGGGCATATGTTCTATAATCCTACTTATCAAAAGGTGTTTGTTGCGAAACATAATACCTTCTAAGATAAAGGTGTTTATCATTGAAGGAGCTAGTGGGAGGATAATAGATCTTGAAGAGTTCAAGAACCACAAATCACTATAAGTCAAATAAGAGGAACTTATAGATAGACCTATTGTACCACAACCGAATCGTAAATCTGGAATAGTACTGATGATACCTGGGAGGTATGGAATCATCATGGATGATGATGATGAGGTACGCATCATAGAAGATGATGATCCAGAGTTACATACGATGAGGTAAGAGTTCTAGTGTGTACAAAAGGGTCAGTGGGAGCGTCGTGAACTTTCTAATATTATATGTTGATATACTACGGATGAGGAATAACATACCAATGCTACAATCAGTAAAGATAAAGTTTTCTAAATATTCCTCCATGAATGATTTGGAAGAGTATCTTAATTGGGGATACAAATCTATATAGATAGATTTAAGAGGATGCTCGACATAACCCAAGGAATGTATATTCATTTGATGCTAAAGTCGTTTAGCATGGTAAACT
This sequence comes from Panax notoginseng, assembly GCA_016801055.1. NCBI lineage: Eukaryota > Viridiplantae > Streptophyta > Magnoliopsida > Apiales > Araliaceae > Panax > Panax notoginseng. The sequence continues at coordinate 168,280,857 of CM029013.1, forward strand.
TCATGGGATGTCTCATGTTGATGAGCCATGGAGTGTATCTCTCTTAATAGTCCCCATAGACTCCAAAAAGAGAGATCGCATGAGTAACTATCATGTATGCAATGAAATGTACAAGACCTGATGTTGGTCAGTTATATTCTGGAGAAGTTCATTGTGAGACAGTGAAAAATATCTTAAAGTACTTAACTGGCACTAAGGATGTGATCCTACATGGTGGGTCTGAATTAAAACTAGAGGGCTTAACCGACTCAAGTTTTTCAGACAGACCAAGATGACAGAAAATCCACTTTAAGGTAAAGCGTTACCTTGAACAGTGGTGCAGTGAATTGGAAAGGTTCCAAACAGCAAAGAGTTGTTGGTTTAGTGATAAAGACAAAGTATATAGCTATAAATGAAGCTGCAAGTTGATTGTTTGGATAAAAGTTCATTACAGAACTAGGAATAGTTCCTAAGTCTCATCTTGGATCTAAACATGTGTTGTGGCACTTTCATTTGATTATAAGAATCGTTGAAAGATGGAAAATTACTATAGAGATAGTGGACTCTCAAGAACAACATTACATATCCATTAACTAAAGCTTATCCAACAGCAGGATAATCGTCACTTAGTGAAGAAGGGTATAAGATACCATGTCGATTGACTTTAGTGCAAGTGGGAGATTGAAAGTAGTATGCATACAAGCCAATCATGTTTGATGATAAAGCATATACTTTGTAACAATCTTATTCATTTATTAATAAAAAGTATTTATTTATTAACGGCTTTTAATTATCTACATGATGTTGTTTTATAATATGTGATAAACCCATAGTTTTAAGCAATGCTTTTAGAATAATGATGATGATCATTCTAATGAGATCTAAATTCTTAGAAAACTTAAAACTAAAATAATTCCCAATCGTTGGATTACTAAATTGGGGATTAGTGAATCCGGATAGATTGGTACATACGTTGCTTGCTCATTGGATGAGAATGATTGATCTCATGATCATTTGTGTGGAGACACTAAAGCAAGTATGTAGGTGCTTATTAGAGAATAAGTTCACTGAACGTGGCTCGCTAAGGAATACCTAATGGAGTTTTACTTGCCTGTCAATAGGAATTCCTGTAGTGATAGTAGTACAAGTGATCCTTGAACTTGAGATCATCATAGTATCTTATGTATGATGAGTTATACTTTGACTTATTCCTTAAGACCCTTAGGGTATATCAAAGGGTATGCTTGGGTATAATAAGTTGTACATGGAGATAATGTATGATCAATAAAGAATCTACCGCTTCTAGTAAAAGAAGAGAAATGTCCTATGTGATTCGATAAATGACAACCCAGTAGTCCTTGGCCAAGGCAGAATGAAATTAGAAAGGAGTTTCTAATTTGTATTATTTGGAGTTGTGCATTTAAGAATCGAAATACATATAATTAAATAAAATAAGACTTGATAGTAATTCCATGTCTTATATTTAATTGGGACATTGTATGGTGGAAGAATTGAATTGTACGGTAACTATTAATTCAAAGGTTCTTTTATGATTAATGTTGAAATCTATATTATCTGAAAAGTCGTTGATCGCTAGGGAGGCTTATCCCTATTGTAGAATAAATATTATTTATTTAAATAAATTAATTATTTAATTTATTTATTTAAATAAGATTAGAATTGTTCTAATTGATTTATTCACAACCGGTTTAATATGGAGAACCTAAAGGGTCACACCATAAAAGGAAGAATAATTATTTAAGAAGTTAATGACATAATCGTAATAATATGTTAAGTATATTTAATTTAATCTATGGTGATAGAATAAATTAAATAGCTTAATATTTATTATTTAATATTTTAGAAATATTAAATATAAATTAATAAGAGGAGTCTTATTAATATTATTATAATTATAATTATTTTAATTTCTGAAAGAGTTTAGGAATTAATTTAATATAAGTACTCTCATTTATTCCTAATAGGATTAGGAGGGAAAATTAGTTAAAGGAGTTTAATTAATTATCCCTAATAAGATTAGGGAGCTCATTTAATTAAAAGAGTTTAATTAAATAATACCTTATTTTAATAGGGTTACTTGATATCTTTATAAGAGGAGTCTTATATCAGATATCAATAATACGATATTTCTAATTGTTGGAAAGTACGCTCCTTTTCTATAGAGATAGAAAATAAGGGTTTTGCCAAATACCCATTTTTTTGAATTCTTCTTCTTCCTTGGTGGATCACCTCTAGAGGCCAAACATTTGGGTGGCTAACGTTGATCAAAGGAAGGAACAAAACCCGGTGGATTCAAGTTGAACGCGAAAAGGATTGGAGGTGAACTTGTACCTGAGGAAGCTCGGATCTTCAAGGGTATGATTCTTGTTCTTTCTTTTTCGTTTAATTAATAATTGTGCATAAAGGGTGATCCGGGTATATGGTTTGTAAAAAATTTAAAACTCTGATTTTCTACGTTTCTGCATATTTTGTGCAATTTGATTGCGTTCATGAATATTACAAACCTAACAATTGTCTAGATGACAATATTTGTATTTAAACTCACAGTTCTTATGTTGTAACAGTAAAGATGTAGTTGTTTCTGTACCATGTATTTTGGCGACTCAGAATGGGTGTTGTATACATATTTTGGGGGCGTCACAGCTCTTCATACTTTAAGTCTTCGGCCATCTCGTCTGGTTCTAACTCAATAACGTGGTTTGGGTCTTTCACATATTTACGTAGCACAGATATATGAAAAACATTATGAACACGAGACATACTTGGAGGTAACGCGAGTCTATAGGCCACATTTCCTACTCGGTCAAGAGTTTGAAATGGATCAATAAATAGTGGATTGAGCTTTCCTCTTTTTCCAAATCTTGTAACTCCCATCCATGGAGCAACTCGTAACAATACATGATCCCCAATACTAAATTCCACGTCCTTTCGATGAAGATCCGCATAACTCTTTTGTCGATCTTGTGCCGTTTGTATACGTTGTCGAATCATTTGGGTCTTTTTCGTAGTCATGCGTACCAACTCTGGTCCCAACAATGTTGCTTCACCCACCTCATCCCAACATATTGGAGAGCGACACTTTCATCCATATAATGCTTTGAATGGAGCCACACCTATACTTTCTTGATAACTATTGTTATAAGAGAATTCCACCAATGGTAAATACTTATCACAACTCCCTTTGAAGTCTAAGACACAAAGTCTTAATAGATCTTTAAGAGTTTGAATAGTCCTCTCTGATTGTCTGTCCGTTTGAGGATGGTATGTCGAACTGAATAGTAAATCCGTGCCCATAGCTTTTTGTAAGCTAACCCAAAATCGTGAAGTGAATCTTGGGTCACGATCTGAAACTATGGATACTGGCATGCCATACAATCTCACAATCTCATTTACGTACATACAAGCAAGACGCTCAAGGGAATAAGTCTCCCATATCGGCAAGAAATGAGCAGACTTAGTTAATCTATCAACAATAACCCAAATAGCATTTATGCCTTGAGAAACCGTGGGAAGACCTGTAACGAAATCCATGCTAATGTGTTCCCATTTCTATTTCAGAATCTCAAGTGGTTGCAATGGACCCATAGGCACTTGATGCTCCGCCTTTACACGTTGACAAGTTAAACACCTCGAGATAAACTTCGTAATCTCTCTCTTCATATTGTTCCACCAAAATGTATGTTGAAGATCACGATACATTTTGGTACTTCCAGGGTGAATTACAAACGGTGTGTTGTGTGCCTCCATCATGATTCTATGTTTCAAGTCAGAATCATTAGGAACACAAAGTCTGGAGTTGACTCGAAGTATTTCTTCTTCATCGATTCTTGCTTCTAGGATAACACCTTCTTCTACTTTCTTCTTCATACGCATCAGCTCTGGGTCTGTGGCTTGAGCAACCTTAACTTTATCGATTAAAGTTGGTTCTATGCATATATTTGACATCATCACATGGGTCCCCGGAGTCTTGAATTCTATCTTCATCTTTTGTAAATCACCCAAAATGGGCCTTTGTGTTGACAGCATCGCACTCGTTCCCTCATATGATCTTCTACTCAACGCGTCAGCTACCACGTTCGCTTTTCTAGGATGGTATTGAATAGTGTGGTCATAATCTTTCAACTGCTCGAGCCAATGACATTGCCGCATGTTGAGTTCCTTTTGGATGAAGAAATATTTGAGGCTTTTATGATCTGAATATATCTCCACTTTCTCCCCATATAGATAGTGCCACCAAATCTGTAGCACGAAAATGACTGCTGCCAACTCTAGATCATGAGTAGGATAATTCCTCTCATATTCTTTAAGTTGTCGCGAGACATATGCTATGACTTTCTCATGTTGCATGAGAAAACATCCTAACTTTTTGCTCGAAGCATCGCTGTAGATAACAAATCCATCCGAACCAGATGGTATTATGAATCTCCTCTTGAGCTCTTGAAAACTCTTTTCGCATTCCTCGCTCCATATGAATTTTGTATCCTTCCGAGTCAACTGAGTTAACGGAGTAGCGATTCGAGAAAACCCTTCCACGAATCTCTGATAATAACCAGCTAAGCCCAGAAAGTTACGTACTTTGGTTACCGAATTAGGTTGTTCCCAACTTTGTATTGCTTCAATCTTCGCCGGGTCAACAGATACTCCATGTTTTGACACCACGTGCCCAAGGAATGCTATTTCCTCAAGCCAAAACTCGCATTTCTTCAACTTGGCATATAGCTTGTTTTCACGAAGCCTTTGGAGTACCAGCTTCAAATGGTGCTCATGATCTTTACGACTTTTGGAATATATGAGGATATCATCAATAAAGATAACAACGAACTGATCCAAATGTTCCTTGAATACTCGGTTCGTCATATCCATGAAAGTCGTAGGAGCATTAGTCAATCCGAAAGACATGACTAAGAATTCATAATTCCCGTACCGAGTTCTGAAGGCAGTCTTTGGAATATTATCAGTTCTAATCTTCAGCTGATGATATCCAGAACGAAGATCGATCTTTGAGAAGAATTGTGCTCCTTGTAACTGGTCAAACAGGTCATCAATACGAGGTAGCGGATACCTATTCTTGATGGTGACATGGTTCAATTCCCGGTAGTCAATACAAAGTCGCATACTCCCATCTTTCTTCTTTACGAATAAAACAGGAGCACCCCAAGGAGAGGTACTAGGACGAATGAAACCGATGTCCAACAATTCCTGTAGTTGGACCTTTAAATCCTGAAGTTCAATAGGAGTCATTCGATATGGGGTTTTAGAAATGGGCTTTGCAAGATCAATAAAGAATTCAACTTCACGTTCTGGGGGTAGACCGGAAAGTTCTTCAGGAAATACGTCAGGAAAGTCACTAACAACAGGAATATTATTCAAATCTGACGTGTCTTTATTCAAATCTATAACATGAGCTAAGAAAGCTTGACGTCTATTTTTTAATAAACGAATGGCTTTATGACTTGATATAACATTGATTGATTTTAGTGGTTTAGTTGCTTGAATTCAAATTACAGGTTGATTAGGAATATGAAAACTAACAACCTTACGAAAATAATCAATTTTGGCATGATGAGTAGTAAACCAATCAATCCCTAAAATCACATCAAAAGTAAGTATCTTTAAAGAGATAAGGTCAACAGGTAATGTGATGGTGCCAACTTGGATCAAACAAGATTTATAAACAGTGGATGTGATGAAAGTTTCTCCTAACGGAGTCTCCACAGATAGGTCAAAGTCTAATTTCTCCGAAGTCAAGTTTAAACGTTGAGCACAAGCAGGAGAGATAAATGAATTGGTAACACTGGTATCTAGTAAGGTATAAACTTCACAAGAATTTATGATTAGCTTACCCGTGATCACCTCGTTTGGGTTCCTTGCATTTTGACTAGTCACGACAAATGCTCTTCCAGGAACCGTTGACTTTGACTTTTTTGGGATAGCCTTTTGAGTTACCTTCCCCACTGGACTTGGTTTTGCTACCATACAATCTCGAGCGATATGTCCTTCCATTCCACAATTATAGCATACCTTGAACTGTTGTGGACAATTTGGGCTGATATGTCCATCTTTTCCGCATTTGTAGCATACGACCGGTGATTGTTCTCCTCCCTTAGAACCAGTTGCTGCTGGTGCTGACGTCTTCACATTGTCATTGTTGAATTTCCTCTTTTTAAAATCTCCCCCCACTCGCTTCTTCTATTATCATGGCCACGATTACGACCAGAGTGGTTACCGCTTTTGTCTGAATTTTTCTTTCCTCGCTGGTTATCGTTGCTCCGATGACTGCTGTCATCAGTACGATCCTGGTTGTGGTCCCTCGGTTGAGCGTACTCGTTATCTCGCTCTAATAATTGAGCCCTGTTGACAACATCTAAATATAGACAAAATTTATGAGAAATGAGATACTGACGTATGTCGGGTTTCAAACCTCTCAGAAACATCCGAGTCATACGTTCCTCATTCTCCACCAAATGAGGTGCAAACCTGGATAACTCCGCGAACTTCGCCTCGTATTGGGACACTGTCATGTTGTTCTGCTCCAGTCTAATAAATTCCACCTCCTTCATATGGCAAATACTTTCAGGAAAGTACTTGTCATTGAAAAGTTTCTAAAATGTCTCCCAAGACATGCTGAGTGCGGCTGAATGGGTACGCTTCACAGATTTCTACTAGTAATCTGCCTTATTACGGAACATAAAGGTGGCAAATGGAACTTTCTGTTCCTACGTGCATCCCAAGACATCGAATATCTTGATAATTTGCTTGACCCACGTCTCCGCCTTAATTGGATCCGGCTTTCCCCAGAATTCGAGTGGTCCCAACTCTTTGAACTGCTTGGTCGTGACAAACTGCGCGTTGCTATCATTTTCACCTGTATTTTGTACACGAGTCTCCCTCGTCTAATTTTGTATGAACTGCAAAAAGCTTCTAAACATTCCATCGTTCATCATCTGCTCAGTGGTGTTGTTTACAGGAGGAACATTGCCAGCCTGTTGCACATTCTCCTCGTTGGTGAGTAAAGGTGTCTCCACAGTCTCATTTACTCCACTGTTAACATTCTCAGTCGACATTCTCAAATACTGCCATAAAATAAGTGTTAATTAAAGAAATCAACATATCACATAATATCCCTATATACTGACCAAACAACAAATAAGCTTAGGTAAGACACACTAGCGAAGGTTTTACTCGTCTCTCTCCTCCTAGTTCTATTTCCCGATCCCCGCCATGGATCATATCCCTAAGCTCTGATACCAACTGTGACGCCCCCAAAATAGGTATACATCACCCATTTTGAGTTGTCAATAACATGGTACAGAAACAACTACAACTTTATTAATATAACACATAAACTGTGAGTTTAAATACAAATATTGTCATCTAGACAATATTCACACCCAAATAAGTCCTCATTACAATTATTGATACATTATTTTACAAAAATGGTGAGGACTACTAAACAACTTTCTAGAACCATCATTCCATACACCGACTAGTACTTGCTACATTCTCGCCTCCTAAGAAGAAAATGGAACAAAAAGGAAAAGGGTGAGCTCAACTAGCGTAGTAAAGAATATTATGACTAAGATAATATAGAACAAATTATCGTTAGTCTTCAACAGAGAAAAATCTGATAGAATACAATTGACAACAAGTTTTAAATCAATATTCGTAGCGGAAATAATAATTCATTAGAAGAGTTAAGTAGAGAATGAAATCTACTATCATCTATGAATTTAAAAGTCCAGCATCGATATTTTATCCATGTAACATCAATCAATATATATATATCTGGAATCAAATATTCATCTTTGCACTACAGGCCAAAGATATTCATCAGTCGGTCATGTTCATCTAGACACTTGTTCATCTTTGCACTACGGGCCAAATATATTCATCAGAAAATCATTCATCTTTGCACTACAAGCCAAAGATATTCAGTTATATCATCATTTAGGACTGAGGATGATCAAAAATCTTTTAAAGAAAACGAATCCAGTAAAACAAAAGAACAAATATTAAGGATTCGTACTTTAAACAATCCGAGTTCAAAAATACTTCATAAATAATCGTAGTAAAGTAAAATTCAAGAATGATCAAAACATGGTTACAATCAAAGCTAGTATCCATAATAGATATCTTGGACAAAAAAAAATTTAATTTTTTCGGTGAATAGTGCCGTATACGTGAATAGTGCCATATACGTGAATAGTAACCCCGACACAAAAAGTTCTAAATTTGATAAAAAAAAATTTAGATCAATATTTCGACATAATGATATTGAAAGAAATAATATCATTTATAAAAAAAATAACATCCCTTACCTCGAAAAGACAGTACTTCTGACTGGAATACTGGATATAGTGCTGAAGGAACTTGCACCGTATAGCAACTCTCAAAGTACCAAAAAACTCACAAAAATACGCTCGATATTATAGAGAGAGAAAGAGAGAGAAAACTTGTTTTTGGTGTGATTTTTAATTCTAACCTAAGCACCCTATTTATAAGAAAATGATTAGAACACCAAAGCAGAAAATTTAATAAAATATTAATATTTTCAAATTAAATTCCTACGTACACCACACCAGACCAAAATCATCAGCCACCCACCCCACAAAAATAACAAAAACGTTTTTCTTAATTAAAATATTTTAAACTTCAAAAATTAATTATTTCGGAACTTCGGAACTTCAATAATTCATAATAAATAGACCTTTTATCAGAAAAATTCAAACCTTATGTCCCTTCCGTAGGAAATTTCATTCTCTACAACTTTACAAAAGAAAATTTTTCCAAATTCTAAACAGAAATTGACCGAAATCCACATACGGACGATTTTATAGGTTATAATCAAATTTCAGTCAAGAAATGGGCCCACAGACATGTTTAACATGTTTTAAATAACTTTTGTGACAAAAATATTCTTCTTCCTCATATATTCATATATCCCACATTCATTGTAAAAATATCACCATTATTATATTATTATAATATAATAGTGTATTTAAATGAATTTTTTTATCAGAAAAAAGATAAAATATTAATTTTAAATAATTGTCACATTTAAAATTTTCTCCATCTATATCCACATACAATGAATATTTTTCTCATCATATAAATCAATAATTAATTATTCACAAATAATATTACAGAATCACAATACTGACAACCAGGCAGTTCTCGGGAAAGAGGGAGCTTTCCAATAAGGATCTCTCCTTACTGGTGCGCAATTAGGTGACCAAACCTCTCCTTAGACAGAACTTTCTAGACATTGCCAATAATGTTATCTAATAATATTATTCATATAATATGAATTATTGCTTCGGTAATAGAAAATATTGTGTAGTGACAATTATTGAATAATAGTAATATAAAATATCAATGCAACAATTATTGAATCAATAAAATAAAATATTGACCAGTAATTACTGTAACAATTATTGAGTAGTGTCTTCTTACGTAAGAATCAATAATTGGTGCAATATAGTATGCTACTGTATTTTAACCACCGAGTATTTCAACAGTATTAACGGTAACAACTATGCCGTTACTTATAAACAACTTATACTTGTCGTTTTCTTTATCCAATCGCTTAACGTTATGGGGCCCATACAAGGCTGCGCCGTCGTACGAATATTCTCCGACAGTAAGAATATTCCACGACCAACCGAATATTCTCCGATAACAATGAATATTTTATAACCACTTGCTTATTTAAAAATATTTGTTCATTTGTACTCATAACTAATCACATTAATCAAATCAACCCTTACTATTTTAAAATAATAAATATAGGAAATTCAATTTCATTTATAATAAGTTGGGGTCTTACAGTGCATGTTTAATAATTCAAATTGAATTACTGATTCAAAAAATATACATTTGCAGAATAACTGTTGTTGGATATTCATATTCGTAGAAGATAGAATTGACAGTACAGATAATTCCTGTTTATTGTCGAATTATGTTGAAAAATGTCTTAGCTAATCATTCTGGCTAGACGAACATTTGTTAGAACTTGATAGGTTTGAGAAGAGAATTCAATTATTATTGACAAATCAATGCCAATTATTTCAGCTAGATCGAGAAGTAATTAGAAATTGAAATCACAGTATTTCGTTCTTAAATCATAATCTTGATTCTGAAACTGAGAAGAACAACCTTTTATATAAAGGGAATATTTTATTGGTCGTATATTCGGCTTTTACGCGCGATTAAGTATTATGCATAATATAGGGTATACTAAAGCTGATCACTTTATATACTTGCAGAGGGGTATGATTTAATCTTTATGGTTATCTGATACACGTGACTTAATGGTTAACATAGCGAGTCTTTTGTTGAATAAACCTATTTAGCCTCAATTAAATAGTTTTGAAAATGATGATTTAAGCTTGAATTGAGTATTATCTCAAAGTTTGTTTTAGAAACCTGAGAAGGTGTTCAACTTGGTCCATAGACTATTGGACATGTTAATCCTAGTTGAGCAAATGAGTTCAAAGAAACTAAAAGTTTTAGAAATTAACATCAACGTTAACAAGTGTGGGAAACCAAATTTATTTTAAACCATATCTTTTTGTGTTGATATTGTGTTCAAAGATATTAAGGTGTTAGCAATAGAACTAGACTTTTGAAAATTTCATTTCTGGTTCTGGCAGGGAGTAGCGCTGCCGTGCCACTCCCAAGCTTATTCTCAGCGCGGCCGCGCCGTGCTGCTGAGTAGTCGAGAACAATTTGTAAACTATCTATAATTTAGAGCCTGCTTATATATATACTTAAAGACCGTAAAAAAAGAAATAAGATTGTTTCGAAAGAATAAGTATGAGAGTAAAATGAACTAGCAACATAGCTATCCTAAGAGTATACCGAAGAAGTGAACTAGAACGATGCAAAATTTATTGTTTCATTAAGAATAAATGAATGCATGACTAATGGGTATGAATCCTTTAACGCCCCGAAATCTGGTCTACCTTCAGACCCGGACTCCGTGCGTCACGGTCCCACTTCTTACCAAACATACGTCATTATATAGTTAAATATAACAACATATATTCTCAAATCCCAGGTTCTGGAATCCTTAAAATCTCTTTCATTAAAAATAATGATAATTACATTATTTTTTACATTGTACAAGAGTGACTTTTATCCACCACCAAGGATACATATCAGTTCATTAAACTAGCCTATAGTTTAATTAAACTATTCTACATTACAAGTTTTCGCTAGATCTTCACACACATTCACACACTGAATGGCACTTCATCTGCATATCGATCAACTTGATCTTTACGGAATCCTTAAGTTATTTCTAACATCGTTCACTGAAAATATTTTTCATTTAAAGCAAGTGTGAGCATTCAATTGCCCAGCAAGTCATAATAGTTGAACAAACAACTTCAAGAGTTTAAAAATTCTTTAGAACTTCGATAATCGAATAAAGGTTATGAAGCAGCTTAAATAATAGGAATAGTCTTGATTCTTATCATCTTAAAACATTAGTCACTTTCACTTTGAAATACTTTCATTTTTCTACCTTTTTCATACACATTTTGTCTGGCTAGAATCATTAGCATAAACTTAACAATAACGGTTCATGTATAAACAGAACATACTTGTATTGAACAGTTCAATCACAGAACAATTCATCTCATAAAAACACCAAAGTGTTCAAATTGTGGCACAAGGCCTCATACATACTACCACCTTATACATACATCGCACATATGCACATAGACAGAACTTCTCAAGTTCAACATCTGAGAAGTTTAAGAAACTAGCATTCATGTAAATATGAATGAAGTTAGAAAACTTGCCTTACGCATAACTACGTCTTATAGTTTACGCTGAACTGCTTATTCCAAATCCTTATATAGCACATAAGGAAAATAACACGTACACCAATTAGTCATATATTTGACTTACGCATTGGTTTACTTACTTTACTTCTTCAGGTTCGCGCTCTTGTAATTTAAGCTTACGCGACTAACTTTCATTACCGCTTTACGGCTTCATGACATACGGAGATGTCTTATTCATACATTCATCATCTTTGATGATTTACATTCTTATCTTCTTCTTATAACTTCTATAGGACTCAGCATACATCGCTTCTCTACTAGTAGTCCATATGGTACTCTGAGTGGTTTCCCATAAACAACCAACAAACAAGTTCCCTTCTCATCTACACTGCCCACGTAGTGAGTTATATCGGTTGCCAGTTTCGTATATACCTTCGCTCTCTGAAGGAATTGTTTAGCCCAGCTCCAATATGTCAACCATCAAAGGTTACGATAGTACCATGACCTAAACTTATCTTAACTTATCCAAACCATTAAACTATAATGTCCGTTAAGTCAACTTCTTATTCCTTATGGTTTTCTGGCAAGTAATTGCAATACCTCAGGATTCATTCTTTATTGTCTAAGTCATATAGTCTTTTGTATACTTAGAACGATCATTCAATGTCAATACTATGAGGTCATAACATTAAACATTTTATAATAACTTATTCATATCTTACCACGTCCGGTTCATTCGACTTGAAATGTTGTCGAAGTTATACTTACTAACTATGCTTCTTAACGTTATACGTTAATATCTTTAACTCAATTTCTTCGCCGTTCACAGTTAAACAACTTTTTTCATTACATTACGATCAAACCATACACGGAGTGCAGGTTCTGCCCATTTAATATTCACGTACACTCAACCCTTACGTTGGTTAAAGTGTTTAATGCTTGCCTTTCATTTTAACATTCTATATCCGACTCATACTCGGACTTTCATTATTCTTATTACCATTCGCTACGGCTTTCTTGATAATTCATATCTTACTTACTACTTTCATCAACGTCAAAGTCATACAACCAGGGTATACTTAAAATGATCGTCCGACGCGAATACGATTCACGAGGATCGTTTGCGTATTCCATGTTCACACTGCTCATCTCTTAATCTCTCATTCAACCTTTACTCAAGGTTTTAATTTCATTTAATCATTATTCAACCCATGAACCCCATATTCATTATTCTTTCTTAATGTCGAAGCCATACCATTCATTGTATTCTAAGACCGATTGTTTATCGCAACAATATTGCGTTCACAGCGTCTATACGCTTTACACTTATCTCTCATCACCATGACATAACATCGAAATGTTATTCATTACCTTCGTCACTTAATGTCTAAGAAATCACATTCATAGCAATCCCTCACATTCGTTCATCACGACTACGATCCCTAGGTATCGGTTACATAATCTAGCACTTAAATTCTTTGTCTTTTAATCTCGTTATATCTTTCTATTCAACCTTTAATAAAGGTTTAAGTTACTTGATTAAGTGTTACGTTACGTGAACCACATGTTCATATTTCTTTCTTGCATATCCCCCAGTAATTGAGCACTTAAAAGCTCATTACTGGGCTTTGCCCTGTACCAGCACTGCGACGCTGTGCTCCTTCCTTTCCCTTGCGCTGCGGCGCGACCTACTTCACCCTCCCTTGGTTTGGCGCTGCGACACCAAACCCTTGGTTATTTCTCGTGCTACGGCGCCAACTAACAGTACATGAGGCCCCGAGCTCGCGCTGTGGTGCCACTTCTCAAAGCTCAGCTGGCGCTGTGGCGCCGAGCCTAAACCCTAGAAAAATTTCGTAAGTATTTTACAAGCTTGAATCGCTTACTTCGAAATTTCGTAACTTATTCGTTATAACTCAGAACGAGGTTGTTCCAAAGCCATTCTCTTCCTTATCGTACGTACTTCAATACCCCTCGAACAGAACTTCGTTCAGAATCCATTAACATTCCATTCGATTGGCTTGATGTTCACCCTTCGTTCATTTTTACGCTTTTAATATTCTTCGCTCGTTCGTCCGTAATTTGGTCATTCAAACTCGAAACTCATTCATTCTTGAGTCCACGACTCATGTTTTCTACGTTCTCTTATTTTTTTATGAAACCCTACACGTTCGGTGTGACATCCCAGATTTTTAGAAATTATAAATGAGAATTTTATAAACAAAAGTATTATTTATGAGATATGTTGGTGTTAAGTATGTGTATGTCATATATTGTAGAATATGTGAATTGATGTGAAGAGAATGTTATATATTAATTTTAATATATATAAATATTTAATTAAATTATTTATTGAGTTAAATAAATAAATTTTATTTTGATTATAGAGTAATGTAATTAAGTGTAGCAGATTAATTAAATGAATATTTAGTATTTAATTTAATTAATATAATAATTTTATGTTATAGTTTTAATTTAATTGAGATAATTAAATTAGATGAGTTATGTGATGATTGTTACACAAAATTATAATTAACAAGTAAATATAATTATGGGACAATTTGATGAGATTGATTGATGTTAAGCTATTGATTAATTAAAATAATGAGTATTTGCCAAACATGGTCTTGGGCTTTTCAAGTTCAAATTGGTGTAACCTATGTATTAACTAGTAATTAGTATATCTAATAATTACTAGGAGTTACATATATTATATATTACTAGTATTGTATATTATATGTATATACTACAAGTTAGTATGTTAGTTTTAGAAAACAAACTAAAGAAAGAAGAAGAGAGTTAGAGAGAGTTGTAGGAGAAGAAGAAGAGGAAGAAAAAGAAGAAGAAGGGAAAGTTTTGAGAAGACAAAACAAGCCCCATCATCATCATCTTCATCTCTCTCTTAAATTCATACTAATAAGACTATAATCTAAATTCCTTGTTTTAATTATATTTTATGTTCTTCAAAATGTAGGATAATGGTTCTATAGAAGTTGTATTGAGAAATCTAGAGAGATAGAGGAATTGAGATGAGCTAGAAGAAGAAGAAGAAGAAGTTAGAAGAAGGTAACTTCTAAACTCTTATTTAATCCTTGATTTTTTTGGGTAGATTTATGTTCTAGGATAGTAGATCATGCTTAATCTGTTTGTATTGGTTTAATCTTGGACTATCAAGAATCAAACAAGAGGATTCAAGAAAGAAAATGAAATGGAAAGAAAATTTGAAGAACAAAATTCGTAGGTTTTGAGTAATTGTGGACATATCTTGTGAAATTCATATCTCTTTGGGTATAATGAGTTAGAAAATGAGCCTTATATCAAATCGAAGATATGGAAGTAATCTATATTCTGAAAGTGGAATCACATGAAAACTCCTTTTAGATTTCTCGCAATCTCTGTTTTAGTAAGGCTGGTCCGAAGGAAAAATAATCTTTCTAGAAAATCAAAACTGTTACGGTTTCTGACTTTGAAAAATTCATATAAATTCGTGTGTTTTGAATCTGAAGAAACTTAAAACTGTAAAGTTGTAGATATGGATGTTTACTAGCTAGACTCGCGAGATTGAGCCATTTTATGGACCGGATCATGTCCGAAATAAATTGTTTAGCAATGATGTCCAGAAAATGAAATTTTTCTACACTAGTTGATGAATTGCAGAATCTGGTTTAGATGGATAAGGGTCTGACTTTAAGGCCTAGATGAGGTTGTAGTACACTGAGTAAGGGTTAATTTTATAAAAAGGAACAAAAACGGACATGTAACGAAGGAGATACGTTAAAAACGAAAACAACGTTTTGTTAAAGAAATTGTGAAGATGAGTTTTATAATTATGTTTGAATTAAGATTTTGGGTGATGGTATATTTTGATGATTAAAAATATGTTTTGACATATGTAATGAATATAGATATGTGTTATCATATTCTATGCATAATTAACCATTTAAGATCAAGAGTTGAGATAAGTTAATGTGTGCACATAACGTGCTCGATAAAATGCCTAAAAGTAATAGTGTTTCTAAACTTTGGTATACAAAGTGCCTAACTAATGGCTAATATTGGATATCTAAGTATGAAAAGATGATAATACAAGAATAATAATGGAAAGAAATCGAAAAAGGGAAATTTTTGATTTATGAAGGAAAATTAAACATGTAAACAATGTGTTAAATATGCATTTTTGAAACCAAATTGGTAAAATAAAATGGTGTGGTATATGCACATTAAACTACAAGTGAGATAGTCTAGCATGTGTGGTGATGAAAATGAAAATAAAACCGAGTTGCATATAAAATACAATTACATGTCTATAAAGATATTATAAAGGATAATAAGATAAAGTAAGGTCTTAGAATAAATTTGACCATGAGATTGAGTATTGATTTTATTTATTATCAATCTCGCATACAGTGTAGGTTGTGCAAGGACGCGAAGTATTAGCGTGTTGGTAAAACGCCGGTTAAGGCAAGTCTTTCAGTTCCTTCTTGCTATGTGAACTTGATGATGAACTACTTTAAAATTTTAGTGTATTATGTATTGTATATGTCAAAAGTATGAAATGTGAAAGTCAATCTATGACTATGATGATTGAACTATGAATGTTGATTGAGTAAGGAACTCAATCTTTATAGTTGTTATGTGAACTAAACATGTATGCTATGTTTGTTTATGATTATTCTTGTATGTTGAGCATGTTATTATGTGCTACGTGATTATGTGCTACGTGATGCATGAAAATTGTTAGATTTTGCTGAGCTGTCGAGCTCATTCTTGCAAATAACCATTTTTGCAGATTCAAGAATTGAAGGTAACGCTATGTGCTACTTGATTATTATGGATCAAAAGTGATATATGAAGATTTAATATCCTAGCTAAGTTGTTATTCTTGTAAACCATGTCTAATGTTTCGAATAATGTATTAATGTTGAATTTTAATATTGTTTTGCGAATGTAAACTATTGTAGTATTAAAATGATTCTGAGATATTTAGATGTAAAGGTTGAAGGTTTTGGGAACGAGGATAGTTTGTAATAGAAAATTTTAATTATTCCGCAAATCTCAATGGTTGTATTATCGTTTAATGATGTAAAATTAGAGGTTGAATGTATTATTAACGACCGAAGTCGAGAATTAAATTGTATGAATTTTGGGGTCGTTACAGTTGGTATCAAAGCTGATAGGTTAGAAACCTTAGGTAAGAGTACTTTAGGCTATAACCTTAGAGAAAAGAGGTGAAAATAAGGAACGAATAAGCTCAAATAGAGTTTGAACAATAAGGGATTAAAACTTGCGTGAAATAATTCAAAGAAGAATCTCGCAGAGTTATAAGGAATGTGAATGTGGGGTTACCTAACTCCAATAATAAGGATGTAAGGTGATAATAAATAGACAATGTCTATAAAAAAGAGAATGATAAAGAAGTTAAGAATATATAGTTATATTTAAGTATGGTGTAATTGTACTCTTTAGTAGTTGATGTATGGTATCTGGGCTAAACGATTCCTTCATAGAGCGGAGGTATATACGAACTAGCAACTCGGAACCTAGTTTTTTGGTTGTTTGTGGGAAACCACTCAACGTACCATATTGAAACTGTTAGAGACTCGATGTGTACCAAGTGTAGAAAGTGGATACGTATGATGAAAGTGTAGAACTTGAATGAAATGTTGAGCAATGTAAATGAAGTTAGAAATTCTTAAAGGAAGAAATGTTATATAAATAAGAAGATTCAAAGAAGAATCTTGAAGAGATATAAAGAAAAAAAATGGGAGTTTCCTAACTCCAAAAAGCCAAGATAGCGAATAATGTCGTAAATGATAAAAAAGAGAAAGAAAGAGGATCGTAAAACAAAACGATCACGAGTTAAGAAAAGAATTTTAAGAGAGATGATTATAGAATAAGATCACGACGTGGTCTGTTTAAGTTATAAAAGAAAGATGGTCTATAATATTTGAATAATTATGGCTTAATGCAATGAAGATGGAGTACTATGAAAAAGTACGAGATAACTCATGAGGAGTTATAGATGATATGATACGAGGAATTCGTATCGAGCAAAGAGCAAGTTATAAGCAAGATAGAGTTAGGTGAGATTTCAATTGAGGACTCATGTGATGGCTGAATTGTACAAACCTTTGTATGGGCGAGGGTTTTGTGCTTGCACTCAGTTTATCACATTGATAATCATTGGAATGTTTGTGTAACACTATTTGATATATGCCTGTTGAGAAGGTGATTCTTTTCTCATGTGTATAACAGATAGGTAGAGTATAGTTAGAGAATATTATAAGATCAAGTGCGAGTTCTTAAAACTCATACTTATGGTAGGTTCGTGACTCATAATTATATGGTATGTTTTTGAACCCCTCAGCGAATGGACGCCTATGGTCTGACTAGGATAAGTTCTTAAACTCATATGATTGTGGCAAGTTCCTGAACTCATAACGTGTGATAAGTTTGACGAACTGGGTATAGATAAGTGTAAATGGAGTATTGAGGATGATAGGAATAGATAGACCTATTAAGTAATGGATCATTATAGAAAGTGGAGTTGATGGTGGAAGCATAGGTATTCTAAATCTACTAGCTATGCTAGACTTTCGAAATTTATTGACTTTGTGCTGATGTTTACACTTCTATTTTCTTGAAAAGCATTGGATCAAATGATGGAACCAATGAGTTTTAACAACAATAATGTTATTCGTATGTCTATGCTAATTGCTTCGGCTAGACAAAAATGATTTGCAATATATCAAAATATATTTTATATCATTAATGCATCATGTAACCTGGTGCAAAGATGAAAAAAACGATGGAGTCATTAATGCAATATTACCTAGTGTTGGATGTGATCTAAGGATCGTCAGCCCACTATGGTATGATGTAGTATGATAAAATCACCAAAAGATGGAATCCTCAACGGACTGTAAATACAGTGCGGTATCATGACGTCATAAAAAGATTTTTGAGATTTCTTTAAGATATGAGAATTCATATCTATGTATATATATGTATATTTCGGTTGATGTCCAAATTGTTGTAGAGGTCTATGCTATTTGATTCAGCTAGACGAATATTGAAAGATGTTCATGAAACTTAAGCGTTTATTGAAAAGTTATGCCAACCCAAATTATTTTGGGGTGAATTCAGATGTTGAAAAGCTGAGGTGAATAACCCTATAAGGGGACATGTTTTTGGGGACAATGGTTCCGAGCGTAACATATATAATCGTTACAAAACACTACGTTGCGGCCCAACATAGTGGTACAATAGGCTGGCCACCTAGTGTACGTAAGGAGGGTGTTTTCAGTCTTTGTGATTGATAAACACTCTGGTTTGCAGTGTGAAGGATTGAGTTGAAGCACTAGTAAACCGAGAATAGAGTTCACGGTCTTGTGAACCCTCAGCATGATTTGGAATCTTTTAAATTCCTGAGTTATTCATACTACTTCCTAATTATTGAACAATTATGGAAGATTCTTGCTATTCTAAAAGGCGAATATGGTAAGGATGATATTTTTTAGAAAGAAGTAAGTCGTAGGATGCGACACTGAATGGTGAATATATTGAATAAGTGAGAAAAAAAAGTGTTGATATGAGAAGGAGATGAGTTATCAAAGAATAATGCAAAACTTTTAATAGAAAAGTTAATAATTGTAGAAAGATCTTTGTGGAAAGGAAGTGGTTATAGAATCCAATAAATGAATAAGGTATTAACGTAAAATCTATTTTTGATAGATTGAATGAATAAAGATTAATAAATAAAAATTTCGAGGACGAAATTCTTAGAAGAAAGGGTGAATGTAATGTCCTGAGAGTTTGATCATATAGTATATGATAATGATCCTTAGAGAAAGATAATGAACGGGTCAAAGAATATGTAATACTCAAATATAATTGAGTCTAAGTAAATGTTATGAAATAAAACTTATAAGAATTTATTATCAAGAATGATGAGAGTAGAAAATATAAAACCTATATTAAGGTAATGTGTTGAAGTTATTCAATGAATAGATTTGAGGAAAACCCGAGTAAGGTAGGGTTTTTGTGATTCCGAGGACGGAATCCTTATAAGGAGGGAAGGATGTGACATCCCAGATTTTTAGAAATTATAAATGAGAATTTTATAAACAAAAGTATTATTTATGAGATATGTTGGGTGTGAGTATGTGTATGTCATATATTGTAGAATATGTGAATTGATGTGAAGAGAATGTTATATATTAATTTTAATATATATAAATATTTAATTGAATTATTTATTGAGTTAAATAAATAAATTTTATTTTGATTATAGAGTAATGTAATTAAGTGTAGCAGATTAATTAAATGAATATTTAGTATTTAATTTAATTAATATAATAATTTTATGTTATAGTTTTAATTTAATTGAGATAATTAAATTAGATGAGTTATGTGATGATTGTTACACAAAATTATAATTAACAAGTAAATATAATTATGGGACAATTTGATGAGATTGATTGATGTTAAGCTATTGATTAATTAAAATAATGAGTATTTGCCAAACATGGTCTTGGGCTTTTCAAGTTCAAATTGGTGTAACCTATGTATTAACTAGTAATTAGTATATCTAATAATTACTAGGAGTTACATATATTATATATTACTAGTATTGTATATTATATGTATATACTACAAGTTAGTATGTTAGTTTTAGAAAACAAACTAAAGAAAGAAGAAGAGAGTTAGAGAGAGTTGTAGGAGAAGAAGAAGAGGAAGAAAAAGAAGAAGAAGGGAAAGTTTTGAGAAGACAAAACAAGCCCCATCATCATCATCTTCATCTCTCTCTTAAATTCATACTAATAAGACTATAATCTAAATTCCTTGTTTTAATTATATTTTATGTTCTTCAAAATGTAGGATAATGGTTCTATAGAAGTTGTATTGAGAAATCTAGAGAGATAGAGGAATTGAGATGAGCTAGAAGAAGAAGAAGAAGAAGTTAGAAGAAGGTAACTTCTAAACTCTTATTTAATCCTTGATTTTTTTGGGTAGATTTATGTTCTAGGATAGTAGATCATGCTTAATCTGTTTGTATTGGTTTAATCTTGGACTATCAAGAATCAAACAAGAGGATTCAAGAAAGAAAATGAAATGGAAAGAAAATTTGAAGAACAAAATTCGTAGGTTTTGAGTAATTGTGGACATATCTTGTGAAATTCATATCTCTTTGGGTATAATGAGTTAGAAAATGAGCCTTATATCAAATCGAAGATATGGAAGTAAGCTATATTCTGAAAGTGGAATCACATGAAAACTCCTTTTAGATTTCTCGCAATCTCTGTTTTAGTAAGGCTGGTCCGAAGGAAAAATAATCTTTCTAGAAAATCAAAACTGTTACGGTTTCTGACTTTGAAAAATTCATATAAATTCGTGTGTTTTGAATCTGAAGAAACTTAAAACTGTAAAGTTGTAGATATGGATGTTTACTAGCTAGACTCGCGAGATTGAGCCATTTTATGGACCGGATCATGTCCGAAATAAATTGTTTAGCAATGATGTCCAGAAAATGAAATTTTTCTACACTAGTTGATGAATTGCAGAATCTGGTTTAGATGGATAAGAGTCTGACTTTAAGGCCTAGATGAGGTTGTAGTACACTGAGTAAGGGCTAATTTTATATAAAAAGAAACAAAAACGGACATGTAACGAAGGAGATACGTTAAAAACGAAAACAACGTTTTGTTAAAGAAATTGTGAAGATGAGTTTTATAATTATGTTTGAATTAAGATTTTGGGTGATGGTATATTTTGATGATTAAAAATATGTTTTGACATATGTAATGAATATAGATATGTGTTATCATATTCTATGCATAATTAACCATTTAAGATCAAGAGTTGAGATAAGTTAATGTGTGCACATAACGTGCTCGATAAAATGCCTAAAAGTAATAGTGTTTCTAAACTTTGGTATACAAAGTGCCTAACTAATGGCTAATATTGGATATCTAAGTATGAAAAGATGATAATACAAGAATAATAATGGAAAGAAATCGAAAAAGGGAAATTTTTGATTTATGAAGGAAAATTAAACATGTAAACAATGTGTTAAATATGCATTTTTGAAACCAAATTGGTAAAATAAAATGGTGTGGTATATGCACATTAAACTACAAGTGAGATAGTCTAGCATGTGTGGTGATGAAAATGAAAATAAAACCGAGTTGCATATAAAATACAATTACATGTCTATAAAGATATTATAAAGGATAATAAGATAAAGTAAGGTCTTAGAATAAATTTGACCATGAGATTGAGTATTGATTTTATTTATTATCAATCTCGCATACAGTGTAGGTTGTGCAAGGACGCGAAGTATTAGCGTGTTGGTAAAACGCCGGTTAAGGCAAGTCTTTCAGTTCCTTTTTGCTATGTGAACTTGATGATGAACTACTTTAAAATTTTAGTGTATTATGTATTGTATATGTCAAAAGTATGAAATGTGAAAGTCAATCTATGACTATGATGATTGAACTATGAATGTTGATTGAGTAAGGAACTCAATCTTTATAGTTGTTATGTGAACTAAACATGTATGCTATGTTTGTTTATGATTATTCTTGTATGTTGAGCATGTTATTATGTGCTACGTGATTATGTGCTACGTGATGCATGAAAATTGTTAGATTTTGCTGAGCTGTCGAGCTCATTCTTGCAAATAACCATTTTTGCAGATTCAAGAATTGAAGGTAACGCTATGTGCTACTTGATTGTTATGGATCAAAAGTGATATATGAAGATTTAATATCCTAGCTAAGTTGTTATTCTTGTAAACCATGTCTAATGTTTCGAATAATGTATTAATGTTGAATTTTAATATTATTTTGTGAATGTAAACTATTGTAGTATTAAAATGATTCTGAGATATTTAGATGTAAAGGTTGAAGGTTTTGGGAACGAGGATAGTTTGTAATAGAAAATTTTAATTATTCCGCAAATCTCAATGGTTGTATTATCGTTTAATGATGTAAAATTAGAGGTTGAATGTATTATTAACGACCGAAGTCGACAATTAAATTGTATAAATTTTGGGGTCGTTACATTCGGGTTCATTTACTAACTTTCTAAATCTCATTCGTCTTTTACAAAAATTTCGCCATAACTTCGTTATATCTAAGTTATAATCCGTTTCTCATGAACGTTTCTACCGTTCCTAACCAAGAAACATGCAACTAACTTATACACAATGGCTTTAAACATGTTGATGAACAACAATTATCCTACGATGGTTTTAAATTTGTTCATCAACAACATTCTTCGTGTTCTTCACGTGTTCTTCGTTTGTTCTTCATTTTTAATCGATATTTTGGATTACGATTTCCCTGTTTCTTGGAATTTCATGTTATAGAACATCATTCCTTACTTATTTCACCTACTCGTTCATAATATTCATTCGGATCGCTCAAAATCCTTACGAATCTTATACTTCCTTAAGAAATTTATAAACTAAATTTCTAATTCTTATTTCTTTGTTTTCTCATGATTTCAACCATATGAAATCATTCCTAACCTCAACGACTCCTTATCTTCATGAAGTTATGTTTTTGAACATAGAACTAAAAGAAAATATTAAAAGAAACTAGGTTCCAGATTACCGTTCTTCTTTAATCTTCTTCCGCTATACAAAGCCGGCGATTTGCAAGCTTTTCTATTTCATGATCAGTTTTGATCCAAGCATTCATGATCAATCTCTGCCTTCTTCTTCTCCCATCTGAAATCTATCTCTCTATCTCTCAAGTTATAGGATTTTCAAAATCCCAAAAAATAAAATCTAGCTTCCTATTTATATAAAACCAAAGCTTAGGGCAATTTGGTAATTTCACCCCCACCTCCTTACTATTCCCACCTCCTCCAACACTTAGCCACCAAGTAAACTTGGCCTCCACCCTTACTTGGTGGCCAAGTGGCCGGCCCACAGGCCCATGGGTCATCCTATAGGTTTCTCCAATGGTTGTTACCCATCCGTTTACCCATCGGTTCGATCCGCAGTTTCTTTTCTTGGTTTGGACCTTAACCCTAATTCTTATTGGCCTATCTTGGGGTTGATTTCACAAATCATTGGGCTTGACATAATCCAAGTCCAATTGGATTCTACAAAGTCCATGAACTCAAAGTCCATTAAGACTAGTCGTATTCTACGCATTTCATTCTCGTATTATCTTCGTATATCGCTCGTACAATATTCGTATTATGCATCGTACTAATCTTCGTACTATACTCATATAATAACTAGTATTATACTCGTATCCCTCATGCATAATAACCCTAATTATTATACATGATCATAGTATTCTTCAGAACTCACTTTTCCTAACCCTTAGGTTTTGAGTCCGCAGGCGAAAAATTCGTGTTTGCCATAATTAAAATATTATTGAATATTTTATCACGTCTCAAAATTATACGTAATCATTAAATTCTCAGAATTTCAAAATAAATCTCCGAGCAGAAATGGATGAATAATGCCTATTTCGTCTTTTTTCCCGAAAATATTTTTGTTCCCGAAAAACTTTCATTTTCGTCTTGAAAATTCTTACTCGTTCAATCTAGCTTGTAGCCAGAATACTCCCGACTTATAATCATCCTAGGTTATAGAATGATTAATAAACACATAGCACAGAATAGTATTAATAAAAATTAATTTTATTAATAACTAATTTTTTAACCCTAAATTCTGGATAATCCAAAATTTCGGGTTGTTATATCCTTACCTCGTTATAAAAATTCCGTCATTGGAATTTCTTAAAGCCAAACCCTTACCCGGGTCCTCACATTCTTCCCTTCTTCACAGAATTTTGTCCTCAAAATTTTTAGCTTACTCTTCTTCTTAACTTCTCTTCAAAGAAGTTCTTATATTTCCATCATTCCTAACCTCCATAACCTATCAAGAATCATGAAGTAGAAGGAATAGTGAGGAATATAAAATTTCCTTTAAAACATTTCATACTTTTGCTGAGGGGTTAAATCGACCATGAACTCTTACTAGGTTAAACAACATTTCGCTGTAAACCCTTCTTTCACTGTCAGTTTACAATCACAAAGAAAGTAAACTACCTCTTCCATACGTAAGTGATCAAACTATCGTATAATCCCATTTTGGGGTATGTTCACCTCAGACTTAATACCAAAAATTTTGGATATCACTTGAAACATTCGTCTAGTTAACTCAATTGACATCGACTACTTCTTTAAATTCTTTTTGCAATACATCAAAATGTTTTATGACGTCATGATACCATACTCTTCACAGTACGTTAAGGACTTCGTCATTTTATGACTTCGCCATTATACATCATACCATAGCGGGTTGTTGATCCTAAGACCACATCCCATGAGGTTCACTTACATTAACAACTCCATCTCTTTTTTTTCCATCGTTGCATCAAATGCACAGATGATATAAAATTCCTTCTGATATTTTAAATCAACTGCTGTCTAGCCGAAGCAATTGGCATAGACATACAAAGCATAGCTCTTTTAGAATCCATTGGTTCCACAAGTTGAACCAATTCTTTTCTTTTTGAAATGTACACATAAGCACGATTTCAATAAACTTTGAAATCTAGCATAGCTAGATGATTTAGAATATCCTATTTCTCCATCTTCCTTCATTGTCTTACTGCGCCAATACTTAATCATCTCTAGCACCTTCAATGCTAAGCATACTGAAAATACTTCATTTTCAGTCTAAACATTCCTATACCTTAGTACAATCCATCAACTTACCACACATTATGAGTTTAGGAACTTTCCACAATAATATGAGTTTAAGAAACATCCAGACAGACCATAGGCGTCCATTCACTGAGACGTTCGAAAATATACCATATTATTATGAGTCGCGAACTTATCATAAGTACGAGTTTCAAGAACTCGCACCTACCTTATCGTTCTCTACCTATCAAGTATATACATACGAAAAGATTCACCTTCTCGTCATATACATCTTAATAGCGCGACCAATTCCAATGATTATCACTATAATAAACTGAGTAGTTGTTACACCAAAGCACAAACCTCTGCCCATAACAAAGGTTCATACAACTTAGCCATCACATGAGTCCTCAAATTGAATCTTACAACTTCTAAATTTTGTCTTTACTTAATACAAATTTTCTTTAATTCTTATACTATCATTTATAACTCAATCTGAGTTCTTCTTCCCGTACTACTTCATAGTACCATTCTTTCATAGCATTAGCTATAAATCATTTATCGATTAACAACTCATCTGTTACTATAATTTACTATGATCACGTGGTGATCTTCTTCCTTAATCGTTTAACTCAACGATTTTCTTATCATTCTCTCTATGATTATAGTCTTAGGTACACATACGTAAGAGTTATAACCTATTAGTTTTGATACCACTCTGTAACGCCCCGAAATCCAGTCTACCCTCAGACTCGGACTCCGTGCATCATGGTCCCACTTCTTACCAAACATACGTAATTATATAGTTAAATATAACAACATATATTCTCAAATCCCAGGTTCTGGAATCCTTAAAACCTCTTTCATTACAAATAATGATAATTACATTATTCTTTACATCGTACAAGAGTGACTTTTATCCACCACCAAGGATACATATCAGTTCATTAAACTAGCCTATAGTTTAATTAAACTATTCTACATTACAAGTCTTCGCTTGATCTTCACACAGATTCACATACTGAATGGTACTTCATCTGCATACCGATTAACTTGATCTTTACGGAATGCTTAAGTTATTTCTAACATCGTTCGCTGAAACTGTTTTTCATTTAAAGCAAGTGTGAGCATTCAATTGCCCAACAAGTCATAACACTTGAACAAATAACTTCAAGAGTTTAAACATTCTTCAGAACTTCGATAATCGAACAATGGTTATGAAGCAGCTTAAATAATAGGAATAGTCTTGATTCCTATCATCTTAAAATATCAGTCACTTTCACTTAGAAATACTTTCATTCTTTTACCTTTTTCATACACATTTTATTTGGCTAGAATCATTAGCACAGACTTAAAAATAACGGATCATGTATAAACAGAACATACTTGTATTGAAAAGTTCAATCACAAAATAGTTTATCTCAAAAAATACCGAAGTGTTCAAATTGTGGCACAAGGCCTCATACATACCACCACCTTGTACATACATCGGACATATGCACATAGACAGAACTTCTCAAGTTCAACATCTGACAAGTTTAAGAAACTAGAATTCATGTAAATATGAATGAAGTTAGAAAACTTTCCTTACGCACAGCTACATCTTATAGTTTATGCTGAACTGCTTATTCTAAATCCTTATATAATACATAAGGAAAATAACACGTACACAAATTAGTCATACATTTAACTTACGCATTGGTTTACTTACTTTACTTCTTAAGGTTCGAGCTCTTGTAATTTAAACTTACGCGACTAACTTTCATTACCGCTTTACGGCTTCATGACATATAGAGATGTCTTATTCATACATTCATCATCTTTGATGATTTACATTCTTATCTTCTTCTTATAACTTCTATAGGACTCAACATACATCGCTTATCTGCTAGTAGTCCATATGGTACTATGAGTGGTTTCCCACAAATAACCAACAAACAAGTTCTCATCTCATCTACACTGCCCACACTTTGAGTTAGATCGGTTACCAGTTTCGTATAAACCTTCGCTCTCTGAACGAATTATTTAGTCCAGCTCCCATATGTATACCATCAAAGGTTACGATTGTACCACAAGCTAAACTTATCTTAACTTATTTGAACCATTAAACTATAATGTCCGTTAAGGCAACTTCTTATTCCTTATGGCTTTCTGGCAAGTAATTGCCATACCTCATGATTCATTATTTAATCTCTAAGTCATACAGTCTTTTGTATACTCAGAATGATCATTCAATGTCAATACTATGAGGTCATAGCATTAAACATTTTATAATAACTTATTCATATCTTACCACGTTCGGTTCATTCGACTCAAAACGTTGTCCAAGTTATACTTACTAACTCGGCTTCTTAACATTATACGTTAATATCTTTAACTCAGTTTCTTCACAGTTCACGGTTAAACAACATTCTTCATTACCTTACGGTCAAACCATACACGGAGTGTAGGTTCTGCCCGTTTAATATTCACGTACACTCAACCCTTACGTTGGTTAAAGTGTTTAACGCTTACCTTCCATTCTATCATTGTCTATCCGACTCATACTCGAACTTTCATTATTATTATTACCATTCGCTACGGCTTTCTTGATAATTCATATCTTACTTACTACTTTCATCAACGTCAAAGTCATACAACCAGGGTATACTTAGAACGTTCGTCCGACGCGAATACGATTCACGAGGATGGTTTACGTATTCCACGTTCACACTGCTCATCTCTTAATCTCTCATTCAACCTTTACTAAAGGTTTCAATTTCATTCAATTGTTATTCAACCCATGAACCCCATATTTATTATTCTTTCTTAATGTCGATGTCATACCGTTCGTTGTATGCTAAGACCGATCGTTCATCGCAACAATGTTGCATTCACAGCGTTTATGCGCTTTACACTTATCTCTCATCACCATGACATAACATCGAAATGTTATTCATTACCTTCGTCACTCAACGTCTAAGGAATCACAATAATAGCAATCCCTCACGTTCATTCCTCACGACTACGGTCCCCAGATATCGGTTACGTAATCTAGCGCTTATATTCTCTGCCTTTTAATCTCGTTAAATCTTTCTATTCAACCTTTAATAAAGGTTTAAGTCACTTGATTAAGTGTTACGTTACGTGAACCACATGTTCATATTTCTTTCTTGCACATCCCCTAGTAATTGAGCACTTAAAAGCACATTACTGGGCCTTGCCCTGCACCGGCGCTGCAGCGCCGTGCTCCTTCCTTTCCCTCGCACTACGGCGCAACCTACTTCACCCTCTTCCCTTGGTCTGGCATTGCGGCGCCAAACCCTTTGTTATTTCTCGTGCTGCGGTGCTAACTAACAGTACTTGAGGCCCCGAGCTCGCACTGCGGTGCCATTTCTCAAAACTCAGCCAGCGCTGCGGCGCCGAGCCTAAAGCCTAGAAAAATTTCCTAAGTCTTTTACAAGCTTGAATCGCTTACTTCGAAATTTCGTAACTTATTCGTTATAACTCAGAACAAGGTCGTTCTAAAGCCATTCTCTTCTTTATCTTACATACTTTAATACCCCTTAGATAGAACTTTGTTCTGAATCCATTAATGTGCCATTCGATTGGCTTGATCTTCACCCTTCGCTCATTTTTACGCTTTTAACGTTCTTCGCTCGTTCATCCGTAATTCGATCATCCAAACTCGAAACTCGTTCGTTCTTGAGTCCACGACTCACGTTTTCTATGTTATCTTATTTTCTTATGAAACCCTACACGTTCGGGTTCATTTACTAACTTTCTAATTCTCGCTCGTCTTTTACAAAAATTTTGCCATAACTTCGTTATAGCTAAGTTTTAATCCGTTCCTCATGAAAGTATCTACCGTTCCTAACCAAGCAATATGCAACTAACTTATACACGATGGTTTTAAAATTGTCCATCAATAACAATTATCCTACGATGGTTTTAAATTTGTCCATCAACAACGTTATTCGTGTTCTTCGTTCGTTCTTCATTTTTAATCGATATTTTGGATTACGATTTTACTTTTTCTTGGAATTTGATGTTATAGAACACCATTCCTTACTTATTTCACCTACTCATTCATAATATTCATTCGGATCGATCAAAATCCTTACGAATCTTATACTTCCTTAAGAAATTTATAAACTAAATTTCTAATTCTTATTTCTTTGTTTTCTCATGATTTCAACCATATGAAATCATTCCTAACCTCAACCACTCCTTATCTTCATTAAGTTATGTTTTTGAACATAGAACTTAAATAAAATATTAAAAGAAACTAGGTTTCGCATTACCGTTCTTCTTTAATCTTCTTCCGCTATACAATGCCGGCGATTTGCAAGCTTTTCTATTTCATGATCACTTTTGATCCAAGCATTCATGCTCAATCTCTTCCTTCTTCTTCTCCCATCCGAAATCTCTCTCTCTATCTCTTAAGTTTTAGGATTTTCAAAATCCTAAAAAATGAAATCTAGCTTTCCTATTTGTAGAAAACCAAAGCTTAGGGCAATTTGGTCATTTCGCCCCCACCTCCTTACTATTCCCACCTCCTCCAACACTTAGCCACCAAGTAAACTTGGCCTCCACCCTTACTTGGTGGCCAAGTGGCCGGCCCACATGCCCATGGGTCATCCTATGGGTTTTCCCAATGGTTCTTACCCATCCGTTTACCCATCGATTCGATCCGTGGTTTCTTTTCTTGGTTTGGGCTTAACCCTAATTCTTATTGGCCTATTTTGGGCTTGATTTCACAAATCATTGGGCTTGACATAATCCAAGTCCAATTGGATTCTACAAAGTCCATGAACTCAAAGTCCATTAAGACTAGTCGTATTCTACGCATTCCATTCTCGTATTATTTTCGTATATCGTTCTTACAATATTCGTATTATACGTCGTACTAATCTTCGTACTATACTCGTATAATAACTAGTATTATACTCATATCTCTCACTCATAATAACCCTAATTATTATACGTGATCATAGTATTCTTTGGAACTCACTTTCCCTAACCCTTAGGTTTTGAGTCCGCAGGCGAAAACTTCGTTTTAAACATAACTAAAATATTATTGAATATTCCATCACGTCTCAAAATTATACGTAATCATTAAATTCTCAGAATTTCAAAATAAATCTCCTAGCAGAAACGGATGAATAGTGCCTATTTCGTCTTTTTCCCTGGAAATATTTTTGTTCCCAGAAGACTTTCATTTTCGTCTTGAAAATTTTTACTCGTTCAATCTAGCTCGTAGCCAAAATACTCCCGACTTATAATCATCCTAAGTTATAGAACGATTAATAAACACATAGCACATGATAGTATTAATAAAAATTCATTTTATTAATAACTAATTCTTTAACCTTAAATTCTGGATAATCCAAAATTCCGGGTTGTTATAAATCCATGATTATATAACTGTGTAGAAACACATGCAGTGTAGATAAGCTTTAAGTAGTTAAGTCATAGTTGATAAACTACGAATCAGACAAGTCTTTCATTTCCTATTTGTTATATGAATTCGATAACTGTTAATTGAGTTATATTATGCCATGAGAATGTTGATGTATATATATGAAATGCATATGAGATATGTATGAAATATGAAAGTTGATCTTTGATGATATGCTTGAGAAGTAAATCTATAAGCCTGTTATGTGAGAAGTAACATGCATAGTAAATATTAATTGATTATGAATGCATGAAATGAATATGCTATTATATGCTACGTGCTGCATGAAAACTGTTAGAATTGCTGGGTTGTCGAGCTCACCCTTGCAAATAACCACTTTTGCAGGTTAAGGGCACACGGTAAAGATTATGTGCTACTTGATTGATAAAGTTCATTAGCGTCGAAGGAGATTGATTTAGTTATTTAAATATATGCTCTTGAATTATGTTTAGGTTCTAGGAGATGTACATGATTATAGTTTACTATGTGTAGTACATGTTAAGTTGTAAAGTTGTATTATGTGATACATATAGGAATTCGAATAGAATGAATCATAACATAATTTGATTCAAGGGTATGTAATTGATTCAAGTTAAGATATCAATAAAAAAATTATTTTCAAAGGAGATTGAAAAAGTTTAAATTATTCCGCATATTTATATAACATCGAATGTGATGTAATACAGGAATAGTAAATGACCAAGATTAGAAACTTATAAAATTTTGGGGTCATTTTGTAGATCCTAGTAAGGAAAAGAATTTATGTTCTAAATTGAAATAAGCAAAGTTATATTCATTAAAGTTATGAATAAAAGATATAGTCTGGTGATAGTAGTATCGTGGCGGACCGGATCCGAGGTTTGAAGGAACTTAGATTTGGGGGCGTCCCAGGATCCTCTTCCTCATCATCCTCCTCTATCTCCTCAGAACTATCCTCCTCGGGATCGGTCACAGGCTCATCCTCCTAGATCAACTATTCCCGCACAACGTGGATATCCCGGGGTTCGTCATCTCTAGGTATCTGAGGTATCACTTCCCTAGCAAGACTGGATCCTCCATCGTTAGACATCTTGACAACAAAATATTTTTAAGTTTATTTATTATAGGACATTCTTCGATACTCGCGAGCACATAAGTTATTAACACATAGCACATAATGTCTTTTATTGTTTAGCTTCAATGGATACCTTAATCCATTCCTTAAAACTAGAATAGGAGTTTGACACCACTATATTTCTGTCTCCTTAAAGGTTACTTCCTATGGTTTTTCCACCTAAGGTTCATAACCTAAAGCTTTGATACCAACCTGCGACACCCCCAAATCCGAGTACTTCATTCCCACAGGATTTGGTGCTCACTATCAAAAATAATTACATCTACCTACCCATAATAAATGATAAAGACATAAAATAACTTAAAACACAATCTTTTCCCTTAAAGGATTACATCATCTCAAAACAATCCCAGGTCAACTAAACTTAAATTATTACAACAATTGCTACTGATATAAAGAACTTAAATTATTGCTGCAGTGTTAAATGCAAGAGTGAACCAACAATTGCTACTGATATAAAGAATAGTAATGATAATTAACATGAGAGTGAACAACGAATGCTGAACAATAATGAACTTATTCTACGAATCAGAAATAGAAAGCAAGTTCGAACTTAATATATGAGGGTCTTAAGACCACGAACTATGTCCCCGGTGATTAGGTGTTACTACCCCAACTGTGACAACCCAAGAATTTAGATAATTATTAAAATCCTAAAGTGATGGATTAAATGTTATAAGATGAACCTAGACAAAAAATAAGTGTATAGATTTGACATTTCTGTAAAGGATTTTAAGAATTTCAAAATTTTTGGAGAAGAACTTGAATGATTTGATAGACTATAAATGATAGTCTGATAATGAGATATATGTTTAGTGTATGAGTTCATAAGATTATGTGTATATGTTTATAGTATTTTAATTATATACTAGTGACCTAATCTAAGAGCTGTGGACCATGTCTCAATTTATTAAATTATTTTGTATGAATATGTGAGTAAGTGAATTAAGAATTAAGTTATGTAACCTAATATATATATTAGGTGTGATAATTAAATAACCTAAGAGGTTATAATATAAGAGAATATTAATATATATATATATATATATATATATATATATATATATATATATATATATATATACACTAATTTTTATAATCTAATTATAGAAAGTCTAATTGGGTTAAGAAATTAAATGTGCACGAGTAAGGATTTATATTATAATTGAGGAAATGAAAACCCTAATTAAATAATTAGGGAATGGTAATATTAGAAGTGTTGGATTATGTTATTTACATGGCCCAAACATGTACTAAGTAGAAAATCCAAACATTTTAATTTAGAAGCCCAAAAGAATTAATTGGGAGCCCAAAACTTAACCCAATGGAAGAGGGACTTTTTGGACATTTAGTATGCTAAATAAAGTAATAAAAATCAAAGCAAAACTTGGTAGAATAAGGCCAAGTGGCCAGACATGGAGAAGGAAGAAAAGGAGGGAGGAATGTTGTTTATCCACTTTAGTTGGTGACCAACCCATACCAACTCCTCTTATGTGTCAATATTTTAATTGGCCAACACTTTGTTCTTTCTTGTAAGTAACCTCTTGGTAAGTATGAGAGAGAGAGAATTAGTGGGAGAAATTGAGAGCCACGTGGCTGGATGGCATGGAGGAGAAAAAAGGAGTGAAGCATGTGATCAAGTTTACAAAAAAAATAAAGCTATATTAACTTTCTCTTTCATCTCCTTTATCTAGCTAACCCCAAGAAAAACCAAATTGAGAGAGAGAGAGATAGAAGAAAGGAGGTATGGCAACCATGAGAAGAGGAAGGGGAGTTTTTGGTAAGACATCAAAGCTCCATAATCAAATAATGAAGAAGAAGAAGGAGAGCATGGTAATCAAAAGGTAAAAACCCCTTTTGTCTATGTAGTTTTTGATTATTATAAATCAAACCTTGAATTTATATTTTTAAACTTAAAAACCAAGAATATACTTGTTAATAAGTGTTTCATATTTAGATATACCCATATTGGGTGTTGTTTTAGTTGGAAATCAAAAGTAAAGAAGAGTAATTTTTCGAGTTTATAAACCCTAAAATTTCTAGGTACTTTGGATTTCCACCGTTTTCGATCTACACCTTCTTTTTTCAATCCGCTAAAGAGAGGTGCTAGATATGTAAGTTAACTACTAAACCCAAGTGGTAGCACTTAAAAATATTGAGTACACAAGTTGTAGTAACTGTTTTACCAAAAATAGTTTCGTTGTTAAAAATGAAAAATAGACTATTTTGGACAATCAAAGAGTAGGGGCAGTTTAGTCATTTTTTGGATATTTAAAAATTCTAGAAAACTTTGGGAGGATACTATGATAAGTTTTCTAACATCTCCAAGTGGAATCACTGAAAAAGGAGTTGTAGATTTTCGTATGGAATATTTTTAGCAAAGCACGAAAAACTGCAAAATGCCAATTTAGCTACTGCTCAAAATTTTAAAATGGCAGTTTTGGATACTTAATTTGCGAGAAAAATTCTGGCCTTTTGGGGCATGAAAATATATGGTATTAAGTACCTCCTGTCCAAAAATGAGCTCATTCCGATTTAAAATGATCAAGTTATGACCATTTCAATTTCTGTGATTTTTCGACGAAAACGGCTATAACCGGAGTTCTATAACTCCGATGGCCACGAAAGTTAAACTGGACTGTCACGTTAACACGTATAAGGTTGTGTCAAGAGATGGGAATTTCTGGAGTTAAGCACGAGGTAGCTAATTTCTTAAGGAATTAACTAAAAATGATTTTTGGAAAATACTAAAGGAAGTTGGAAAATTATGAAAAAAATACTTTTTGTATATGAAATACATGTATATAAGTATGGCCAAAGGATAGAAAAATATTAAGTTGATTTGGTATTTTTGTTAATAGGAAATGAAATCCAGCTTACTGGATTGGAAAATCTGATGAATCCAGTTTGCTGGATTGAAAAACAGTTTACTGAATTGAAAATATGTTAAATTCAGCTTGCTGAATTACAGTTTGGTTGCTGAATTGACCATCTAGGTTACTGAATTTGGAATCCAGCTTGCTGGATTTGAAATCAAGGTCTCTGGTTTGGTATTTGACTTATTAGAGTGTTAAATCATAATGTATATGATATAATGATTAAAGAATTATCAAAGGATGATAATAATACTAATGTTGTTAGAAGTTATCTAATATTTAAATTACGTGATTAAGTGTTAGATAATGGATTGATAAAGTAATTATATTATGATACAAAGTAGAATGTGCTGATTAGAAGACCATTCTTATTAATGATAGGTCTTACAAAAATGTTAACTTAAATTGCGTAGCAGTAGTCAACGAATCAGGCAAGTTTCCTAACTCAACCTTGAGTTGTATTTTCAAAGCATGTTAGTGAATAATTATTGTTGATTATTCACATCTATACTAATTATTGATTCGCACTTAGTGCATGTTGCATATGTTCATCCATCAAATCTAGACTGGTCAAACTGACTGTCAGGCATGTCTAAGAACTTTTTGGGCTACCCAGAAATCTAGGTTTCCAATTTCGAGGCCCTGTTTATAATCCATCAAATCTTGCACTCGTTTGATGTAATGAGTGATCTATTGTCATGGGCATGTAGTCTACATGACAGGGTTCAAAAGTGTTTAACTTATATGATCCAAAAACTTGTCAGAGTGAAGATCAGAGTCTCTAAATATCTTGTCAGACGTTGTTCTTGAAGTTCTGGGTTTTCTAGAAATTGAAAACGTGATCGGTCAACGGGTTTTGACATACTACAACTAGAATACATCAAATCACTAAAACAACTAACATATTCGGATCTAAGAGCCCTGACATTCGGTTGTCATATACAATTTTAGGGTTCTTGACTGCTTTTTTAACTCTTCATTTTTATATATTTAAACGTTATGGATTCATGTTTAAGTAACCCAGATCACTAAATAACATGTTATATCATATATATATAAACACTAAATTATAACTTTTAATAAAGCTTCAAAGATCTAGGGTTAGGGTTTATATTATTTCTATTTGTAAAGATATTTGAAATCTGACTTTGTTATCTGAATGATAGCTATTTATGAGCTGTTTATGGATGAATATATTGTATGTTCTTAGTGTAAACTCGTTGGTTTGAACAACTCACACTTATCTTATAAGTAGAGGTTTCTAGTAGGCCAAAATGCTTGATTTCCCTAACTTGTTGACAACTAGGGCTCTATTCTGATATGATTTGTCAAAAGAAGGCTGGTGGGGTTTATTTTAAGACATGTTACAAATCTTTCAAGTGATGACTCATAGATTTAGCCTAATCATCAAACCTTTGGAGGAAAAAGGGTATTTTAGTAATTTCTTATGCACTAAGGATACTTTTGTAATTTCTCATTCAACTTTGAGGGTAATTTGGTCATTTATGTAATGGATTTAGACACATGGCAAATCTTGGGTGATGAGTCACCAAGATTTATGTTTATCTTTTGTAAAAAGATAAGATCATGGGTAATTTGATCTTTTTACCCCTTCCAAGGGTAATTTGGTAATTTCCCATATAACGTGAAGTGCAAATTAGTCATATCACATATTTCCCATAACATTTAACACTTAAGTCTTTATACTTAACATTTGAGCTCCCGAATTAGGGTTTTGAAAAACTCAGTTAGGGTTTCGGATTCCCATAACTAAAATTAGGGTTTACCCATTAGGGTTTACTATTCCAGGTTAGGATTTCCTAATCCTTACTTGATTTCCCTGATAAAAATTTTATACTTAATCCTACATAATCATACCTAATATGATATTCAGTATCATAATTTCTTATTAATAACACTAATTAGGGTTAGGGTTTATTATCAGGGTTTCGGATTGCCAGATAAAAACTTAGAATTTCCTAAATACTATTAGGGTTTACTAACCGATCATTAGTGTTTACTAATATTACACCTTATCGGATCAGTACTTACCCTTAACCAAACTTTCTAGAATACGATTATAATAATACCTGTATTTTTAACCAAAGCCGAAATAGGTTTTCAATCAGGTACTCTTTATTACCTTATTTACACTGCTTAGCCAACAAATTGACTAGCCTATTGAATTCATACTCCGCAAGCTCAAAATAATTATCAACAAATAAAAAAAAAAATATTTGTAAAATCATGTAAAATTCTAGTCCTTACATTCTCCCCTCCTTATAAGGATTCCGTCCGCGGAATCATCATCACCGTATACTTACTTTAGGCCTATTGACCTTTATTCCACTATTAATTCCTTTTAGGAATAACAACAATTTCTAAGCTTAACTTAAGCTTTATTTAACTTATCATGGCTCATAATTTCCTTAGGGAACAGAGTTTCATAATCACGCATTTAACGGAAGATTAAGATTTTGAATTAGTATATTCTCCCCTCCTTATAAGATTCTATATTACGAATCTTGATCCATTCTCTATTCAAAAGTTTATAAAAATTGAATCAACACACTTCACCATTGTATTTAAATTTAATCACTAAACACATAGAACATTTATTTCTCCATGTCCTTATTTATCGTTTACCCCGACTATTTGTCAAGCTAAAACTCAATATCTATTTATCCTTATCTTAATTTATTTGAACTCAAATTTCTCCTTCAGTATTTTTTCTAATTTCGTCCCTCTTTAACTGAAGTATTCTTTGACTTATTGTCTTATATTTTATACCCTTGGTATTTTAACAATAGTATTTTACCAAATTGTGACCTCCATGGTTCAACCACAACATCTCACAATGGTACCTATCGGTTTGCAACCGAACAACTCGACGTCCCTACAAAAAATCTGGCTTCGGTGCCTTCCCTCTTATTAATTTGTCTCAAATTTCTTTCTTTATATCTTATTATCCCATCTTTATCTATTATATTATTTAAGATTCATCATCCTTCTCGTGACCTTTTTATATAACTAACGCTTCTGGATAAAGTTAACTAAAACTCTTATCTCAATCTTAAATTTATTAAAATCTTTTATCAATACCTTGTTGTTTCATTTAACTTTTAGTATTATTATTAAATGTTTCCTACTTTATATGTCTCAAATCCAGATATTATTTACACTTATGGTAATCAATTATACCTCTTTATTAAACTTATTTCCAGATATAGCTAATTCATTTCTCCGCTTAAATTACTTTATCATAACTAGTATTAATGATATTTTTAAATCATTTCTTTACTTCTGAAATTTATCTCTAACTTTCTTCACCTCAGATTATTAATCCTAGTGGTTTATTCAAGTAATTTCTTCGGCTATGGTTGTCTAATCCACTGCTAATCTCTTACTTATGATATAAAGTAACCTTTATTACCTTTCCTTCCTTTCCTAACTGATTTTTCCGCTTTCACAAATTTCTTCTTGACCAGAAGAATATGATCACCAACATCATCTTTTATTATTAGGAAAATAAAATTTTATTCAAATCTTTTATAGTATCTTTCGAAATACTTTTTAGAATTATCGATAACCCATGTTTTACCATAATTCAACATATTTGTTGCATAATTATTCCCTTTTCTTTAACAGAATTTACACTTTGCAAATACCTTCCAGATTTAGAATATAATTGTTATATATCAACAAGTTTTACAAATTACATTTCAGTTCATCTTACAACTATGTACATATCCCTTAATCATTGGCCAAAAGATGAAATCTATTCTCTTTACCAAACTTATACAAAAGTTGTAACTTCTACTGTACATATACTATTCAAGATATTATCCTAACATTCTTACTATTACAAAGATTTCAAAATCTAACTTTCATCTTAGACGTTTCCGCTCCCTTCACTTGTTGGTTTGGGTTTGAGGCTTTGGTTTCCCTTTAGGTTAAGATTTCTGGGTTGTGGACAAAATTTTGCAATGTGTCCCTCCACCTCGCAATTGAAACACTTAATCCCGATGATCTTATCGTTCCTATTATGCTTCTGCTATAGGCAACTATTTGAAAAATGCACAATGTTTCCACAAGTAAAACATTGAGTCCCCATAAAGATACATACCCCTTTGTGCTTCTTCCCACAAATACGACACCCTTCACTCCTTTGGCTGGTGCCACTATTTCTGTAACACCCCCATCCCGAAAAAGAAAGGGAGGTCACGTGCAAAGCACAACAAACCTCAAAATAAGTAAACGGAGCACTAATTAATAACCTCGAATATTAATAGTGGTGATCCATTAATGAAGTACTAAATACAATTCTCCAAACAGAGTCAAAATAATCAAAACTTAAAATTTGAATCAACCTCGATGGTCAAAGGCAACACTCATCATACTAGCCCTGAATCACCCCTGCAAACCTGCTGGAAGAAAAACACAGCATGAGCCAATTGCCCAGTACGGATACAGATATACAAAAGATATACAACTGATATACGAAAATAATTGAGACAAAATACTGAACAAAGCCTCTAGGGTAAATACTGACGAAAATATAATCTCCAAAGATCTGAATGGAATATATCTGAATCAAAAGAATTGACGAAACCAATAGAAGAGTACAGAAATAATGAACTGAAGTAACTAACTCAATGAATTGAACTGAACAGAAACAAACAAAATTAATACAATGAAATAATAGGCTGAATCAAATGGTTGAGTGTTATTTCATACCGAATGAGCTCAGAAATATACCTTGCCACACAAACAAGTCAAATTAATGCAACACAGGCAAATCAAATGATGCCACACAGGCAAATCAAAACAATGCCACACAGGCAACCAAAATAATGCCACACAGGCAAATCACACA
Source organism: Panax notoginseng (assembly GCA_016801055.1). Lineage (NCBI taxonomy): Eukaryota > Viridiplantae > Streptophyta > Magnoliopsida > Apiales > Araliaceae > Panax > Panax notoginseng. Next base: position 168,320,626 of record CM029013.1, read on the forward strand.
TTGGACTGCGAATCCAAATGTATGAAAATCGGATAGGTGTGTTTGGTATAACATCACCAATCCGCAGAACAGAAAACTAGGGTTAACCCATACGCCTCCCACAACAAAACATCAAATGGCCCATTTACTCCGGAGCCCAAAATGGAGACACCGTGGACTAATCACACTGCCACGAAAAGTGTCATGCCTCTCGTGCCAAGACGACATGTCTGCGGTACCCCCACAGATGGTTACAACTCAGGTATACCCTACGGTATATTCTAACAAAAATACCATGTCACAACACATGCGACATAATATACCAACAAAAGGGTTCTATATGTACATGTTGAACCAAATCAAATTATAGTCACAAGGTCTCAAAAAGAAGGTAACAACATGTACTGCTCTTCAATTTAAAAAAAAATAGTACTAAATGTGATAACCTAATTCAAAAAGTACAAATACGAGTCATATGTATCAACTCCAAAATGAAACTAATATATTTATTTCACAGGAATCAATTATGTGAAATACTAACGAAATTCGAACAAGCAACAAAATGAACAAATCAAATTTAACAAGAGTATCGCTGAAAGAGTACGGAATCCGTACCTGATACTTCCAAACCATTTATAGCACACTCCAAAAAATGTTACCCTCAAATGCCAATGATATCAAATACGAAACGTTATTCGCAACCTAAACATATTCACCTCAAATTAAAAACAATCCAAACTAATAATTCCAAAATAATTCATAATCTACTTAATATGCCTTTAATCATCGCCTTCTATCAATTATTAATACTCTAAAATTTCATATTCTAAATATAACTCTTTAAATTGTTTCCGTTCAATCTAATAAAATAAAATTCTATTACAAATTTAATCAATTATGTTATATATAAATATATTTAAAATTATACTAACTTATCTATGTATACTTTCCATAAATCACTTCTATTCTCAACAAAAGAATAAATTGTATATGAAATTATAATATGCATCAATGCTGTACACTCCAAATCCTATTAACATGATTTCCGATCCTAACATAATGTACAAATGACTTTTTTACCCAACACTCATATTATTAATTAATTACATTCCATCAAAAGGTATGAAACAGATTCAATCTAAATGCCTTTAATGATTAAATATGCTTATGCCATCTGCATATTCATTCACCATCCATACACATTTATTGATATAACCAATCAGGAACCTCTTGCGCCTATATATATATACTAAACAAAATTTAATAAAAAAAATCGGAATATACTACCAATCAAATACCATTTAGAGCAATATATTATTAATAGTATAGTTATAATACCTTCTTTTTTTTCTTCTATTATTATTATTGTTGCGGCTGCTCTATCTTATTCTCTTTCTCAAGTTGTATAATAAAAATAAGATTAGGTTTAGTTATTTATTCACTTAAAAACAAATTTATTAATTAATATATTTATTAACTCTTCAAATTTTAATAGGATTTTAAAATTACATAATTATAAATTAGGCCCACTTAGTTAAAATCCCAAATTAATGTATTCAAACATAAGAAAAGCCCAAATTTTATCAACTTAATTTATATCACTTATTAATACTCATTAGCCCACATAAATTAAATACGAGTTCACCCAAATAAAAACAAAGTCCAATTAATATGTTTTAAAAATTAATTTATTTTTATTTTTATTTTTATTTTATTTCGGGTACTACATCACCTACCCCTTAAAAGGATTCCGTCCCCGAAATCAAAAGAATGAACGTACCTAATTATCAAAAGATGTGGATACTCCGCTTGAATAGACTCCTCCATCTCCCAAGTAGCTCCGCGCTCCTGATGATTTTACCACAAGACTTTAACAAAAGGAATTATCTTCCTCAATTTTAATTTAATCAGTTATTTAATATCTACTAACAGAATTTAACTTGTCAAACAAAACAAGGAAGAAAAAAAAATCACTTACCTTTTCCAATTTAAATACAATTGTATAATATAAAATTAATTAATATTTAATTATTAAAAAAATGGGTTATTACATTTTTCACCCCTTAAAAATAATTCCGTCCTCAAAATTCAAATAAGCTACAAAATAAATAAATAAATTTAGTTATGACGTAGCGTCGCTATTTGTAACGATCAACGCGGATAAGTCATTGGTCAACGCAATTGTCAATGTACTTGTAAAAGATTTGTCAGCTACCATGTAAAGCCTTGATAAGGTTCTTCGCGTTGCATTAAATTAGATCACAAGCTCCACCATTGGTGCGGGCCGTCGCTAATATCTTTGAGTTTAATTCTTGCAAACGTACGTACTCTTCGGAACATAATTCGAAAACACAAAATCTTCTTTTCATCTAACTACGATTCGAATACCCAAAATATTTAAAATTATCTTTAATTCGTAAAGCGTTTTTCCACACATGACAAAGATTTAAAAATTTATTTTTATTTATTTTACATAAATTCATACAAAACTCCAAGGACATCAAATAAACAAAACAACTATGCAAGCTATATTACTAACGTCTCTCCCTAAGTCCTCAAGAGCTTCAAAATATTATAACCTCAAATCAAATTAGTTATCAAATAATATTACACAAAAAAATATACTACTACTAAGATCTCTTCATCACCATACCAACTTCAAATCATATAACCTACTATCTAAATAAGCAAACAAAAGCTTTCAAAATCTCTTAAAATATATTGGATTCATCACTTATTATATATCTAATCATCTAATAAATCAATCATTCTCTTGGTGCGAACCTTAACTCAGCAAATTTAAAAATCTCATCTTACTATCACAAAGAAATTTTATATAAAATAATTTCAATATCCTACTAGAATAACCGAAAAGTTGATTTACTCCAAAAGATTAATGTTATTACCTCGAACCTCTACAACTCCTAAAAATTACAAGAAATCCTCTGTATTTAGTAGCTTTCACTTTATCATATTATCCCACCGATACACATACCTCAAATTATCCACAAACTTAACAAAATTTAAAGCATAACCCAAATCAAATCAAATTCTAAATTCTAAGATCTCATAATAATTGATACTTGAAATAACTCTAACAAATAATTCTCCAATGTAAAATATTCGCTAATATAAGTACTCATATCATAATCGCATCTAATATAAGATTGTTTCTTATCTGCACAAAGTATAGCTTTAGTCACCTTAATGATTAAATCACAATTATTAACTAATATCATTACTTAATCACCTTAACAAATTATTCCACTTTCCTCAATTAACCTACAAATCGAAAAGAAATCGACTGTTGGTCAAAATAGAGACCAACCAAATAAAGGAACTAAATTTAATCAAACTCCTACGTCTACCCAATGGTTTACCCATAACTCACAGGTCAAACCTAAATAGGTTTTCTACAAGAAAGAATCTAAGCTCTGATACCATCTCTGTAACACCCCCTTCCCGAAAAAGAAAGGGAGGTCACGTGTAAAGCACAAAAACCTCAAAATAAGTAAACAGGGCACTAATTAATAACCTCAAAATAATAATAGTGGTGATCCATTAATGAAGTACTAAATACAATTCTCTAAACAGAGTCAAAATAATCAAAACTTAAAATTTGTGTCAACCTAGATGGTAAAAGCCAACACTCTCATCACACTAGCCCTGAATCACCCCTGCAAACCTACCGGAAGAAAAACACAGCATGATCTAATTGCCCAGTACGGATACAGATATACAAAAGATATACAACTGATATACGAAAATAATTGAGACAAAATACTGAACAAAGCCTCGAGGGTAAATACTGACGAAAATACAATCTCCAAAGATTTGAATGGAATATATCTGAATCAACAGAATTGACGAAACCAATAGAAGAGTAAAGAAATAATGAACTGAAGTAACTAACTCAATGAATTAAACTGAACAGAAATAAACAAAATTAATACAATGAAATAATAGGCTGAATCAAATGGTTGAGTGTTATTTCATACCGAATGAGCTCAGAAATATACCTTGCCACACAGACAAGTCAAATTAATGCCACACGGGCAAATCAAATGATGCCACACAGGCAAGTCAAAATAATACCACATAGGTAAATCACACATTGGACCGCGAATCCAAATGTATAAAAATCGGATAGGTGTGTTTGGCACAATATCACCAATCCACAGAACCCATACGCCTTCCACAACAAAAAACCAAATGACCCATTTACTCCGAAGCCCAAAATGGAGACGCCGTGTACTAATCACACTGCCACGGAAAGTGTCATGCCTCTCGTGCCAAGACGACATGCTTGTGGTACCCCCACAGGTGGTTACAGCTCAGGTATACCCTACGATATATTCTAGCAAAAATATCATGTCACAACACATGCGACATAATATACCAACAAAAGGGTTCTTTATGTACACGTTGAACTAAATCAAATTACAGTCACAAGGTCTCAAAAAAATGTAGCAACATGTACCGCTCCACAATAAAAATAAATAAATAGTACTAAATATGATAACCTAATTCAAAGAGTACAAATACGAGTCATATGTATCAACTCCAAAATGAAACTAATATATTTATTTCACAGGAATCAATTATGTGAAATAATAACGAAATTCGAACAAGCAACAAAATGAACAAATCAAATTTAACAAGAGTATCGCTGAAAGAATACGGAATCCGTACCTGATACTTCCAAACCATTTATAGCATACTCCACAAAATGTTACTCTCAAATGCCAACGATATCAAATACGAAACGTTATTCACAACCTAAACATATTCACCTCAAATTAAAAATAATCCAAACTAATAATTCCAAAATAATTCATAATCTATTTAATATGCCTTTAATCATCGCCTTCTATCAATTATTATTACTCCAAAATTTGATATTCTAAATATAATTCTTTAAATTCTTTCCGTTCAATCTAATAAAATAAAATTCTATTACAAATTTAATCAATTATGGTATATGTAAATATATTTAAAATTATACTAACTTATCTATGTATACTTTCCATTAATCATTTCTTTGTTCTCAACAAAAGAATAAATTATATATGAAATTATAATATGCATCAAAGCTGTACACTCCAAATTCTATTAACATGATTTTCGATCCTAACATAATGTACAAATGATTTTTTTACCCAACACTCATATTATTAATTAATTACATTCCATCAAAAGGCATGAAACATATTCAATCTAAATGCCTTTAATGATTACATATGCTTATGCCATCTCCATATTCATTCACCATCCATACACATTTATGGATACAACCAATCATGAACCTTCTGCGCCTATATATGTATACTAAACAAAATTCAATAAAAAAATTCAGAATACACTACCAATCAAATACCATTTAGAGCAATTTATTATTAATAGTATAGTTACAATACCTTTTTTTTCTTCTATTCTTATTATTGCTGCAGCTGCTCTATCTTATTCTCTTTCTCAAGTTGTATAATAAAAATAAGATTAGGTTTAGCAATTTATTCACTTAAAAACGAATTTGTTAATTAATATATTTATTAACTCCAAATTTTAATAGGATTTTAAAATTTTAGAATTATAAATTAGGCCCACTTAGGTAAAAGCCCAAATTAATGTAAATAAATTCATTTTGATTCAAACATAAGAAAAGCCCAAATTTTATCAAATTAATTTGTATCACTTATTAATACTCATTAGCCCACATAAATTAAATACGAGTTGACCCAAAAAAAACAAAGTCCAATTATTATGTTTTAAAAATTAAATTTTTTTTTCGGGTACTACATCACCTACCCCTTAAAAGGATTCCGTCCCCGGAATCAAAAGAATGAACGTACCTAATTATCAAAAGATGCGGATACTCCGCTTGAATAGACTCCTCCACCTCCCAAGTAGCTCCGCGTTCCGGATGATTTTACCACAAGACTTTAACAAAAGGAATTATCTTCCTCAATTTTAATTTAATCAGTTATTTAATATCTACTAACAGAATTTAACTTGTCAAACAAAACAAGGAAGAACAAAAATCACTTACCTTTTTCAATTTAAATACAATTGTATAAGATAAAATCAATTAATATTTAATTATTAAAAAAATGGGTTATTACAATTTCCCTCTTTCTCAGAGTTATTTGGAGAAGTGACATTCCTTTTCCTTTTACGATCTTTCTTTGTTTGACATTGTCTTAATGCTTCATTTTTTGAATCATCGGTCCTCTTCAATTCTGATGGTCCCGCTAATTTAAAGTCTAAGGTAATCCTTAAGGTATTACGTTCGATTTCTGGTGGATTCCCTGACCTCCATTGTGAAGTTTCTAGTAACACGTTTACCAACTATTGAGTTGGATTTGTCTCTAACTGGTTCCTGTCAATCTCTGCTAGTGATTTCCCTTGTGACGCCATTTATCTAAAAATAGCAAATAACTAAATATAAGCATTATAATCAATTTGGCAAACAACAAGGTGTATATATATTCAATTAAATATAATCTATATACTTCAAGAAAAATAATTGACCTACTAATGATTTATACATTTTCACTAGTTTTCCCTAACGACTTCCTGCAATAGGAACACCATACTATCATAACTATCGTTCCTCTACTGCCATCTGTTTTCCTTAACCTCTCATGCTCGTTATTTCCTTTTTCTCCTAATTTACTTTGATATTATCAATCAGCCCTCTTGCGGATATTCACACTTTCTTCAGCGACTATTAAAAAAATCTATACAATTTCTTCTCTTTTTAATGGTACTCCAACTTCTTTTACTTCTTCTTCGGTTGTCCCTCCTTCTAAGAATATATGAGTCTTATAGAAACTTCAATCTCCCTCTTCACTTAACTCCTACTTTGGTACTCTTCATGAACACCCTCTAAATCTACTGTAGGTTTGCCTTTTTTTAGAGTTTCAAATATTTTATTGTAAATTACTTCCACTTAAACTTCCTCTATTCTATCCTTCAGATCATTCTCCATTACTGCAACCCATTATAGTTTAAGTACTATCTTAAGTTGAACAATCAACTTTTCACTCATTATATGATTACACTTAACTCCTCCACTTACCAAAATATAAATTTGAAATCACTAACCTATGTAAGCAATCTATTTTTACTTTTCTCCAACTTCTGCTGATGAATTTCCTTAATTCATCTCCTACCAATCTAACTTTAGTTTATCTCTTTATTACTGCTCTCTCCCTAATACTAAATTTCTTATTTTCTTCACAATAGGTTCTAACTCCTTTCCATATCCAACTTCAAATCTCACCCTTCTAAATCACTTCCTAGATCCATCACCATCTCATTTCTTACAACCTTAATTGCCTCTATATGTTTGAAAACCTTTATAATCTTCGTATATTATAAAACCTTTTATCTCCATAATCTTCTCATTCTTACAACTTCTCTTTGTCTATTCTAGACATTCCTAACATCTCCAGAATACTTCTTTACATTGAGTATCTAAACTCAATCCTTAATACTATATCTAAGTTTATCTCTTTATTGCCTTCACTACGATTTCTCAGGTCATATCCTAAGGTATTCCTACCCTAAATCTATAACCTACCGCTTTGATACCAAATTGTGACGCCCCCAAATTATCTACATTTCCTGTAGCAGATTTGGTGCTCACGTAAATATTTTATAAGAAAATAATTTCCATAAATCCAAGATTCACATTACTCATAGCAACTAGTAGTTCTCGTCAGAACAATTATTGTAATTGAGTACCCTCACTTGGATGTACAGGTTTAGTATCTTACAGATATTTCTTCCATGTCAATAATTCTTATCAATCTGACCTCCATAGTATTAGTGGTAGGGTTCTTGGAACTGAGAAGCACTACCTTAGTGCATCAGAGAAGCCCAATGTCTGTTAACACTATCATTCAGATGTATAGTTCATATTGATACTGTACTCTTTTCTAATTTCATTAGAATGAAAGCTAAACACTGGAATTAACAATACATCATACAAATAATATACCATTACATCTATTTGAAATGTTGTCAACTAGTACATTAATGTTCTCAACAAGATATCCATGTCTTAAGCCTTTCTATCCATAAATACCGGAACCACAGGAATATATTCTTTCAATCTGCAAATGAAAAATATTTGCAGGGATGAGCTACAGAAAGCTCAACAAGTTTTGTATAATAAGTAATGTTATACACACACCAAATCTATATTGAATGAACATAAAGTTCAGAGTTTTTCCACATATATATACTGACGTTTGTCAGCCAAACCCCGTCCATTTTGAATTTATGTCAGTCTTGTAAACTTGGAAATCCGGGTTGATCCACTCAACCAAACAAACTAGGAGTATGCATATCATCCTATCTAAAAAATGTTCGGTCATTGCTATAAATGCCAGTACAAAAACCTCGGTTAGCCTATTACTGCCGGTACAAAAACCCCGGTCAGCCTGTTACTGCCGGTGGTAAAAGTGTCAGTATATATATTTGTACCAAACAACATTGGTTTTTCACAAATCTATGCTTTGATATCAAATCCAACGCATTTTTACACAAACAACAACTCATATGTCTTGGTTATGTTTGAACAAGAAATCATAACCTTTTTAAGAACAGAAACCATGAACACTGTATATCACATGATCATAACTGATAAATAAAAAAACTTTCATTTAATAAATAAATTAAATGAAATTGGAAAACTAGCATTTGAAATATAAAGTTTGCACATAGTGCAGAAAAACTTGTCTGCTCGACGATTAGCTAATTTCTAACATTCGTAACTGTCTACGCAACCTAAATATGTTCACTGCAGTAATTAGAACCAATAACAGTTGATATCTAATCAATTTAGTAGTGTTTGGGTTGTATTCGATGTCTATTCAGTGTTTTATAACTTGATTGGATAGTTTATCAAATTACTTTTCGACTAAACTTTGTTTGAAAGTTAAAATATTACTTTAAATATTATTTATAATAATTTCTAGAGGCTTAAAACCATTTCTCAATGATTAATATTAATTTTAACTAATTTATTATTAATCGAAATGATTTTAAAAACATTAATATTATTTTTAAGTAATTAATAATCATTCGTAATGATTTTTAAATCATCACTATAATTTTCAAATAATTTTACTATTATTGATGATGATTTTTAAATCATTAGTTTCATTTTTAAATAATTTAATATTATTTAAAATGATTTTTTTTATTATTATTATTATTATTATTATTATTATTATTATTATTATTATTATTATTATTATTATTATTATTGTTATCTAATTTATTACGAATTAAAAATAATTTGAGCAATCATTAATATAATTATTAATTATTCATAATAATTATTAAATCATCAATATTATCTTTAAATAATTTATTATCACTGATAATGATTTTTAAATCATTAGTTTTCATTTATTATTGTTTAAAATGATTTATTATCATTTTTACTAATTTATTTAACAGTGTTATTAATTAATTTTATTATTATTAATATTCAAAAAAATTTAATATTAATGAAATTTTATGTCAAAATATTAAAAATTATTTATTATAATTTAAAATGTATTTTAGGAATTAATTGTTAATTTATAATAATTATTTAGTATTTATTTTTATTTATTATATTATTTTTTATTAATTTTAAACCAAACTGTCGCTAAAGGTCACTTATAGTTGCAGAACCGTCGCTATCGGTGTTCTTCACTAACTGAAGAACACGAAAGTCAATGTCTAGTAGGTAGGTTTGACCGGTTTTAATATCTAACTATTGTGTTTTTTATCATGGAAATGGTTCAAGGGTGTAGTACTGATGTAGTACTATAGATATGAAACAAGTGGGTGATCTAATCTTCATCATATAAGCAGGTTATATGTGGTCAAAGTAGCTCCAAGGCCTGATCTTGAGTTTCTAGGTAACCCAGAAACTCGATCAGTGTTTCGTCCCCTCTTTCAAAGCCTAATATCTTGGATCCTATGTATTAGATAAGTGTTATAATGTAACCATATAGTATACATGTCATACTACAACAATACAACATCTAAAGGTTCATAGCAACATCAGAGGATCAAAATCTAGACTGGTCAAACTGACTATCAGGCATGTCAAAGAACTTTCAAGGTTACCCAGAAATCTGGGTTTCCAGTTTCGAGGCATTATTTTTAATCCATCATATCTTGCACTCGTTTGATGTAATGAGTGTTCTATTGTAATGGGCTTGTAGTCTACATGACAGGTTTCAAAAGTGTTTCACTTATATGGTCTAAACACCTGTCAGAGTGAAGATCAGAGTCTCTAAATATCTTGTTAGACGATGTTCTTGAAGTTTTGGGTTTTCCAAAAATTGAAAACGTGCCCAGTCAACGGGTTTTGACCATCAATATCTTGCGATCTATACATCCTATGATACTGATTCAACTTATAGATCACTAAGCTCATAACATACTACAACTAGAATACATCAAATCACTAAAATAACTAACAGATTCATATCTAAGAGGCCTAACATTTGGTTGTCGGACACGATTTTAGGGTTCTTGACTGCTTTTTCAAATCTTCATTTTTATATATTTAAACATTATGAATTCATGTTTAAGCAACCCAGATCACTAAATAACATGTTATATCATATATATAAACACTAAATTATAACTTTTAATAAAGCTTCAAAGATCTAGGGTTAAGGTTTATATTCTTACCTTTTCTAGAGATCTTTGAAATCTGACTTTGTGATCTGAATGCTAGCTGTTTATGAGCTGTTTGTGGATGAATATATTGTATGTTCTTAGTGTAAACTCGTTGGTTTGAACAACTCACACTTATATTATAAGTAGAGGTTTCTAGTAGGCCAAAATGCTTGATTTGCCTAACTTGTTGACAACTAGGGCTCTATTCTGATATGATTTGTCAAAAGAAGGCTGGTGGGGTTTATTTTAACACATGTTACAAATCTTTCAAGTGATGACTCATAGATTTGGCCTTATCATCAAACCTTTGGAAGAGAAATGATATTTTAGTAATTTTCTTTGTACTAAGGGTACTTTTGTAATTTCCCATTCAACTTTGAGGGTAATTTGGTCAGTTATGTAATGGATTTAGACACATGGCAAATCTTGGGTGATGAGTCAGCAAGATTTGTGTTTATCTTTTGTTAAAAGATAAGCTCAAGGGTAATTTGGTCTTTTTACCCCTTCCAAGGGTAATTTGGTAATTTCCCCTATAACTTGAAGGGCAAATTAGTCATATCACATATTTCCCATAACATTTAACACTTGAGTCTTTATACTTAACATTTGAGCTCCCGAATTAGGATTTTGAAAAACCCGGTTAGGATTTTGGATTCTCGGAACTGAAATTAGGGTTTACCAATTAGGGTTTACTATTCCAGGTTAGGGTTTCCTAATCCTTACTTGATTTCCCTGATAAAATTCTTATACTTGGTCCTACATAATCATACCTAATATGATATTCAGTTTCATAATTTCTTATTAATAACCCTAATTAGGGTTAGGGTTTGTTATCCGGGTTTAGGGTTACCAGATAAAAACTTAGAATTTCCTAAATACTATTAAGGTTTACTAGCCGATCATTAGTGTTTACTAATACTACACCTTATCGGATCAGTACTTATCCTTAACCAAACATTCCAGAATATGATTATAATAATAACTGTATTTTCAACCAAAGTCGTAATAGGATTTCAATAAGGTATTGTTTATTACCTTATTTACACCGCTTAGCCAACAAATTGACTATCCTATTGAATTCATACTCCGCAAGCTCAAAATAATTATCAAAAAATAAAATAAAAAAAAAATATTCGTAAAATCATGTAAAATTCTGGTCCTTACAACAACAATCCATTTATGGATTGAAGTAAGCTTCTCAAAGATGGAACGTTCGTTTTGATGAGATAATCAAAAGAGTTTGATTTTATAAAAAATGAGAATGAACATAATGTGTATCTTTCAGTGGGAGCGTCGTGAGATTCTTAGTATTATATGTTGATATACTACGGATAAAGAATGACATATCAATGCTACAATCAGTAAAGATAAAATAATCTAAACATTCCTCCATGAATGATTTGGGAAGAGTATCTTAAATGGTGATACAAATCTATATAGATGGATTTAAAAGGATGTAGTGAGTTGTTACCTTAAACTGTGGTGCAGTGAATTGGAAAGGTTCCAAACAATAAAGAGTTATTGGTTTAGTGATAAAGATAAAGTATATAGTTGTAAATGAAACTGCAAGTTAATTATTTGGATGAATAGTTCCTAAGTCTCATTTTGGATCTAAACATGTGTTATGACACTTTCATTTGATTAGAGAATCGTTGAAAGATGAGTAGTCACTATAAAGATAATGGAATCTCAAGAACAACATTACATATCCATTAACTGAAGGTTATCCAACAGCAGGATTATCGTCACTTGGAGAAGAAGTGTAAGAGATACCATGGTGTTTGACTTTAGTGTAAGTGGGAGATTGAAAGTAGTATGAACATAAGCCAATCATGTTTGATGATAAATCATATACTTTGTAACAATCTTATTCATTTATTAGTGAAAGAATTGTTTAATTAAAGGCTTTTAATTTATCTACATGGTGTTGTTTTAAAATATGTGATAAACTCATAGTTTTGAGCATTGCTTTTAGAATCATGATGATGATCATGCTAATGAGATCTAAATTCTTAGATAGCTCACAAACTAAAATTGTTCCCAATTGATGGATTACTAAAAAGGGGATTAATGAATTCGGATAGATTGATACATACGTTGCTCGCTCATTGGATGAGGATGATTGATCTCATGATCATTTGTGTGGAGACACTAAAGCAAGTATTGTGATGCCCCCAAATCCGGGTACTTGAAGTTCGTACTTGGTGCTCGACGATACCATTCATTCAAACTGATTAATATATATTAAATAATTTAAAGTGTTATATCAGAGTTTTCTATTCCCCAGGTACCGCAACCTTTAAGTACATTATTACATGTTAGATAATATATTATCACAATACAAAACTCTAGTTATTACAAACAATGCCTTTTAACTTATTCATTCGGCTTCCCCTTTCCTTTGTTCTTGTCGAAACCTTCTACTCGATCTCGCTTAGTTGAAACCATTTAATTTTAAAGCAAGAATGATCATTTATTTGCTCAGCAAGTAATAGTAGATAATAAACACCAGTCAAAAGAAATAAATGTTTTCTTTGAGGTATACTTCTATAACAAATCAGTAGTTGTTAAGTAAACTGAAATAATTCTGAATAACATGTTAAATCGTTTACATTTTTGAAACTATGTATTGACTATAGATGTTAAGCAGCCACTAGACTATGAACTTTTATTTTCAAGTTTGAAAAGGTTTGTACATAAATTAATCTGCAAACCAGCTGACTTACTAGAACAACATTCGCGTTCATCATAATTGCCTTTGGTGCATAAAATTTTCCAAATTTAGGGATGTTCATACTCAGTCTAGAGTCCGAACCAAAGCAATTCGGTTGGACGACTCTATCGTAACTAATAATATTTAATGAAATATTTAAAACTATGTCTAGCCAGGTCAAATAGCTTAGACAACTTTTAAACTATGTCTACATACTAAGATTCAATAGTATGCATCAAAATTTGTTATATCAAATATTTTTGAGTTTACAGATACTTGCTTAAATACAACAATTTATACAAGTGATGACACTTACATAACCAAACTTAGTACGCAAAGAACAGAACAATGTTTGAACATATATGAATCATATTAAGACAATAATGAGATACTTGTATTCAATGAATAAATTGAATACTATTTAAGAACTAGCTTGTACAGAATTAAAAGTTATATATAGGATATTTGATTACACAAAGATTCAGATACTCGCATAAACGAATAACAATGATCATTATGGATGTGAATAATCAGCAATAATTATTTACGAACATGCTTTGAAATTAATAACTCAAGTTGAGTTAAGAAGTTTCATAAACATATACCTGTTTGCGCAAAATAAAAGTACTGCGTAAGGTTTAGATACTTGTCTTGATCACTTGTAATAATCGAGAAATTTGGATTTACTCTAAAATAATTTTATTTAATTAAATAATGAATAAAATTATATTATATATTATTATTATGTGTTAGTAAGATGAATCTTATTCTATAACCTAGATATGTCGGAATTTCATAGTATTTTGACTACGTGAAGGAATTATAGTGTTTGAATTTCCATGACAAAAATAAAAATTTTTTGAGAAATTTTTCGAAAAATACTATTCACGAATTTCTACTCGGGAATTATTTTTGAATTTCTGAGAAATACGTAACGATAGAATAATAAGGGAAGATGGTTTATGTAATAATATTTCCGTTATGGCAAACACAATTTTTCGCCTGCGGACTTAATTTGAGAACGTTAGTGAAAGTAAAGCGTTAATAAATAAACGATGATCGTGTGATACGTAAGTATTGTACGAGATAATGAATATACGTAGGATATGAAGTATTGCACGAGTTAGTGTACGAGAACAATACGTGTATAATACGTTATAAGGCTTTAAGACAAATGTATTGGACTTGTAGGATTTGGTAGGAATTATACAAGCCCAAGTATAGAAATGGTTAAAGTCCAATTGGAATTAATGTTCAAGCCCAATGTTTGTTAAATGCAAGCCCAAAGCATAAGTTAAGTTACTTAACTTAAAGCCCAAAGTAAGAACCGGATCCGTGGATTGATCCAATGGATAAGAATGACCCATGGGGCAACCCATGTGGGCCCCGTGATCACATGGGTGATCTTGGTGGACAAGCAAAGGATAAGATGTGTGGAGACCAAATAATAAATAGTAAGGAGGTTAATTAAGGAGATGAGATGGCTTAATGTCTAATTTACCCTAACCTTGATTTTCCTATAAATAAGAGGAGCTAGCTAGATTATTTCACTTGTTAATTTTCCACCAACATATAAGTGCTTATTTGGCAGAGAGAAAAAGTTAGAAAAGTTAGTCTTTCATAATTCAAGAAGCAAGAAGAAGAATCAAGTGATCATCAAGGGTAAGTTTCTTGACCATTAATCTTCCTATCTTTAATTGTAACTTGTTAGAGAAGTGAGGATTGATGGAGTATGTATGATAAGAAGGAATAAGGATGGTTGTTAGAGAACATAAGCTTTAATAAACCATGTGAATTGAAATCCAAAGTATAAAAGCTTTAGACCATTGAAATTCATGGAAGAATTATATTATGTTATTGTTGATGGACAAGTTAAAACCATCATTTGTAGGCTTGGATTACACAGGTTAGTATGATGGAATGAACCCATTTGAAACGATGTAAAAATCTTAAGTAACAAAGTTATGGCGAAATTTACGTGATTAGACGATAATCGTCGAAATCGTGAAATTCTCGGAATGGAAGTCAAATTTTGACATTGAACTTGGAAACGTTGGTTTTCGATGGGGAATACTCCAAGTTGGCATTCTAGAGTTGAAGAGTCGAAAATGACCAAATTTTGACTTAGAACGAAGAAACAAGCTATGAACGTTCACGAACGTTTATCATTTTCGTTAAAAATGAACTAAAAGGTGAATTATGTGTTAACGGATTCGAAAATGTAAAATTCTTGCATGAACACTTAGAGCATGTAATTTGTGAGCTAACGGCTTTTGAACGAGCCAATTCAAACTTATAACAAAGAAGTTATGAGCCCGTGAATCTCACATAAGAAATTGTTTGTCAAAATTTGTCTGGTGCTGAGGACTGGCGCCGCAGTGCCAATCAAGGCACAATAAGTGGTGCCGCAACGCCAAGCATGTCTATGAGCTACTGAAGTCTCGCGCCGCAGCGCGGCAGTTAACACTAAGACTCGCACCGCAGCGCTGAGTTCGGACCTTAGCCATTGTAGAGTAGCGCCGTAGCGCGACATAGTGAGGAGAAGCTAGCGCCGCAGCGCCAACATTAGACAAGACCTAGAAATGAATGTTTTTGAATATGAACGTAAAGAGCTAATTGATTAATGGTAATTCATATCCATACTAAACCTGAAGTAACATCAATTAAGATGATGAAAACCTTAAGTTAACAACTAAAGGTTGAGGATAAGTTACTCGAACGTAAACATAAGAAATAATGTTAAACAATCCAATGCATAATTAGATTAAGAAGAAGGGTAAGATATAGTAGTAAACTTACTTGATTATATATAATCTAATATAGTATGTTATGTGATCATGTATTGTAGAGACCTTAAAGATTCAAATGAAAAGTATTAAAATTGTAGAAGACGCTAAAGGCAAGTATTCTGACCCTCGTCTGAATTCTTTAGACAAGCTTTGTAATTCATGTACCTTACGTATGAATTGATGTATGATGAAGTCGAAGCCAATTCATTCGGCTAGACTTAAGATATTTTATGGATTTCTTATAATCTATTGAAATGTTATCAAAGTTGTTAAGTTTCGTCAAACTATTTTGTTATGGTTTTCAAAGGAAGACTGAGTACGCATAAACAAATATTTTATCGTCAAACGATAGACACGTGAGGTTACCAAACCTTAAACGTACATATGTTTAAAGAAAGTAGTGTTGTACAACATAGAGTACTATAAGCTGATCACCTAGACGTGCTTGTAAGATATGTTGAACTTACGGACTTGGTGTCGGGTTGTCCTTTTCAAGGAAAGTATGGAATGCTCATGGTCTTGAACGAAACTTTATAAATGTTGTTCATGATGAAATGTTTTGAAGAAAAACAAGTGTTATTTTGAATTATCGTTAGTACTTCATAACTATTGTTCAGTTATTGAAGATATATGATTTGTATGTTTTAAGCATATTGTTAAATGAAATTGTCATACTTGCTGACATAGTTATGCTAATTCTTGCTTGAACCATATGAATGCTGCTAAGACCAAACAAACCGAAGCATCTAATAAAGATAAAGGGAAGGCTAAGGCAAATCAGTAGATTTCCTTTGTAATAGTATAGTTGTAATGTTGTAATTATTTGATATTATGATAAGCAAATATGTAATGATTATAAAGAACCTGGGAATGATAATATTTTTTTGGAATATATAGAAGATATTTTCACTCTTTTGAGTTAATTCAATTGAATGAATGTGTGAATTGTAGCACCGTGTAGCACCAATTATCTGGTTGGAAGATACCCGGATTTGGGGGCATCACAAGTTGGTATCAAAGCATTAGGTTATAAAAATTAAGGGGGGAAAAGAACCTTAAGACATAACCTTAAGAAATGTTGAAGAAGTAAAAGATGAAGTTAACCCTAAAAATGCATTAAATGTGATATGTGTTTTTATTATTCTACTGACGTGTACTAATCAAACTAAACTGTTTTGTTGTAGATGTCAGGAGAAAATGAAATGTATAGGGATATACATGTAGTAAGTGAGGAGTCAGTGAATCAAATAGAGATCTTACCGAACCCTATAGCAGAAGAGCTGGAAGTGGTGGTAATTGAGTCTGGAAACTCTGAAAGCTTAGACCTCATGTCCATGTTCGATGACATGTCGGATGAGGAGGTAGAGGTGGCCCTTTTGACCCCGTAACACCTGAAGAGGGGGAGGCTCCTAGGGAGGTAATGAAAACACTGTTCATGGCCTTATTGGATAGAAATATCCAGCTGGGAAAGGAGATCAGGGAACCGAAGGAAGAGGTCCAAGAAATCTTGGAGGATAAGAAAAGTATGGAGGATATGTGGGAGGAAGAGCACGACGAACATGTTTTGTCGAAGGACAAGGTTCACGAGCTGAAACAAGAAACCTTTCAGCTCAGGCAGGAGCTAAAGGTCAAGAAGCAGAAGATTGGGAGGATGTCCTATATAGATAGGAGTTCTCATGTGGATTTCCTGTAGCAGGTAGCTGGGTATCCGATAGAAGCAGGGCAGACTCGGCATACTATCAGCCGAGATATTATTGTCGGTCTTGCCAACGCGGATTTTGAGAATGCCATAAGGCAGATGTAGACTAGTTAGTAACTAGAGTAGAGTTAGATATGTACATATGATATATTTAGTAGTGACGTAAAACCCTCTTTTGTATATCAAAGGGTAGTCTTTTGTAAATCCCAATTTTTGGAAAGCAATTGCAGGATAGTAATGTAATCAGCTAATGCTGTGTAATGAACGAATGTTGTAGTATTATACTATAAGAAGTAAATCAATATAAGCCTTTTTATGGAACAAATTGTACAATGAGTTAAAGTTATTGTTTAAGTAATGAATAATAACTCACTAACAAGAAGAAATTAATAATGAAGTGTTGTTTATCTTAACAGCAAAATGCTGCAAAGAAAGAGACAAAGAAATCAAGATGCTAATGTAAATCAACCGGAGGGAGGTCCGGTTAACCCGATGCAAGAGTTCGTTAATCTTTTAACGGCAGTTTTTAATAGGATATATCCGTAAATCCTGCAGTAGTACGAGCTACTACTTTTAAGGATTTTAAGAGTGTCGGTCCGCCCGAGTTCAAAGGAACTACGAACCCCATAGAAGCCCATACTTGGGTGAAGGAAATAGAAAAGGCATTTGTAATTACAAATGTCAATGAGGGGAAAAAGGTTGCTTTTGCCACCTATATGATTAAGGGAGAGGCCAATTTTTGGTGGGAGGCGAACCAGGCTAGGGCCGAAATAGAGAACTTAACGTGGACACGGAACTACTCTCGTACAAGTATGCAGGGGAGGATGGAGATGCAGTTTCTGGAGTTGAAACAAGGGGAAATGACAGTTCCCCAATACGCTGCAAAAATTTGATTTGCTCCACATCAGGTGGACACCAAGGTGAGGAAGGCTAGAAGGTTTGAGCAGGGCTTGAAACCCTGTCTCTATAACTGCATTTTTTTTGTTCTAAAGTAATTCTTTTGGGACAGTACTAGAGAAGGCAATAATTGCCAAAGGTGGTAACGAGACTCTAAGCCAATACCACAATGAGAAGAAGAACAAGGAAAATATAGACGGGGGAGTAAAGCTCGTGGGAGCCAGTGGTAGTGGCGAAGCCCAAAAGAGGAAGGGATTTAACTCTAGAAATACCAGAGCGACGCAAGGGGATCCTAAGAGAAGGATGGAGGCGTGTAAGAACTACAGGAAGACTCACTTATGAGTCTGTCTCAAAGGGAAAGCCGTATATTACAACTGTGGACAGGAGGGGCATATTTCGCCTAATTGTCCAAGTCCAAAGAAAAACTTTAGATGTTTCATGTGTGGGTCAACTGACCACATGGCGAAGAACTACCCGAAGAAGGGGACGGACGTGAATAAGGGCACTAATAGTGGTAAGTTCGCTATTGGTGGTCCAACACCGACGGGTAGGCCGATTGCCTGTACCTTTATTATGACGGTCCAAGATGCAGTTGCATCCGGGGATGTAGTTGCAGGTATTATCCCGATCAACGACATAAATGCTTACATGTTATTTGACTCGAGTGCTACTTATTCTTTTATAGCATGTGATTTTGCTAGACGTTTAGAATTACTTCCCGAAAGATTGCATGTACCTTTGAATATCAAGGTAGCGAATGAAGAAATAATTCCTGTTGAAGATATCCATAGGAGTTCTTATGTAGATATACGAGGTTATAAATTATTGGTAGATTTGATACCGATAAAGTTGGGAGAATTCGATGTAATTCTCAGAATGGATTGGTTGTTCAACCATGGTGCAATAATAGATTGCCAAAAGAAATGTGTAAACATTAGAATGTTGAGTCATCCTCATATAGTGTTTTACGGTAATAAATCGCCGGGACATTTGTGTTGTCTTACCATGACACAAACTAGGAAGTTGTTAAGGAAGGGATGTGTAGGCTATTTGTGCGATGTTGTTGATACCCAGAGAGTGGGAGCAACGATGGAACAAATACCTATAATGAAAGAATTCGCGGATGTATTTCCAAGTGAATTGTCTGGTCTTCCACCGGATAGGGAGACCAAATTCGTGATAGACATTGTGCCAGGAGTGGCACTAGTTTCAGGGCACCATATCGTATGACGCCTATGGAGATGAAGGAGTTGATGGTACACTTACAAGAACTGTTGGATAAAAAGTACATTCAACCAAGTGTTTCACCATGGGGAGCACCGATACTTTTTGTGAAGAAGAAGGACGGATCGTTAAGACTTTATATCGACTATCGAGAGTTAAAAAGTTAACGATAAAGAATAAATACCCATTGCCTAGGATCGATGATCTTTTTAATAAGTTAAAAGGGGAAAAGTATTTTTCTAAGATAGATTTGCGAACAGGGTATCATCAGTTGAAGGTTAGAAGTGAGGACGCACCTAAGACGACATTCAGGACTCGTTATGGTCATTACGAGTTCTTGGTGATGTCATTTGGGTTGACAAATGCACCAGCTGCATTTATGGATATGATGAATAGAGTATTCGAACAATACTTTGACAAGTTCATCGTTGTGTTTATCGATGATATTCTAGTCTATTCTAAGACACCAGAAGATCATGATGAACACTTAAGAGTAGTGCTGGAGACACTAAGGAAGCAGAAGTTATACGCGAAATTCACTAAGTGTGAATTTTAACTGGAAAGGGTACAGTTTTTTGGTTATGTTATCAACCATGAGGGGATTTCAGTAGACCCAGTGAAGGTTGAAGCCGTGATGAGTTGGGAACAACCAAAAATGCCGACTGAGGTGCGGAGTTTCTTAGGGTTAGCGGGATACTATCGAAGATTTATCCAAGATTTTTCGAAGATAGCTACTCCGTTGACTAACTTGACAAGGAAGAAGGTGAAATACGTGTTGACAGAGAAGTGTGAAGACAGTTTCTAAGAACTAAAGAAGAGATTGAGTGAAGCACTTGTGTTGTCTTTACCCGACGATACATGAAATTTTGTAGTTTATAGCGATGCTTCGCATAGAGGACTTTGTTGCGTGCTCATGCAGCATGGCGAGGTCATTACGCATGCATCACGACAGTTGAAGGATTATGAGAAAGTTTACCCTACTCATGATCTTGAACTGGCCGCAGTAGTGTTTGCCTTAAAGATGTGGAGGCATTACTTATACGGGGAGAGATGTGAGATATACATGGACCATAAGGGTCTAAAATATATCTTAACACAAAAGGAGTTGAATATGAGACAAAGGAGATTGTTGGAGTTGATAAAGGATTATGACTGTGAAATCTTGTATCACCCCAAAAAAGCTAATGTAGTGGCCGATGCCTTAAGTATGAAGGGTCGGGAAAAGTTGTCTATGTTAATAGCTCAAACTAAGTTAATAACAAAGATGGATAGGATGGAGTTGAAGGTAAACTTACCGAGTGAGTTGGGGCAAAGGCTATTTATAGTAGAGATTCAATCTACCATTGAAGAGAGAGTCAAGGAGGTGCAACTCCGAACAGAGGAGTGTGACCATATAAAGAAGCAGTTAACCGATGAAAAAGAGTTAAAGTATACTCTTGATAATGAGTGATTATTAAGATTTGAAGGAAGAATTTGGGTTCCAAATAAAACAAAATTAAAGGAGCAAGTGTTACAAGAAGCTCATAATTTTTGGTACTCAATTCATCCTGGTAGTACTAAGATGTATCAAGACCTTCGATAGAGTTTTTGGTGGCCGAACATGAAGAGGGAGATAGCCGATTATGTGAGTAGGTGCTTAACTTGTCAAAAAGTTAAGGCTGAACATCAACGACCAAGTGACTTGTTGCAGTCATTGGAGATTCTGGAGTGGAAGTGGGAGCATATCACGATGGATTTTGTGGTGGGACTTCCAATTACTTAAAAGGGGTATGTTGCGATTTAGGTAATAGTGGACCAGTTGACGAAGTCGGCTCACTTTTTGCCAATAAGGGTTAAGTGTAACATAGTCTAATTAGCTAAACTTTATGTTAATGAAGTCATTTACAGACATGGAGTACCAGTTTCGATTGTGTCAAATCGTGATCCACGATTCACGTCAAACTTTTGGAGGAGTCTGCAAGAACAGATGGGAACGTAACTGAAGTTGAGTATGGATTATCATTCACAAACTGATGGGCAGAGTGAGAGAACAATTCAGATGCTAGAAGATATGTTAAGATCATGCGTCATGGATTTCAAGGGTAGTTGGGATGATCATCTACCACTAGTAGAGGTTTCTTATAACAACAATTATCATGCAAGCATAGGCATGCCGCCTTACGAAGCTCTATACGGACGAAAATGCAGAACACCATTATGTTGGGACGAAGTAGGAGAACGTCGAATGCTAGGACCTAAATTGGTGCAGCAGACAGCGGATATAGTGAAGCTGATACGGATGCGTCTCGTAGCAGCGCAAGATAGACAAAAGAAATATGCAGATTCACATCGAGTGAATAGAGAATTTGAAGTAGGCTCATATGTATTTCTAAAGGTATCTCCCTGGAAAGGAAAGATACGCTTTGGAAAGAAGGGAAAGTTAAGTCCAAGGTTTACAGGACCTTTCGAGATATTAAAAAGGGTAGGAGAGGTAGCTTACATGGTAGCGTTACCTCCGGACTTAAAAAGAATACATAACGTATTCCATGTATCTGTGTTATGTCCTTATAAGCCAGATTATAAGCACGTGATAGAATATGAACATATTCATATCGAGAAGGACTTGACGTACGAAGAAGTGCCTATTCGAATCATTGATAGAAAAGAGCAAGTTCTGCAGAACAAAGTTATACCTTCGGTAAAGGTGTTATAGAAGAACCACGATGCTGAAGAAGCAACGTGGGAACTTGAAGAAAAGATAAAAAAGAATTACCCTCAGCTATTTGATTAATGTAAGACGAGATTCTGGGGACATAGTGCTTAAAAGGGGGTAAGGATGTAACGACCGAGAAATTCAAGTTTATTGTAAAATAATTTTATTTAATTAAATAATGAATAAAATTATATTATATGTTATTATTATGTGTTAGTAAGATGAATCTTGTTCTATAACTTAGATATGTCAGAATGTCATAGTATTTTGACTACGTGAAGGAATTATAGTGTTTGAATTTCTAAGACGAAAATAAAACCTTTTCGAGAAACTTTCCGAAAAATACTATTCACGAATTTCTGCTCGGGAATTATTTTTGAATTTCCGAGAAATACGTAACGGTAGAATAATAAGGGAAGATGATTTGTGTAATAATTTTCCGTTATGGCAAACACAATTTTTCGCCTGCGGACTTAATTTGAGAACGTTAGTGAAAGTAAAGTGTTAACAAATAAACGATGATCGTGTGATACGTAAGTATTGTACGAGGTAATGAATATACGTAGGATATGAAGTATTGTACGAGTTAGTGTACGAGAAGAATACGTGTATAATACGTTATAAGGCTTTAAGCCCAATGTAATGGACTTGTAGGATTTGGTAGGAATTATACAAACCTAAGTGTAGAAATAGTTAAAGTCCAATTGGAATTAATGTTTAATGTAACGCCCCCAAAATAGGTCCAATCCATCCAACCTATTCTGACTCGCCAAATACATGGTACAAAAAATAACTACAACTTTATTATTATAATTGTCGTGCAAAATATAACAATACATATGTTATAAGTTTTGATACAAATATATACCAAGTGTGACTCTCATCCCAAACTTGGATAGCATGTCACAATGGCACCTTACATAAAGGTACATTCAATAACTGTTTTAGAAATTAAAATATTTGGAAAATGCTCAAGGAAACCTTCGTACATGGGAGGCCTTGCGTCTAGGTTATGATAGATATCATATGTCCACAGAATTATTCTTGGTTGACCCAATAGACCCCAAAGAAAAACGAGAAGATTACAATCATGTTCTTTCCAATGATGAGTCTTCTCTTGACATATAACTATCTCCACTGTCTGCAATTGAAAATTATATTTCAACCAAACTCCAAGATTATATAGGTAGTGCTCGTAGATATACTCAGCAAGTGGATGTGCACAACCCTGTCTTTTGATAACACGAGGTTGTATGTCATTAGACATCTTTTATGGTAGTGGCAAAACACCCTTCTAAAGTTGGGTTTGCCTCACCCTATTTGATTCACCAAACATAACTATTAAATGACGTATAAAATATAATACACTTTTCTAAAGTTCTCAATAAAATTATTTCCATATTGTTTAGGGAGAACCTCAACAACTATAGACCACCGTTCTATTCCCCTGTTACCCCCACTCGACCGAGCTACACTCTTGTTACCTGAAAGGAATTATGAAGCAAAAGAGTGAGCACAACTAGCCCAGTAAAGAATATCATGACTAAAGATAATTAAATTATCAATAGCCTTCATTAGTAATAAATCAGAGATTTAGAACATATGGCAGATGATAAAACTTTTCAACCATAGTTTCAGCGGAATGAGCAATCCATTAGAAGAGTCAAATAAACCATAAAGTCTATTATCTTCTCCATGTTAAAAGTCCACGAATAATTTTTTATCCCTGTAACATCAATCAACAGTTCCTGCCCACAATCATGTGAATGACTTATAATCATAAATATGGTTCTAAATTCCTCTTCGCATTCAAGACGAAAATAATTTTCATCACCTGTCTTTACCTGAAACATCAAAGATCATGGTTATACCAAATCACAGTTCCTATTCATAATCATACTA
Organism: Panax notoginseng; assembly: GCA_016801055.1. Classification (NCBI taxonomy): domain Eukaryota; kingdom Viridiplantae; phylum Streptophyta; class Magnoliopsida; order Apiales; family Araliaceae; genus Panax; species Panax notoginseng. The sequence goes on from CM029013.1 coordinate 168,345,213, forward strand.
ATAAGTTCATCTTTGCACTACGGGCCAAATATATTCATTAACAGTTCATCTTTGCACTATAAGCCAAAGATATTCAATAGCAGGTCATCTTTGCACTACAAACCAAAGATATTCAACAGCAGGTCATCTTTGCACTATAGACCAAAGATATTCAACAACAGGTCATCTTTGTACTACAAGCCAAAGATATCAATCAACATTTCTTCTTTGCACTTCAGGCCAACGGCATACAACTGTAAAACCAATAAACAACAGTCCATCTATGCACTACGGGCCAAAGATGACTTTCATCACAATATAAGCATTAGGATCATGACAAGGATATAAAGAATCAATCACAAGAGATAAAGGATAAATTTTAAAAACCTTAACAATTTAATTTATCCAGATTTCAATAATATGCCAATTGTCAACATGATATTGCTTCGTGAAGTAAAATTCAGGAATAATATTATATCAAAAATGATTTGAACATAAAATAATATTTCAATGAATATTTAACGAAGATAATAACATTATTCATTATATTATAAACCCCATTTAGTATTATTCATTATATAATAACATTAAATTTATTTATTAATATTGTTAATCATTAAATAATATTTTAAATCAATGATTTCATAACACCTTAATCCAAATGTTATAAATCACTTAATAATCTCATAATCCAATATTATTAGTATTACAACAATATTTTAATCATTTCTTAAACTTATAAATAATTTATTTTAATTGTTTACACTTTATTAATTAATGTATTTAATCATCCTAAAATGTCAAACTCATAAGATTTCATCACCAATAACCAAAAGCCTCGTCAAAAATCTGCATATACCTCTATAGGGTTCTCAAGCCATAAAATTCAATTTTCTAATTTTCTTACTTCACAGAACATATTTAATTCATTTACTCATAACTAGTCTATTTTTATGAAAAATACCAAATTAGTCCCAGAAAATTTTCTTTTCTGGGATTTAGCAGAATATAGTCCCATATTGAACATATATTTTTTTCAGAATTTTTAAAATTTATTTACTATTTTTCATATGGCCAAAACTACCGAATATTTAGACATTTATCATAAACTGTACTTTTGCCCAAATATTCCAAAATTTACAGAGTATACTGCTGTTATATACATGTACTCCCAATAAAAATTTCACCAATTTTGGAGTTAACCACGAGGAGTTATAAGGATTTACTTTTAAAATAGTCTTTTCCCATAGAATTCATAACTCTTAATCTATACATCTAAAAATCGCCATTTTTGGACACAATCTAGAAAGCTTATCAAATTATCATTTTAAATTTTTTCATAATTTTTGAGGGTCGAAAAAATTACGAAATTGAAAAACATAAGAATCTTTACTATCCTTTACCTCAAAAGAGCAGTACTTCTGACTGGAATATCGGATATAACACTGAAGGAAACTTGCACTGTATAGAAACACTCAAGATATCTAAATACTCACAAAAATACGCTCGATAATTTAGAGAGAGAAAACTTCAGTTTCTGGTGTGATTTTTAATTCTAACATATGCATTCTATTTATAGGAAAATGCATAAAACACCAAAGCAGAAATTTTAATAAAATAATATTATTCATAAAAATATCATACGCACTCTTTGAAATAAGATTTCAAAATTTTAAACATGCAAGTGGGGCCCTCCAACATGAAAAATATGTTTTAAACATTTTTTTGTAACAAAATCAATTCAGACCCAATATTTCGGAACTTCAATAATTCATAATAAATAGCCTTTTAGCAAACAAATTCAAATCTTAAGTCCATTCCATAGGAAATTCAATTCTCTACAACTTTGTAGCTTTAAGTTTTTCCAAATTCTAAACAGAAATTGACCGAAATCCACATATGGAAAATTTACAGGCTATAATCAAACTTCAGTCAAAAATAGGGTCCAATAACATACAAAACATGTGTTAAATATTTTTTGTAATAAAAATACTCTTCTTCCTCATTTATTCATATATTACACATTCATTGTAAAAATATCATCATTATTATATTATTGTAATATAATAATATATCTTATTAAAAAAGATAAAATATCAATTTTTAACAATTATCACTTTTTTAAAAATTCTTCCATTTATATCCACGTAAATAAATATTTTTCTTATCATATAAATCAATAATAAATTATTCACAAAAAATATTACAGAATCACAATAATGACAACCAGGCCGTTCCCAGGAAAGAGGGAGCTTTCCACTAAGGATTTCTCCTTATTGGCGCGCATGATGAGTGAGTTTTATACACATGAATTGGATATATTCGGGCTTAATTTATTATTGTTCTCAAGTTTTTTAGAATAGTTTTTAAGTGTTTGTGTCCATTCATCCATGTTTTATATTGTTTTGTAGGATTTGGGACAAAAGTTACGTGGATCGACGTTCGAGGTGGCTAGATTCGCATTTTCGGCTTGCCATTTACACATCAGTTACTTCAGAGCCAATTTGAGTATTTCTACGGACCTTATTTCGGAAACCTTAAAGAATTAAAGTTGTAGATCTACTTCTCCTCTTTCCGGATCATCTTGAATCATCGAAATCGGAGTTCAGAAGAAGAAGTTATGGCCATTTTCCCAAAGGACGACGGAGCAGAAAATTTCCAAAAAAAGCACTAGCGCCGGGGCACTAATTTCAAGGCAATTTCTAGCGTCGGGGCACTAGAAGGCAGAGTTTGTGCGTCGAGCCCAGCGCTGGGGCGCTGAGGGAAGGGTTTGGTGCGGCTTGGACACCTTTTTGACTCCAAATTGGATTGGGTTTGTTCCTAACCTAAAAATTTGACTTGTAACCTATAAATACATGATGTGAGGCATAAAATAAAGGGGGATTACATAGCTTAGCTTAGATTAAACACTCCATTAGATTAGACATTAACCCTAGTTCTTATTAGTTTAGGAGATTGAAACAACTTGGAGATCATTGAAGATCAAGAGCAGGAGCAAGAGGGGAGCATCAGATTTGCTGACAACAGATTCTATTATCTTCTCTTATCATACTTTTATCTTTTAATGTCTATTCAATTGTAGATTCTTGGTTTTAATTCATTAATTATGAACTAACTCTTTTATTAAGATTTCAATTGAACTTTTTATGGCTATAAATTAGTTATTTGATTTATTCCAATTATTTGTGTTGAAGTGAATTGTTCATCTTGCTTTGAGCTTATTGATTAATTATCTTATCAATAATTACTTTGTTACTCTAGAAGGAATTGGGAAAGGAATTCTAGGGTTAGAACTGGGCTTGGTGACATGTGACTTAGTTATTTGCACGGTGAATAATTAGGTTTGTGAATAGAATGAGAATATCTATTTGCCGCATGTAACATAAGAGGAATTGGTTTTGTAGCGAGTTTAATTTAATTGTTTTGCATAGAGATATAGCAAAATTAATCTGTGTTAAATAGAAGGCAATTGATCACTCGAGAGAGGGCTTTTGGTATTTGAGAATTCTGTTAACAATTCAGTAGATATAATAATTGAGATAGTTGAATAATTGATTTCTAATTCATAATTGGGGATATTGGAGTCTTAATTCTTATTTATCTGAATTCCATCAATTCTTAGTTGTTTATTTGCTTTCTTTTAGAATAATCTTTTTGTTTTGTTTAATTTAGTTTTCTTAAATCTAGAAATCACAATTATTGGTTGTTTAAATAAAATTGATTTGATTAAGAATTAGTATTTGGTAATTTTTATTAAATAATTCCTTGTGGGAACGATACTCTACTTTCAGTTTATTACTTGTTGACCGTGTATACTTGCACGTATTCATTGATTGCGAAATCAATCAACAAGTTTTTGGCGCCGTTGCTGGGAAATTAATTTAATAATTATTTACCAATATTAATTTCAATCAAATTAGTCTTAATTTAAATATTTTTATTTTTATTTCTCATTCTCTTCCTATATTTCTCTCTTTTTAGGTACCATGGATGACTTTGCGTATCAATGGCCATACACGAACATGACTCAACCACAGGGGGCGGAGATTGACAGATTCAAGAAACTTTCTGCATTATCAGCACAGATGTAGACACTTTCGAGGATGCTTGAAGCTTTTGAAGCTCAACGTCGTCAAAGTGTGGCGGTTACTTGTGATTATTGTGCTGAAAATCATATGAGTCATCAATGCGCCATTAGTTTCGACCCGGTACAGTATAGTGGTGATTACCCCAACAGTTATGTCTATACCAACAACTATCATCAGGATTGGGGGTATCACCCGAATTTTTCATGGAGTAACAATCAAGATCAATTTTATGCTCCAAGTCCAACATACCCACCGGATTTCTCGTGTCCGCCTTCACTACAACAGGAAGAACATTCAAATTGGGAGGAAGCCTTGGAAAAATTCATTAGAGCATCTGAAAAAAGGAGTGAGGAGAGTGATAAGAGATTTGATCAAATGGAGCTAAGTATACAAAGTCAGAATGCATCAATCAAGAATCTGGAAAATCAATTGGGGCAGATAGCACATGCGTTAAACAACCGTCCTCAATACACTTGGCTCTATGACATGGATGACGAGACTGATGATGAGCCCGAACCAAATCTGCAATCGGATGTGCCAAATGATATAGATGTTGAAAGAGAGGAAAGACTTGGAGACCAACAAAAGGAGATCGGCAAAGATCTAACTTTGAGTACCAACGAAGATGAGTCAATCTTGATAGTGTCCCATGTACCTTCTCCACCAAAGTTCAAGAATCCGGGCAGTTTTGCAAAACCATGCCCAATAGGTAGTCATGTCGTCGGCAATACTCCTTGTGACGTAAAAGCGAGTACAACTTCGAAGCCATGGTTCAATGAGTTGGAGAAGATAGAAGAAGAGATTGTTGTGTTTGACAAGCCTCTATGCCAGAATCTATTCGCAGACACAATGGAAAAAACACCTAGATGTTGGACGTTCTTTAATGTGATCTTATCTAAAAAAAGGTCATGCTAGGTGCTTTAATACAATGGTTATCGTAAATGGGAACCTACTAAAAGCTATATTATTTCCGATGGATGGAGGGTTCCTCAACTTTCGAAGAGGAATTGGATAGAGAATTGAAGAAGTCAGGCTGAGACTATAAAACAAGCGTTTATTGGGAGGCAACCCAAGTTTAATTTTTATTTTTAGTTTTTATTAAGTTTTATATTAGTAGTTTTGAATTTGCATTTATTTAGGATTTAATAAAAGTGTTTCTATCATGATTTACAGGTTATTCAAGTCAAATTCAAGTGTGGTGTCCAATTTGTCTATGTCCCTAGCCTATTCTCCAAACTTAGCGGACAAGGAGGAAGAATGCTATATTTTCAGGGGAGTCCTCTGCTTTAATTTTTTCTAATTTAGTCATTGAGGACAATGTCTAGTTTAAGTTTGGGGGCATTTTAGTGTCGTATTGCATATAGTTAGTTATCTGCATAGTAGTTCATTTTTTGTGTGTGTTAGCATTGTGTTTTTTTTAGGTTGCATATAGTACATGGTAGTTATTTGCATATTCATATATGTGTTGCATTAGTATTTGTTCATGTAGTTTAATTGTATTTTTTTTTAATTTTTTTTATTTTTTGCATGAATCTGTGTGATCGGTTGGTGTGGTCTTAGCTCGGCCTATGATAAGATTGGTATTAATTGTTAAATTGAACAATGTTGATAATTGATGATGAGTTCTAATTTTAATCATGATGATAATCTGAGCCTGTCTGAAACTTATATAACCGGTTAGCACTTAAAGTTTAACTGTTTTAATCCACTTGGTTCAGGGGTTTCATAATTTGTTTCTGAGGGAAAATCTTGGTTAAAATTTAAGAAAATTAGTGAACTAGCGGTAAAGGTTGGAATGACGTAAAAGCTTGAGTTTGGGGGAATCTATGGGATATATATATATTACAAAAAGAGAAAAAAAAAAGAAATGATGAAAATAAAAAAAAATAGAAAATCCAGAAAAAAAAAAAAAAGAGAATAAACACCGTGGCATGCTTGTCTAGTTTTGTGGCCTTTGTTACTTGAGTAAGTAAGCCCGAGGGGATTGTCTTTACACCTAGCGCCCTAAGGTCTTAACGACTTGGGAGTCGTTGGTCGAAAGCTCGTTAAGGTAGCACTGAAAAGCCTAAGGGAATAAGACATTGCACAGCCATGAGAAAAAAAATGAAAAAAAACACGAGAAAGGGCAAAAATGCCCTCGTGGTTGAATAAAAGTATAAATCTTGTATTTACCCTTAGACTTGGTAATTGCTTAGTTTTAACCGGAGTTGTCATGCTCACAAAAGTAATTGAATTGAAACTGAAATTTTTCTTCTAAGAAGTTTGTTATGTGATTATCTTGAATTGTGGTAGGTTAGAATGGTTAACAAGCACACACACACAACATGGGCGATGACAGGTTTGGATTGACTAATTAGATAGAGTTATGGATTTTGACTTGATTGGATATATTGTTTGAGTACCAATGGTAACTTTGAGGCCTGTTGCTATAAATCATACTGATTTATTACTAGGTTCGTACGTATATTATAAAGTAGATCATGCATATGCATTCATGTAGTTGAGTTAGTTTGTTTATTTTTAGTTCTTTTGTGTTTTTCCTTGAGGACAAGCAAATATTTAAGTTTGTGGGTATTTGATGAGCGAGTTTTATACACATGAATTGGATACATTCGGGCTTAATTTATTATTGTTCTCAAGTCTTTTAGAATAGTTTTTAAGTGTTTGTGTCCATTCATCCATGTTTTACATTGTTTTGTAGGATTTGGGACAAAAGTTACGTGGATCGACGTTCGGAGTGGCTAGATTCGCATTTTCGGCTTGCCATTTACATAGCAGTCACTTCAGAGCCAATTTGAGTATTTTTACGGACCTTATTTCGAAAACCTTAAAGAATCAAAGTTGTAGATCTACTTCTCCTCTTTCCGGATCTTCTTGAATCATCGAAATCGGAGTTCGGACGAAGAAGTTATGGCCATTTTCCCAAAGGACGACGAAGTAGAAAATTTCCAAAAAAAGCACTAGCGCCGGGGCACTAATTTAAAGGCAATTTCTAGCGCCGGGGAGCTATAAGGCAGAGTTTGAGCGTCGAGCCCAGCGCTGGGGCGCTGGGGGAAGGGTTTGGTGTGGCTTGGACGCATTTTTGGGCGAATTTTGACACCTTTTTGACTCCAAATTGGATTGGGTTTGTTCCTAACCTAAAAATTTGACTTGTAACCTATAAATACATGATGGGAGGCATAAAATAAAGGGGGATTACATAGCTTAGCTTAGATTAAACACTCCATTAGATTAGACATTTACCCTAGTTCTTATTAGTTTAGGAGATTGAAACAACTTGGAGATCATTGAAGATCAAGAGCATGAGCAAGAGGGGAGCATCAGATTTGCTGACAACAGATTCTATTATCTTCTCTTATCATACTTTTATCTTTTAATGTCTATTCAATTGTGGATTCTTGATTTTAATTCATTAATTATGAACTAACTCTTTTATTAAGATTTCAATTGAACTTTTTATGGATATAAATTAGTTATTTGATTTATTCCAATTATTTGTGTTGAAGTGAATTGTTCATTTTGCTTTGAGCTTATTGATTAATTATCTGATCAATAATTACTTTGTTACTCTAGAAGGAATTGGGAAAGGAATTCTAGGGTTAGAACTGGGCTTGGTGACATGTGACTTAGTTATTTGCACAGTGAATAATTAGGTTTGTGAATAGAATGAGAATATCTATTTGCCGCATGTAACATAAGAGGAATTGGGTTTGTAGCGAGTTTAATTCAATTGTTTTGCATAGAGATATAGCGAAATTAATCTGAGTTAAATAGAAGGCAATTGATCACTCGAGAGAGGGCTTTTGGCATTTGAGAATTCCTGTTAACAATTCAGTAGATATAATAATTGGGATAGTTGAATAATTGATTTCTAATTCATAATTGGGGATATTGGTGTCTTAATTCTTATTTATCTGAATTCCATCAATTCTTAGTTGTTTATTTGCTTTCTTTTAGAATAATCTTTTTGTTTTGTTTAATTTAGTTTTCTTAAATCTAGAAATCACAATTATTGGTTGTTTAAATAAAATTGATTTGGTTAAGAATTAGTACTTGGTAATTTTTATTAAATAATTCCTCGTGGGAACGATACTCTACTTTCACTTTATTACTTGTTGACCGTGTATACTTGCACGTATTCATTGATTGCGAAATCAATCAACAACGCAATTAGGTGACTAAACCTCTCCTTGACAGAACTTTATAGACATTGCCAATAATGCTATCTAATAATATTATTCAAATAATATGAATTATTGATTTGATAATGAAAAATACTCTGCCGTGACAATTATTGAAACAACAATAAAATATCAACATAGCAATTATTGAATCAATAAAATAAAATATTGAACAGTAATTACTGTAACAATTATTGAGTAGTGCCTTCTTACGTAAGAAAAAAAAAACTGTGCAATACCGTGTGCTACTGTACAACCACGCGTATTACTGTATTTTAACCACCAGGTATTCCAACAGTGTTAACGGTAACAACTACGCCGTTATTTATAAAAACTTATACTTGTCATTTTTTTATCCGACAATTATTCTGTTATGGGGCCCACAAATGGCTGCGCCATCATACGAATATTCATCGACAACAAGAATATTCTACGACCAAACGAATATTCCCCGACAATAATGAATATTTTATAACCACTTGCGTATTTTGTAAACTTTACATATATCACCCTTAACTTTAACTGTGATAACCCGAGATTTCGAATAATCAAAAATTTGCGAATAATTTTTTTTTTAAATTAATATTAACATTAATTATCAATTTTGTGACAAGTATCGGTGATACGTGTATCGAGAAAACCAATTTGTGTATTGACTAATAAAATTAGAGTAGAGTTTTGTTTAACAGCTTTAGAAACCCTAACCCTAATTTCTGAATAGGGATTCGATAGAATATATAATTAAAATAATTATTTTAATGAGTTTGTGTTTGTACCGAGGAAATTTATTGATCAATGATTGATCGGATAAGGTTTGAAATTAATAAAACCTAATAAGGGATTAGAAACCCTAATCTCAGGATCAGAAATTCTAACGTACCATTGGAAACCCTAATCGAAAGCCGGGAAACCCTAATTTTAAATTCGGGAATCCTAGATCCTAAATTAGGAAATCTTAATCCTAATTGGCAAGCCTACTGTGTATTAAACTTAAATATGATTAGAAAACCCTAATTATATTTTGGTTATTTTAATTTCTATTTTATAAACGCTAATTGTAATTTAGAAAAATTATTTTTCTAATTAAAACCCTAATTCATGGGTTATAAACCCAAATGACCATTTTGACCCTAATTGCTAAATTAAGTAATTTTAATTAGGTATATTAATCCTAATTAGTAAGATTGAATTTTATGATTAGGAAATATTAATATATTTATTGAATCCTAATTATAATTTTGGAGAATTAATTTTCTATTTTGAGAACCGAAATTCGAAAATTTTGAAAATTAATTGCAAATTAAAAGGGTTTAAACCCTAAACCCTAAAGGGTCCAAACCATAAACTCTAACCCAAAACCTAAACCCTAAAGATTTGTACAAATTCCAAGAGTGCCATTAAATTTTCTGACAACGTTTGACCGGATTACATCGTGTTGTTGTGTTCTTTTTTTATATGATATGTTGCTTCATTCTTGTTCCTTGACACAAGTAGTATGTAATGGAACCATTGTATTACATGAATCATGAACGAAGCTTATAGAAAAATTAATTGGACAGTTGTCACTCAGACTGTTGGGTTTCTGGGTAATCCCAGAAACTGTCTGACAATGAATTCGAAGGCATATATCATCTTGCTATGTTATTGTTTGATCAAAGTGCGAGTTGGATAATGTAGAGTTACATTTTCACTACATGATTGAAGATTTAACCTAGCCAGAACAAGATTATATTCGATTTTATGATTGGTCAAATAAGGCAGCCTGATAACGAAGCTGTCAGTGTTCTTGAGCTCAAGAACACCAACAGCGACGCTTTTTGTCGCTAAAGGCTATTAGCGACGGTTTTATTATTATTATTTTCTGAATATTCCGAAAATTATTTAAAAATAGAAATAAATTCTAAAAATTACCAAAAATGGTTTTAAAAATTATTTTAAATTATGAAAAATAATTTTTGACCAATTGGAATATTTTTCTTTAATATTTATAATTATTTAAATATTAAAAGTATTTAATTTATTTAATTAGTGTATTAAATAAATTAGAGAAAAATAATTTAATATTATGAAAAATCATTTTAAATATGAATAATGTATTTAAAAATATTTTGAGTTATAAAATGTGACTTTTAATATTTTTGGAACATTTTCATTAATAATTTAATATTAATGATATTAGATTTATTTAATTACTAAATTAAATAAATAAGTTAAAAATGATTTTAATGATTTAAAAATTATTTTAAATAAGAATAAAGTGTTAGAAAATATTTTAAATTATAAAATATAATTTTCAATATTTTTGGAGAATTCTCATTAATAAATTAATATTAATGATATTAGATTATTTATTAAATTAAATAAATAAATTAAAAATGATTTTATTGATTTAAAAATGAGAAAAATATTTTAAGTTATAATTAATGACTTTTAATATTTTGATAATAATTGCATTAATATTTAAATATTAATGGTGATGATTTAAAAATGATTTTAAAAATCATTTAAGTAGAATATTGATGATTTAAAAATATTTTTAGTTATTAATAATAACTTTAATATTTTGACAAGTATGTTATTAATATTTTTATATTATTAAATATTAATAATGATAAGATTATTTGATAATTAAATCATTTAAAAATGATTTAAGTGTTTGAAAAATTATTATAAATTATAATAATTGTTTATAAATTATTAAAAGCTTCCGGAAAATATTATAAATGATATTTGACTTATCTAAAATAATATTGAAGCTTGGAGACCAAGTTTAATTGACAATCAATGTGTTAATTGTCGGCTAGGGTGACCAGAACATCGAGAATGGACCGAAGTCCAACCAGACCGAAATTGTTAGACTTGATAAGTGTTTATATAGGTTATAAACACTAATGTGGCTATGTGGTAATGTGTCTAGGAGAAATTTGACTGTATAATACAGTGTTACGTGTTATAAATGATTGTGCTAATTGTGAGACCGACATTGTTGATTATAGGTCTTACAAATGCAGTTAATTATATTGTGTAGCTGTAATCAACGCGAAAGGCAAGTTTCCTAACTCAACCTTGAGTTATATTCATTCAAATATTTTAATGGTTAATTATTGATAATTATACCATGTTCAGGGAATTTATTGTTGATTATTCGCAGTTAGTGCATGATTAAAATTCAAATTGAATTACTGATTCGGAAAATATATATATTCGTAGAATTACTATTGTTGGATATTTATATCTGCAGAAACTAATATTGACAGTACATATAATTTCTGTTTATTATCAAATTATATTGAGAAATGTCTTAGCTAATTATTCTGGCTAGACAAACATTTGTTAGAACTTGATAAATACGAGAAGAGAAATCAATTGTTATTGATAGATCGATGAGAATTGTTTCGACTAGATCAATAAGTAGATAGAATTTGAAATCACAATATTTCGTTGTTAAATCAAAAATTTTGATTCTGAGACTGAGAAGAATAACCTTTTATATAAAGAGAACATTTTGGGTCGTATATTCGACCATTGCGCGCTGTTAATTATTATGCATAATATAGGGTACAAGGAGTTGGCCGGCTCTAAGTACTTGCAGAGGGATATGATTTAATCTTTATGGTTATCTGATACGTCTGCGTATGTATCAAAGTAAATCTTTAATAGATACCCGAGAAAATAAGTTCTAAGATCTGGTGGGATCACTCAGCACAAATCTGGAAAATATTCCACTTTGTTATTGCGTAGAATTGATTCTTGTTTATTCAATAGAATATCGCAGAAACTTTGAAAGCGTTGTACTCTTTCATTATCAAATTATTGTGTTGCCTAGAATACGAGAAGAATTGTTATTGATTAACGATTTGTTCAGCTATTTCAAAGTTCCCCAAACTTTAGTTTCATTCTATCAAAATAGATAGTCTATTCTTGTTGATTCATATACCTTTATTATATGTCTTAACTTGCGGGGCAAACTTGTTGCTCACCCTTGCTATAAATAAAATATTTCAGCTAGGAACGAAAAGGCCAGCGGGTCAAAGAAGATCAAAGGCAAAGGCAAGATGTTGGAGTAGTTATAATGAACAATATTATTATGTTATATTGTATTGTAAACCCTTTTTGTATATCTAAAGGGGTATTTCTGTAATGTTAATGTTAGTGGAACTGGGACTTATGTATTAACAACTTATGTTAATGACTTATGTAATCCTATTTATATATGAATGGGTAGTTAAATGGTATTATATTGTGGATCGTGAACACCAAACTCGGGGGTCAGGTAACCAGGATTTGGGGGGTGTCACATTAACTTTTATCAATTTAACTATTTTCTGAATAATAATTATAAAAAAATTGAATACTTTTATTTCATAAAATTCGGGGTCTTACATTCAAGCCCAATGTTTGTTAAACGCAAGCCCAGAGCATAAGTTAAGTTAGTTAACTTAAAGCCCAAAGTAATAATCGGATCCGTGGATTGATCCAATGGGTAAGAATGACCCATGGAGCAACCCATGTGGGCCCCATGATCACATTGGTGATCTTGGTGAACAAGCAAAGGATAAGATGTGTGGAGACCAAGTAATGAATAGTAAGGAGGTTAATTAAAGAGGTGGGATGGCTTAATGTCTAATTTACCCTAACCTTGATTTTCCTATAAATAGGAGAAGCTAGCTAGATTATTTCACTTGTTAATTTTCCACCAACATATAAGTGCTTATTTGGTAGAGAGAAAAAGTTAGAAAAGTTAGGCTTTCATAATTAAAGAAGCAAGAAGCAAGAAAAATAATCAAGTGATCATCAAGGGTAAGCCTCTTGACCATTAATCTTCCTCTCTTCAATTATAATTTGTTAAAGAAGTGAGGATTGATGGACTATGTATGATAAAAAGGAATAAGGATGGTTGTTAGAGAACTTAAACTTTAATAAACCATGTGAAGTAAAATCCAAAGTATAAAAGTTTTAGACCATTGAAATTCATGGAAGAATTATATTATGTTGTTGTTGATGGACAAGTTAAAACTATCATTTGTAGGCTTGAATTACACATGTTAGTATGATGGAATGAACCCATTTGAAATGATGTAAAAATCTTAAGTAACAAAGTTATGGCGAAATTTACGAGATTAGACGATAATCATCGAAATCGTGAAATTCTCGGAATGGAAGTCAAATTTTGACATTGAACTAAAAAACATTGGTTTTTGAGGGGGAATAGTCCTACTTGGCATTCTAGAGTTGCGAACTCAAAAATGACCAAATTCTGACTTAAAACAAAGAAACGGGCTATGAACGTTCACGAACAGTTATCATTTTCGTTAAAAATGAACTAAAAGGTGAATTCCATGTTAAAGGATTCAAAAATGTAAAATTCTAGGATGAACACTTAGAGCATATAATTTGTGAGCTAACGATTTTTGAACGAGCCAATTCAGACTTATAACGAAGAAGTTATGAGCCGGGAATCTCACATAAGAAATTATCTGTCAAAATTTATTTGGTGCTGAGGACTGGTGCCGCAGCGCCAAGCATGTCTATGAGCTACTGAAGTCTCGCACCGCAGCGCGGCAGTTAACACTAATACTTGCGCCGTAGCACTGAGTCCGGACCTTAGCCATTGTAGAGTGTCACCGCAGCGCGACATAGAGAGGAGAAGCTGGCGTCGCAGTGCCAGCAATAGACAAGACCCAGAAATGAATGTTTTTGAATATGAAAGTAAAGAGCTAATTGATTAATGGTAATTCATATCCATGCTAAACCTGAAGTAACATCAATTAAGATGATGAAAACCTTATGTTAATAACTAAAGGTTGAGGATAACTTACTTGAATGTAAACATAGAAACAATGTTAAACAATCTAAGGCATGATTAGATTGAGAAGAAGGGTAAGATATAGTAGTAAACTTACTTGATTATATATGAGCTAATATGGCATGTTATGTAATCATGTATTGTAGAGACCTTAAAGATTCAAAGGAAAAGTATTAAAACTGTAGAAGATGCTAAAGGCAAGTATTCTGACCCTTGTCTGAATTCTTTGGACAAGCTTTGTAATTTATGTACCTTACGCGTGAATTGATGTATGATGAAGTCGAAGCTAATTCCTTCAGCTGGACTTAAGATGTTTTATAGATTTCTTATAATCTATTGAAATGTTTTCAAAGTTGTTAAGTTTTGCCAAACTAATTTGGTATAGTTTTCAAAGGAAGACTGACTATGCATAAACAAATATTTTGTCGTCAAACGACAGGCACGTGAGGTTGCCAAACCTTAAACGTGCATACGTTTAAAGAAAGTAGTATTGTACAACATAGAGTTCTATAGGTTGATCACCTAGACGTACTCGTAAGAAATGTCGGACTTACGGACTTGGTGCCAAGTTGTCCTTTTTAAAGAAAGTATGGAATGCTCATGGTCTTGAAACAAACTTTATGAATGTTGTTCATGATGAAATGTTTTGAAGGAAAAGAAGTGCTATTTTGAATTATCGATAGTACTTCATAACTATTGTTCAGTTATTGAAGATATACGATTTATATGTTTTAAGCATATTTTTAAATGAAATTGTCATACTTGTTGAGCTAGTTATGCTCATTCTTGCTTGAACCATGTGAATGCAGCTAAGACCGAACGGATCGAATCATCTAATAAAGATAAAGGGAAGGCTAAGGCGAATCGGTAGATTTTCTTTGTAATAGTATAGTTGTAATGTTGTAATGTTATAATTATTTGATATTATGACAAGCAAACATGTAATGGTTATAAAGAACCTGGGAATAGTAATATTATTTTGGAATATATAGAAGATATTTTCACTCTTTTGAGGTATTTCAATTGAATGCATGTGTGAACTGTAGCACCGTATAGCACCAATTGTCGGGTTGGAAGATACCCGGATTTGGGGGCGTCACATCGTTGCTTACTGCTACACAAATTAGTTTATCTTTTACGACTAGACCTATCATTAATAAGATTGTTCTTTCAATTAGAATAATACACCATGGTACATAATACTGCTATTTAAATTCGTTATACAACCTCAATACATTATCACGTATTCATAACAGTCATTAGAACATATAAAAACAATTATCAAGTCTAACTATTTCAGTTTTGTTTGATTTTGGTATTAATTCGATGTCCCAATTGCTTTATCGGATAATTATCGAGTTTATTTTTGAATAAAACTCTATTTAAAAGCTTCAATATTATTTTAGATAATTTAATTATCATTTATAATATTTTTCATAAACTCATAATAATTTTTAAATAATTATTATCATTTATAATGATTTTTCAAACATTAATATCATTTTAAATGGTTTAATTACTAAATAATTTCATTATCATTAATATTAAATATTAATGAAATTTATGTCAAAATAATAAAAGTTATTTAAACAACTATATTTAAAATAAATTGAACATTATAACTGCTATAAAATGAATATTCATTTACTATGTTTGAAATAAATCAAGCATTATAACTGCTTATAAAATGAATATTCGGCTATTATATTTGAGATAATTTTAGCAATATAACTGCTTATAAAATGAATATTCTTACTAAATACTTGAAGAAAATCGGACATAGTAACTGCTTATAAAAATATATTTTCTACTTTTTAAGAGAAATAAATCAGACAATATAACTACTTGTAAATAAGACTTTTGTACTATATGCTTAAAATAATTTGAGCATTATAACTACATGTAAAAGTATATTTTTACTAAATATATGAAGAAGAAAGAAAATAATAACCACTAGAGTAATACCTCTTATAGATGCTAACTTTACTTTCAATCGTGTTGCACTTCGATGTTTCAAAAGTAATTTTTTTATCTCACAATCTCTCAGAATATATAGTATTTTTGCTCTTGAAAATGGTAGAAAAATGAAGAACTTAGCTTGCTATTTTTAGGAAAATATAGTTTCACTAATTGCACGTTAGGGGCTCGGCTTATTACAGTTTGCACCCGTCTTATTACAGTTTTATACCTAGGTTAATTACATTTTAGTACCTGATTAATTGCACCTTAGTCCCTCAAAATATCTTCCACCAGGCGACAACACCATGACATCATCATGATGACATCATCTTTGTGTTTCTTTAAGGATGATGTCATGCTTACATCATGCTTGCATCATCTATGTTTCTTTAAGGATGATGTCATACTTACACCACGCTTGCATCATCTCTTCTCTGATTGGTCGATTTAAGTTCACATGGATTGGTCGGCTTATTACACTTTGGTACCCTAGTAAATTACACTTTGGTACCCTGGTAAATTACACTTTGTCCCGACATATTACCAAAATATTCTTTCCTGGCATATTCTCTTTAAATATTTTCTTAGTTTCAACTCTTAGGTTTTTACCCCTAAAGTTTTCCAAAATTCACATTATTCCCCGTTAACTTTCGTAATTCACTTTCATACTTCATTAAGTTAGTGAAATGTCCCTTTTCCCTTTCATATAATTGATTATGGTTTACTAATTAGGGTTAGGTTTTCCTAATCCTAAATTAGGGTTTCGTAATTAACATTAGGGTTTCCTAATTAGGTTTACTAATATCATACCTCATCTAATCAACACTTAACATTAATCACATAATGCAAATACGCATAATCTTAAATACAATTATAATAATAACTGTATTAATGTTCAATTCCCTAGCTGTAATTCAAATTAGGGTTTTGATTAGCTATTCATCTTTGCCTCATTTACATTTCTTAGTCAATAAATAAATTGATTAACTTGTAAAATCCACATCACATGCTCAAACTAATAATAATAACAAATATGATAATAATAAAATTATTTGTAAAATATATAATCGTTTAAAATTCTTGGTCCTTACAAGTATGTAGGTGATTATTGTAGAATAATTTCATTGAACATATCTCGCTAAGGAATACCTAATGGAGTTTTACTTGCCTGTCAATAGGAATTCATGTAGTGATAATAGTTCAAGTGATCCTTAGACTTGAGATCATCATAGTATCTTGTGTATGATGAGTTATACTTTGACATGTCTCTTAAGACCGTTAGTGTATATCGAAGGGTATGCTTGGGTGTAGTAAGTTGTGCATGGAGATAATTAATGATCAATAAAGAATTTACCGCTTCTAGTGAAAAGAGAAAGTGTCCTTTGTGATTCGATAAATGACAATCCAGTAGTCCTTGGCTAAGGCAAAATTAAATTAGAAATGAATTTCTAATTTGCATTATTTGGAGTTATGCATTTAAGAATCGAAATTCATATAATTAAACAAAATAAGACTTGACAGTAATTCCATGTCTTATATTTAATTGGGACATTATATGGTGAAAGGATTGAATTGGACGATAACTATTTACTCAAAGGTTCTTTTATGATTAAAGTTAAAATCTATATTATCTGAAAAGTCATTGATCGCTAATGAGGCTTGTCCTTATTGTAGAATAAATGTTATTTATTTAAATAAATTAATAGATTAATTAATTTATTTAAATAAGATTAGAATTATTATAATTGATTTATTCACAACCGATTTAATATGAAGAACCTAAAGAGTCACATCATAAAAGGAAAAATATTTATTTAAGAAGTAAATGATATAATCATAATAATAAGTTAAGTGTATTTAATTTAATCTATGGTGATAGATTAAATTAAATAGCTTAATATTTATTATTTAATATTTTAAAAATATTAAATATAAATTAATAAGAAGAGTCTTATTATTATTATTATTTAATTTCTAAAGGAGTTTAGGAATTAATTAATAAAAGTATTCTCAAATATTCCTAATTGGATTGGGTGCCTAATTAATTAAAGGAGTTTAATTAATTAAAATAAAATCATATTCCTAAATAGTTTAGGAGGGTTGCCTACATCTATAAATAAGAGGAATCTTATTTTGATTTGGGTTGCTGAAACTTCCAAGAGTTGTGAGAGTATTGATATATTCTTTGGAGAGAAAAAATTAGGGTTTTTCCAAACACCCATCTTCTTGAGTACTTGTACTTCCTTGGTGGAACACCTCTAGAGGCTAAACACTTGAGTGACTAACGTTGATCAAAGGAAGGAATCAAACTAGGTGGATTCAAGTTGAACGTGAAAAGAAATTATAAGCGAACTCGTAGTTGAGGAAGCTAGTTTCTACAAGGGTATGAATTTGATCCCATCATTTTCATCTAATTAATAATTGTGCATGAAGGATGATCCGGGTATATGGTTTGTAAAATTTTTAAATTCTAATTTTTCACGCTTCCACTCTATGTATGTAATTTGTTACGTGTTCATGGATATTACAAGCCTAACATAGAGATGGTTCAACAACTGGCTGACGTAGTTAAATTAATACGTGCACGACTTATCACAACTCAAGATAGACCTAAGAAGTATGCAGATCAGTATCTCTAGAATAGAGAGTTTGAAGTCGATTCGTATGTATTTTTGAAGATCTCTCCTTGGAAAGGAAAGATACGTTTTGGAAAGAAAAGGAAGCTAAGTCCGAGGTTTATTGGACCATTCGAAGTGTTAAAGAAAGTTGGGGAGGTAGCTTATGTAGTAGCATTACCTCCTAAACTGGAGCATATTCATAATATGTTTCATGTTTCTGTTGTCGACACCAGGAATTTCCCTCTTTTCCTAATGTTTGTTTCTGCCCTTTGTCTTTTGTTTTGTTGATTTTATTTATCTTTCTCAAGGGAGAGTTTTATAAAAGACCGACATACATGTCGACGATTTTGAAAAGATTAATTTTAATGATTGGGTTGAATTATACAGAGCCTCCTGCTGGTATGAGTTTAAATGGTTGTACCAACTCAACTGGATTTTTAAAGGTTTTCGCAATATTACACAATATGTGACTCCGTTTAATTGGTCTGGAACCTGAAATTCATAGAGTTCAGGGTATTCTTTAAGCGAGGGGAAGGTGTTAGGCACCCCTCGACTTTCGTGAAACACGGTTACCGCTACTTTTTCATTCCCTATGCATTTAATGTGTGTTCATGATTTGAGCTTTGAAAAGGTGCTTAAGTGCTTTAATTGAAAGTAGTGATGTGCCTTTTTGGACCTATGTACAAAGGGTTTAATTTAATAAAAGTTCATTTTTTTTCATTTAAAACATATTAAAGTGATATTTTGAAAGCTAGTTTTCAAACCCTTTTGCCAAATAGGAATCGAGGTCCTTTGCTACTTCCAATTTTATTCTAGATTCGGCTTGATTTGATTTTATTAAGATGCGAAGCATCTTTAACAATAAATTAAAACTACTGACAAGTGTCGGGCTCCTTGTGGATATGAAAGCCATCGAAGTAACCCGAGAACCACATACCACGATTTTCACTATTTTAGGGCCTTAAATCCGAATAACCATTTTAAGGCCCAAGGATTACATATACAATGGATTGCAAGCTGGTTGTACAACTTAAACAAGTTCGTCACTAGAATCGAGTTTCAGATTCATTGATTGAATCTTAACCCGAATGGTTCCTAGGCTCACATCACATCATTCAAAAGCTTGCATGAAATAGATATCGCAATAAAGTAGATATAACTTACAAACTTTACTCGAACAAATGATTTATCGGTTAAATCATTGTATACAAGTAAATGGGCATCTTGTTTCCTCTAGATACATATCTAGGGTCACGTGGTTGCTATTATTTACAAAACTAGAAATTAAACTAGATCTGTCTAGATCTTAGCCATTCTAGCTCAACGGTTCAGGTTTTATAGCTTTTGAACCAGTTAAAAGCTAGATCTGGCAAGATCTAGTTAGTAAACTTTAAATATTTTCTATTGACAACAATTAAATGGTTAAAACCGTTATCCAGACACAACCAAGCAATATATATATATATATATATATATATATATATATATATATATATATATATATATATAAAAGCCCAAATCTAAGAAGATCTTACGATATGACGCGATAACAACACAACGAACTGCTAAATTTGTTGAAAACTTGATTGCAACCGGCGAAAACTTGATATGTTGAAGTTTATATGTATATAAGTGTTTATAACAGAAATTTACAGAGATTGAAGAAAGATTTGAGCTATTTCTTTCTTTAACCCTCTGAGTTTCTCTTTCTTGAGCTATCTCTCTCCTTAAAATCTGCTGAAAATAAGCTGGGGGTCTGATATTTAAAAACTCCACCAACTGCAAGTCTACTTGCAGTAACCGCAGGTAGACCTGCGGCTGGGCTAGGTGGGTCTCGCTGTTAGAGTTTATGCCCTAGAGGCCAATTATTTGATATAATTGTTTAACATTTTGATATTATATTTGATTGAATAAATGAATGATTTTATTATGGTTTTATTTACTGCGTTGTATAAATGTTAACAGAATAAAAGTCCTTAGAATAGTGATACAAATTATATAGCTTCAAGTAAGTGACTTGAACATAAGAATATATAATTACAATTAGTATCATTGCTCTTAAATGTCCCTAGTCGAGTATCATTGTTAATGGGACAATAATGATATATTGAGACTAGTATGTGGATTGACTGATGACCAAATCTCATTGGTCATAAATATATGAGATATTGAGTCAGTGCATAGGTACATGTTAGAGAATGATATACCGGACAGACCCACCATGAGAATTCTATGTGGAGCATTATGCGAAGTGCCATTAGCAATTCTCATAGTGACAATGATGTAATGGTCCTCTAACCGGAAATCACTATATTACTTCACGAGAATTTATATACTTTGATATCATCAAAGGTCACCATTAATAGGGTGGAATATAAAGATGATTATTGGGTATATCATGAATCGTGTGAAGAATATGAGTGATCTAGATGGAATTTAACCCTCCTATATAATAGGGGTTATATCCATAGGCCTCTTGATTGAGTAGAACTATGAAATGCAAGGCCATGCTCTAATAGTGATTTGTTTCATATAGTCTACTAATTGATCAAGAAAACTCAGATTAAATTATGAAGAGTATGACACATTCCATGACTCGAGTTTAATCTAGGATGTCAAAGTTAAAAGGATTAAATTACATTAAAACATTGGTCACGAAAAGGTTACATCGAATCATCGATCTTATTATTACTTGGGTAGCAGTGATGCATTACTAGATGCCGCTCACTGTTTATAATTTTGTAATATGATTTTAAAATTATTGCCAACGTAATAATAACATATAGGGTTACACACATAGAACGTTATTAAAAAGGGAATTAATTTAAATTTTAAGGATTTAAATATATCAATATGATTGATAGTATTTAAATCACGAATTTAAATTAAAAGGATGATTTGTATATATATATATATATATATATATATATATATATATATAATTATGTAAGATATAATATATATATAAATTTGATTTTTATTTTAATTAGATTAGGGTTTTGATTAATTCTGATTTACTGCTATATATATAATATATCAACATTTTGGGGAAGTTAATCATAACCTAAAAACCCTAGTCGCTCTTAGAGAGACTAGAGAGAAATTTCAAAATTCATAATCCTTGGTGGCTAGTATCGTAGTTCTCTTCACTCCAGATCGTGCGACGATTCGCGGGGCGTTCGTGTGGATACCGTAGAGGCGCGGTTCTATTGGATTGCGTAAGGGATTCGAAGCCATTTTAGAACTCTTTCATAATCGGTATAATATCTAAACCACTGAATTAATTTCTGTTTCTCATGGATCCTGTTTTTGGGTTTCGGAGATTGCTTTGATTATTTTATAATTTCGCTGCGTTTTTGTGCTAAAAACCCACCAGTGGTATCAGAGCCAGGTTGCGAAACGATTAATTCAGATTACGTGTTTTATTGTTTTCGATATATATGATATATGATGATACAATTTTACCGATCTGAAATTGATTATATTATTTTTGATATATATGATATATGATGATACAATTTTACCTATATGAAATTGAGTATACGATATTCTGTATGTAGGCATATTCTGGTATTATGATTATCAGTAATAGATATGCATGTATATGATGTTCTGTTAATCGTATCTTATAAGGTGGAATAACAATACAACTTATGTTCTAATTGGATTAGAAGCATGAAGATTCGGTTTAATATGATTAATTGAAATTGGACATATATGATATGTTTTGGGTGTACTGTTATTGTGAGTATTTTAGGGATTTGATATGATTTTGGAATTATTTCAGAGATTCGTATGAAAAATTCTACAATATAGATTGTAGTTCAAAAAAAATTTCTAGGGGCGCAGCCCCCGACCCCGCTCGCTGACCGGTCAGCTAGGCTACCGATCATTTGGACCACCGCCAGGGGGAGACCCCCACTTGAACCCCCCCTGTCGTAGTGCATGATGGTCGTGACCCCAATATTTTGTATATAATTTTTCTTTAATTGTATATACACTATTATGTACTTATTATGATATGCATGGTGCACAGTTATGGCCTTTTGACCCATAGGTTAGTGATTTTTGGTTTTAAAATACGACTTGCATGTCGTGCCTTTCTATAAATTCTAATGTAATATTCTCTTCTCATCTAAATCCCCTCAAATGTAACTCGAGGTTTCTTTGTGTCATGTAATAATCTATAATTGATGAAGATGACAATATGGAGAACACGATGGAAAGATGATGATGGAAAGGAAGCACACGTATGAGGAAGATCCAAGGAAGCTACTATTTTGAGATCTTTTACCACCTTAGATTGACCTTCAATCTTTCATTAGCATGAAAAGATTGACAGTGGATTGGGCCATAACTGTGACACATTTAATTTTGCACTTTATTTATGCTTTTATGCGATATGATATAATAAATAATGTGCATACTTAATAAGATTAAAATTTGTGAGATCTAAATTAATTTATAAAATCCCTCATTAAATTATTAAGTTTAAATCAGATGCCTTCCAGTGAATAACACTCATCAAGACCTTGAGCAATGGATGTAGGTTTTCCAAAGCAAAGTACCATGTTTATCTAGGTAAGATGCGATAGGATAATTATGATATCCAAACTGTTAAAATCATTGGGCCCGACTTAACTAAGTTATCTCAATAGGATTGTGGACTTAGAGGCATGGAGTTTGGTAGGTACCATTAGATGAACTAGAAACAAATGTTGTTTACTAAACTATCTAGGAGTTATATATGATATAATTGACAAGGGGTTGTCTACCTAAATAATTTTGTTTTGAGAGAATAGTCAAAGCTAACTTAAGGCATAATGAAATATGGATCTTGGCTCACTAGAAAGATTTAATATAAAATGCTTTCTGAATTAATGGTGAGGGCTACTAATTTGAATAAAATAATGGGATGTATATTTTGAATGTACTATTATCAATTACATAATATCAAAAACTCTACAATTTGACTGATTATTTTTACACTTATAAATTGTAGATATTAATGACAAACAACAACATAAGTAATCTTTCACTACGATTAGTCCTTGAGAAGGACAGGCTGAGTGGAATTAATTTCCTTGACTGGCATAAGAACTTGAGGATTGTACTTAAACAAGAGCGCAAGCTATATGTCATTGAAAAGCCCATTCCTGCAGTACCAGCTGACACTACACCACGTGCAGAGCATAATGCTTACAAGAAGCATCAAGATGATGCTTTGGACGTGAGTTGTCTCATGGTAGCAACTATGAACGTTGAGCTTCAGAAGCAACATGAGTTGATGGATGCTTATGAGATGATCGGGCATCTCAAGAAATTATTCGAAGGGCATGCTCGACAGGAAATGTATGATACAAGCAAAGCGTTGTATCACTGCAAAATGGGTGAACGTGATCTAGCTGGTCCACATGTGCTAAAAATGATTGGGTATATTAAGTACCTTGATAGGTTGGGTTTTTTGATTACTCCAGAAACCCAAACTGATCTTGTTTTGCAATCATTGAATAGCAGCTACTCTTAATTTGTTATGAATTACCTCATGAATGAAATTGCGAAACCCCTTATTGAGTTGTTTAACATGTTAAGAACTGCTGAGAATAACATGAAAAGGGCAGGACCCGCTCCCATAATGATGGTGTAAAAGGGGAATGGTAAGGGAAATTGGAAAGGCAAGAAGAAGATAGGATCTGAATCTTTTTCCAAACCCAATTCCAAAATCAAACAGGCTTTAAAACCTAAAGCTGGGGTGGCTAAAGAAGGTGATTGTCACTTATGTGGAAAACCTTGACACTTGAAGAGGAACTGTCATGCTTATTTGGAAGATGTGAAGAAAAGGAAAGGAAGTGCGACTTCTGATTCAAGTATATATGTTATAGAAGTCAACTTGTCTACTTCTACATCATGGGTATTGGACACTGGATGTGGTTCTCACATTTATGTTAATGTGCAGGAACTCCGAAGGAGTAGGACTTTGGCGAAAGGAAAGGTTGACCTACGAGTTGGGAATGAAGCAAAAGTTGTTGCACTGGCCGTAGGAACTTATCATTTATCTTTGCCCACTGGGCTAGTATTAGAATTAGAGGATTGTTATTATGTGCCTGCTATAAGCAAAAACATTATTTCTATTTTTTGTTTGGACAAGAAAGGGTTTTCATTTATAATAAAGAACAATCGTTGTTCATTTTACTTAAATGATATATGTTATGGTGTTGCACAATTGTTTAACGGTCTTTATATTCTTGATTTAGAAATGTCTATCTATAACATAAATACAAAACAATTTAAATCAAATGATTCAAATCTGACATATCTCTGGTACTATCGTTTAGGCCATATAAATGAGAAACGCATATCAAAACTCTATAAAGATGGGTTTTTGGATTCATTCGATTTTGAATCATATGAGAAATCTGAGTCTTCTTTATTAGGCAAGATGACTAAAGCCCCTTTCACTGGACATTGTGAACGGGCTAGCGATGTATTGGGACTTATACATAGTGATGTATGTGGACTCATGAGTTTGTTAGCAAGAGGTAGGTTTTATTACTTCATTACATTTACTGACGACTTCAGTAGATATAAAAATGTATATCTTATGGGACACAAATTCGAATCCTTTGAAAAGTTCAAAGAATTCAAGAATGAAGTTTAAAACCAATTTGGCAAAAGCATAAAAGCCCTTCGATCCGATCGAGGAGGTAAATACTTAAGCTAAGACTTTGATGACCTTCTAAAGAAGTGTGGTATTATATCACAACTCACTCCACCTGGAACACCACAATGGAATGGTGTATCTGAGAGGAGGAATCGCACCTTGTTAGACATGGTACGATCAATGATGAGTCATGGAGATCTTTCAATAAGCTTTTGGGGTCATGCCCTAGAGACAGCTGCATTCACACTTAACCATGTTCCTACAAAGACAGTTCAGAAGACACCATATGAGATGTGGACTGGGAAACGTCCTAGTATGTCGTTCATGAAGATTTGGGGTTGCGAGGCATTCGTAAAACATCTGGATTCTGACAAGCTTGGACCCAAATCTAACAAATATAATTTTGTGGGATACCCAAAGGAAACAAAAGGGTATTATTTCTACAAACCTTCTGAGAGCAAAGTGTTTCTTGCTAGAACTGGTATTTTTCTAGAAAGAGAATTTGTCTCTAAACAAAACAGTGGGAGGAAAGTAGAACTCGAAGAAATTCTAGAACCACAAATTATCCTTAAAACCTGAGTTGGAACGTGAGCAGGAACCACAAGATATTGTGGAAAGTGAACCTGCTCAAATTACACAACACATTCGTAGATCTAGTAGGACACACCAGGAGCCTGAGAGAAATTATGGATATCGTGTGACTCAAAATGGCGATGTCATGCTCATAGATCAGGAAGAGCCTGCTTCCTACCAAGAAGATATGAATGGACCAGATTCTGAGAAATGGCTTAAAGCCATGAAATCTAAGATGGACTCCATGTATACTAACCAAGTATAGACTCTGGTTGATCCACCCGAAGGGGTAAAACTAATCGGATGCAAGTGGATTTTCAAGACGAAAACTGACATGGATGGTAACGTACAAACCTATAAAGGCCGACTGGTAGGAAAAGGTTTCAAACAAGTTCAAGGTGTTGACTATGATGAAACCTTCTCTCCAGTGGCAATGATTAAATCCATCAGAATATTACTTGCTATTGAAGCCTTTTATGATTACGAAATCTGGCAGATGGATGTCAAAACTACTTTCCTTAACAGAAATCCCCTTGAGGATGTGTATATGACACAACTTGAGGGTTTTGTCACTCCAAATGATGCTGGAAAGGTATGTAAGCTGTAGCGATCTATTTATGGATTAAAGTAAGCCTCTCGGAGTTGGAATCTTTGATTTGATGAAGCAGTCAAAGAGTTTGGCTTTATAAAAAATGAAGATGAGCCTTGTCTATATAAGAAGGTTAATAGGAGTCACATTGTATTCCTAGTATTATATGTTGATGACATATTAATTATTGGGAATGACATTCCTTCCTTACAGACTGTAAAAACATGGTTAGGAAAATGTTTTTCCATAAAAGATTTGGGCGATGCTGCCTACATTTTAGGTATCAGGATCTATAGAGATAGATCGAGAAAAATGCTTGGCCTAAGTCAAAGTACATATATTGGTAAAGTGCTGAAACGGTTCAGCATGCAAGAGGCAAAAAGAGGACACTTACCCGTGACTCATAGTGTAAAGATCTCCAAGGCCCAATGTCCTAAATCACAAGATGATGAGGAGTGTATGAGAAAGATCCCTTATGCTTCTATAATTGGATCTATCATGTATGTAATGATATGTACTCGTCCGGATGTCTCGTATGCTTTAAGCATGACGAGTAGATACCAGTCGAATCTAGGTGAAGGTCACTGGACAGCAGTCAAGAATATCCTCAAATACCTGAAAAGGACTAATGATTCATTCTTGGTATATGAACGTGAAGATGAACTGGTAGTAAAGGGTTACACAAATGCTAGTTTCCAGATTGACAATGATGACTAGAAGTCTCAGTCAGGTTTTGTATTTTGCCTTAATAGTGGTGCTGTTAGTTGGAAGAGTTCGAAGCAAGAGACAGTAGCCGATTCTTTGATAGAGGCTGAGTATATTGCTGCTTCTAGTGCGACCAAGGAGGCTGTATGGATTAAAAAGTTTGTCACTGAACTTGGTGTTGTTCTAACCATTGTTGATCCGGTTAAGCTATACTTTGATAGTAATGGAGCCATTGCATAGGATAAGGAACCTAGATCTCACCAATGATCCAAACATATACTTAGGCGGTACCATCTCATCCGTGAAATCATTGATAGAGGAGATGTACATATAAGAAGAGTGCCAACAGATGATAATATTGCAGATCCACTGACCAAGGCTTTGTCGTAGCAGAAGCACGAAGGTCACACTATTACCATGTGTATTAGATACATGAGTTGTAAGACCCCAACTTTTTATAAATAAAATCGAATTTTCTCTAATTATTATTGTGAATAATAAAGTGTTAATTTGATATAATACTTTAGTTATGGGTGAAATGTGCAAATTTTATAAAATAAGCAAGTGGTTAATAAATATTTCTTTTTGTTAGAAAATATTCGTTTGGTCGTGAAATATTCTTGCTGTCGGAGAATATTCGTACGATGGCGCAGCTATTTGTGGGCCACATAACGGAAACGGTCGGATGAAGAAAATGACAAGTTTGAGTTTTTATAAATAACGACGTAATTGATACCGTTAAACTGTTGAAATACCTGGTGATAAAAGTACAGTAATACGCGTGGTTGTATAGTAGCACACGGTATTGATTATTGATGCTTACGTGAGAAGTCACTCAGTTATACTCAATTATTGCTATAATAATTGCTACATAATATCTCACGCTGTTTGATTCAATTATTATCACAGTATCATCTGCATAATATTTTATATTATTTAATCAATAATTGAGATGATAAAGTTATTCATATTATTATTTGCAATAATGACGATGTCTAGAAAGTTCTGTCTAGGAGAGGTTTGGTCACCTAATTGCGCGCCAATAGGGAGAAATCCTTATCAGAAAGCCCACTCTTTCTTGGGAATGATCTGGTTGTTAAATATTGTGAGTTATAATATTAATGATGAATAATTGTTAATAGATTAAAAATGTATTTATTAAAGATAAGTGATTTGTGGTAATTATTTATTCAATTTTTAATATAAATAGAGTGGTTTGTTATGAAGTGTTTGTTATAAGTTTGACTTATTAATCGATGAGGGGATGTGCTAATTTTTTAGACCGTTGGTTGAAGATATTATTATAAATCAATATGGACCGCTGGTGGAAAGTTATAATAGTAAATCAATATGGATCGCTGGTTTAAAGTTTTAATAATAAATCAGTATGGACCGTTGCTTTGAGTTTTAATAGTAAATCAATATGGACCATCCGTTTAAAAGTAAATTAATCTGGGCCGTGCATGAATTAGTTAGTATTCAGTCCTTTTTCCTATAAATAAAAGCCCATTCCTTCATTATTTCCTACTAATTCACTGAAACTCTAGAGAGAGAAACCATAGAGAGCAAGAAGAAGAGTATTCTGCTACTACTCTACTTCAGTATTAAATATTCTACTAAGGTAAGGGATATTATTTGTTCTATTCATAAGGGGTAATATTTTTTTTGTATTCATGAAGAGAGTTATTTTCTTTCAATACTCGTAAGGGTTGTTATTCCATTCTTTATTATTCTGTTGGAATAACCTGTCTACGTAGACTACCGAATGCATGGTGAAATCCTTTGTTATTCCATTCTTTATTATTCTGTGAGAATAACCTGTCTACGCGGACTACCGCAAGCTTGGTGAATAACCCTTCGTATTCAATTCTTATTAAATTGTGGAATGATTTGTCGATGCAGACTACCGCATGACAGTTAAAAATCCAATTGCAGTTTTATAAATTATTTATTTCAGATTCCTAACTCTAAACTTACTACGGTAAGTATTACTTCTATAATTCCTGAAATGATTAGAAATTCCTTTAGTTTTCTTTTTTGTATCCAAGTTGTCTGTTATGGCTCCTATCTTCTATTGGATCTATGTTTGAACTTTATTCTTGAATTTTGCTCCACAATTGATTATTATGGAGTATTCTTGAACTTGGATAAACTAAATTATGAATCCCTAATCGTGTCCTTTATCTCACTAGATTCGTTCTTTAAAATATTTTTCATCATCCTTAGTCTTAAATGGTGATACATGATGAATATCTTTGGCCTGTAGTATAAAGATGAATGATTACCTAATGAATATCTTTGGCTCGTAGTGCAAAGATGAACAGGTTTTGAGTTGAATATGACCAACTGGTGATACAAATGAATATCTTTAGCCCATAGTGCAAAGATAAATATTTAATTCAAAATGTATATTGATTGATGTTACAGGAATAAAATATTGATGATGGACTTTTAAATTCATAGATGATAGTCGATTTCATTCTCTACTTAACTCTTCTAAAAAATTGTTATTTACGCTGTGAATATTAATCTAAAATTGGTTGTCCATTATATTTTATCTGATTTGTTGAAGGCTAACGATAATTTGTTGTTCATTATCTTAGTCATAATATTCTTTACTAGGCTAGTTGAGCTCACCCTTTTCCTTTTTATTCTATTTTTCTTCTCAGGAGGAGAGGATATAGCGGGAACTAGTCGGGGTATGAAATGATGGATCAAGATAGTTGTTTAGCATTCCTCACTATTTTGTAAAGAGCCCCGAGCCTCTATCTGGTGACTTTCTAGTGATGGGGGATGCACTGAAGTCAGACTCTCCGTAGGGGAACGTGCAATAGGAAGGCAATATTCCTTCTGTAAACAACACTACCGAACAAACGATGAATGATGGAATGTTTAGAAGCTTTTTATAGTTCATGCAAAATCAGACGAGGAAGACTCGTGTACAAAATACGGGTGGAAATGATAGCAATGCGCGGCTTGTCACAGCCAAGCAGTTTAAAGAGTTGGGACCACCAAAATTTGTAGGAAGCCGGACCTGATCATGGCTGAAATGTGGGTTAAACAAATTACCAAGATATTTGATGTCTTGGAATGCACAGAGGAATAGAAGGTTCTATTCGCCACCTTTATGTTCCGTGGTAAGGCAGACTACTGTGGGAGTGTATGAAGCGTACCCAGCCAGCCGCACTCAACATGTCTTGGGAAATGTTTCAGAAACTGTTCAATGACAAGTACTTTCCTGAAAGTATTCGTCATATGAAGGAGGTAGAGTTTATTAGACTGGAACAAAATAACATGACGGTGTCCCAGTACGAGGCGAAGTTCACGGAGTTATCCAGGTTTGCACCTCATTTGGTAGAGAAGGAGGAACGTATGACACATATGTTTCTGAGAGGTCTGAAACCCGAGATTCGACAATACTTTATTTCTCACAAATTTTCTCTATATTTAGATATTGTCAACAGGGCTCAATTATTAAAGCGAGATAATGAGTATGTTCAACCGAGGGACCACAAACAGGGTCATACCGGTGGCAGCAGCTATCAGAGAAATAATAACTATCGGGGAGGAAAGAATACGGACAAAAGTGGTAACCACTCGGGTGGTAATCGTGACCATGATAATAGAAGAAGCGAGTCATGAGGAGATTTCAAAACGAAAAGGTACAACAACGATAACGTGAAGACGTCAGCACCAACATCAACTGTTTCTAGGGGAAGAGAACGATCATCGGTAGTATGTTATAAATGCAGGAAAGAGAGACACATCAGCCCAAACTGCCCACAACAATCCAAAGTGTGTTATAACTGTGGAAAGGAAGGTCATATAGCTAGAGATTGTCTTATAGCAAAACTAAGTCCAACATGGATGGTAACTCCAAAGGCTGTCCTGAACAAGTCAAAGTCGGTGTTTCTTGGAAAGGCGTTTGTTGTGACTGCCCAAAACGCGAGGAACCCGAATGAGGTGAGCATGGGTAAGCTAATCATAAACTCTTGCGAAGTTTATACCTTATTAGATTCTGGTTCTACCCATTCTTTTATCTTTCCTGCTTGTGCTCAACGTTTGAACTTGACTCCGGAGAAAATAAACTTTGACTTATCTGTTGAGACTCCGTTAGAAGAAACTTTCATTACATCTACTGTTTATAAATCTTGCTTGATTCAAGTTGGAACCATCACATTACCGGCCAATCTTATTTTGCTGAAAATACTTGCATTTGATATGATTTTAGGGATTGATTGGTTAACCACTCATCATGCTAAAATTCATTATTTTCGTAAGGTTATTAGTTTTCATATTCCTAACCAACCTGTTATGCGAATTCAAACAACCAAACCACTAAAGTCAATCACTGTCATATCAAACCATAAAGCCATTTGTTTATTGGAAAACGGATGTCAAGCTTTCTTAGCCCATGTCATGGACTTGAACAAAAACACGTCAGATTTGAATAATATTTCTATTGGTAGTGAATTTTCTGACGTATTTCCTGAAGAACTTCCCGGTCTACCCCCAGAACGTGAAGTTAAATTCTTTACTGACCTTGAACCCGATACAAAACCCATTTCGAAAACCCCATATCGAATGGCTCCTATTGAACTTCAAGAGTTAAAGGTCCAACTACAGGAGTTGTTAGGCATCGGTTTCATTCGTCCTAGTACATCTCCTTGGGGTGCTCCTATTTTATTCGTAAAGAAAAAAGATGGGAGTATGCGACTTTGTATTGACTATCAAAAATTGAACCATGTCACCATTAAGAATAAGTATCCGCTACCTCGCATTGATGACCTGTTCGACCAGTTTCAAGGAGCAGTATTCTTTTCAAAAATCGATCTTCGTTCTAGATATCATCAGCTGAAGATTAAAACTAAGGATATTCTGAAGACTGCTTTCAGAACTCGGTACGGACATTATGAATTCTTAGTCATGTCTTTTGGACTGACTAATGCTCCTGCTACTTTCATGGATATAATGAACTGTGTGTTAAAGGAATATTTGGATAAGTTCGTTGTTGTCTTTATTGATGACATCATCATCTATTCTAAAAGCCGTGAAGATCATGAGCGCCATTTGAAGTTGGTTATTTAAAGGCTTCGCGATGACAAGTTATATGCCAAGCTTAAGAAATGCGAGTTCTGGCTTGAGGAAGTAGCATTCTTTGGGCACGTGGTGTCAAAATATAGAGTATCTGTTGACACGGTGAAGATTGAAGCAGTAAAAAGTTGGGAGCAACCGAAGTCGGTGACTGAAGTACATAGCTTTATGGGCTTAGCTAGTTATTTATCATAGATTCGTGGAAGGATTTTCTCGAATCGCTACTCCATTAACTCAGCTGACTCGGAAAGATACAAAATTCGTATGGACCAAGGAATGTGAGAAGAGATTCCAAGAGTTCAAGAGGAGACTCATTTCAGCACCTATTCTGACAATACCATCTGGTTTGGATGGATTTGTTATCTATAGCGATGCTTCAGGTAAAGGGTTAGGATGTGTTCTCATGCAACATGAAAAATTCATAGCATATGCCTCGTGACAACTCAACAAATATGAGAGGAATTATCCTACTCATGATCTGAAGTTGGCAGCAGTCATTTTCGCGTTGAAGATCTGGAGACACTACCTGTATGGGGAGAAACTGGAGATTTATACAGATCATAAAAGCCTCAAATATTTCTTCACCCAAAAGGAACTCAACATGCGGCAATGACGTTGGCTTGAGCTGTTGAAAGATTACTATCATACCATCTAATACCATCTTGGAAAAGCAAACGTGATAACTGTCGCATTGAGTAGAAGATCATATGCGGGCACGGGTGCGATGTTGTTAACACAAATGCCCATTTTGTATGACTTGCAAAGGATGGAGATAGAGGTAAAGGCTCCAAGTACCCACGTGATGATATCAAACATACGAGTAGAATCGACTTTAATCGATAAAGTTAAAGTTGCTAGAGCTACGGACCTGAAGATAATGCGTATGAAGAAGAAAGTGCAAGAAGGTGTTATTCCAGAAGCATGAATCAACGAAGAAGAATACTTCGAGTCAACTCCAGACTTTGTATTCCTAACAATTCTGACTTGAAGCATAGAATCATGATAGAGGCACACAACACACCGTTTGCAATCTATCTTGGGAGTACCAAAATGTATCATAATCTTCGACATACATTTTGTTGGAGCAATATGAAGAGAGAGATCGTGGAGTTTATCTCGAGGTGGTTAACTTGTCAACGTGTAAAGGCGGAGCATCAAGTACCAAAGGGTCCATTGCAACCACCTGAGATTCTAAAATGGAAGTAAGAACACATTACCATAGATTTTGTTACAGGTCTTCCCAAGGTTTCTCAAGGCATAGATGCGATTTGGTTTATTGTTGATAGATTAACCAAATCTACTCACTTCTTGCCGATACGGGAGACTTATTCCGTTGAACGTCTTGCTTGTATGTACGTGAATAAGATTGTGAGATTGCATGGCATGCCAGTATCCATAGTTTCGGATTGTGACCCAAGATTCACTTCACGATTTTGGGTTAGTTTGCAGAAAGCTATGGGCATAGATTTACGATTCAGTTCGGCATACCATCCTCAAACGGACGGGCAATCAGAAAGGACTATTTAAACTCTTGAAGATCTATTAAGACTCTGTGTCCTAGATTTCAAAGGGAGTTGGGATAAGTACCTACCATTGGTGGAGTTCTCCTACAACAACAATTATAAGACAAGTATAGGTGTGGCTCCATTTGAAGCATTAAATGGATGAAAGTGTCGCTCTCCAGTATGCTGGGATGAGGTGGGAGAAAAAATATTGTTGGGACCAGAGTTGGTACGAATGACTACATAGAAGATCCAAATGATCCGATAATGTATACAAACGACACAGGATCGACAAAAGAGTTATGCGGATCTTCATCGAAAGGACGTGAAATTTAATATTGGGGATCATGTATTGTTACGTGTTGCTCCAAGGAAGGGAGTTACAAGATTTGGGAATAGAGGAAAGCTCAATCCACGATTTATTGGTCAATTTGAAAATCTTGACCGAATAGAAAATGTGGCATATAGACTCGCATTACCTCTAAGCTTATCTCGTGTTCATAATATTTTTCACATATCTATACTTCGTAAATATGTGACATACCCAAACCACATTATTGAGTTAGAACCATACGAGATAACCGAAGATTTAACGTACGAGGAGGTACCTGCCAAGATCTTGGATAGGAAGGAGCATGTCCTACGCAAAAATATTATACCACAAGTTAAAGTTTTGTGGAGGAACCATGCTATTGAGAAAATTACCTGGGAGTTAAAATCGGAAATGAAAACGAGGTATCTTCACTTTTTCGAAACACCAGGTACGTACGTCAATTTCGAGGACGAAATTTTATAAGGAGGGGAGGTTGTAAGACCCCAACTTTTTATAAATAAAATCAAATTTTCTCTAATTATTATTGTGAATAATAAAATGTTAATTTGATATAATACTTTGGTTATGGGTAAAATGTGCAAATTTTATAAAATAAGCAAGTGGTTATAAAATATTCTTTTTTATCGGGGAATATTCGTTTGGTCGTGGAATATTCTTGCTGTTGGAGAATATTCGTACAATGCCGCAGCCATTTGTGGGCCCCATAACGAAAAACGGTCGGATAAAGAAAAGGACAAGTTTGAGTTTTTATAAATAACGGCGTAATTGATACCGTTAAACTGTTGAAATACCCGGTGATAAAAGGACAGTAATACGCGTGGTTGCCTAGTAGCACACAGAATTGATTATTAATTCTTACGTGAGAAGTCACTCAATTATACTCAATTATTGCTACAATAATTGTTGCATATTATCTCACGTTATTTGATTCAATTATTATTACAGTATCATCTGCATAATATTTTATATTATTTAATCAATAATCGAGACGACAAAGTTATTCATATTATTATTTACAATATTGACGATGTCTAGAAAGTTCTGTCGAAGAGAGGTTTGGTCACCTAATTACACGCCAATAGGGAGAAATCCTTATCGAAAAGCCTCATCTTTCCTGGAAATAATCTGGTTGTTAAACATTGTGAGTTATAATATTAATGATGAATAATTGTTAATAGGTTAAAAATGTGTTTACTAAAGATAAGTGATTTGTGGTAATTATTTATTCAGTTTTTGATCTAAATAGAGGGGTTTGTTATGATGTGTTTGTTATAAGTTTGACTTATTATTCCATGAGGGGATGTGCTAATTTTTTAGACCGTTGGTTGAAGATATTATTGTAAATCAATATGGACCGCTGGTAGAAAGTTATAATAGTAAATCAATATGGATCGTTGGTTTAAAGTTTTAATTGTAAATCAGTATAGACCGTTGCTTTATGTTTTAATAGTAAATCAATATGGACCGTCCGTTTAAAAGTAAATTAATCAGGGTTGTTAATGAATTAGTTACTATTCAGTCATTTTTCCTATAAATAGAAGCTCATTCCTTCATTATTTCAAACGAATTCACTGAAACTCTAGAGAGAGAAAAAATAGAGAGCAAGAAGAAGAGTATTCTGCTACTACTCTACTTCAGTATTCAATCTTCTACTAAGGTAAGGGATATTAGTTGTTGTATTCGTAAGGGGTATTATTTCTTTCGTATTCATGAAGAGAGTTATTTTCTTTCAATACTCGTAAGTGTTGTTATTCCATTCTTTATTATTCTGGTAGAATAACCTTTCTACGCAGACTACCGCATGCATGGTGAGATCCTTTGTTATTCTATTCTTTATTATTCTGTGGGAATAACCTGTCTACGCGGACTACCGCATGCCTGGTGAATAACCCTTCGTATTCAATTATTATTAAATTGTGGAAATGATCTGTCTACGCGGACTACCGCATGAGAGTTGAAAATCTAATTGCAGTTTCGTATATTATTCATTTCAGATTCCTAACTCTAAACTTACTCCGGTAAGTATTGCTTCTATAATTCCTGAAATGATCAGAAATTCCTTGAGTTTTCTTTTCTGTATCCAAGTTGTCTGTTATGGCTCCTATCTTTGATTGGATCTATGTTTTGAACTTTATTCTTGAATTTTGCTCCACAATTGATTATTATGGAGTATTATTGAACTTGGATAAACTAAATTATGAATCCCTAATCGTATCCTTTATCTCACTAGATTCGTTCTTTAAAATATTTTTCATCATCCTCAGTCTTAAATGGTGATACTTGATGAATATCATTGGCCTGTAGTATAAAGATGAATGATTACCTGATGAATATCTTTGGCTCGTAGTGCAAAGATGAACAGGTGTTGAGATGAACATGACCAACTTGTGATACAAATGAATATCTTTAGCCCATAGTGCAAAGATGAATATTTGATTCAAAATATATATTGATTGATGTTACAGGGTTAAAATATTGATGATGGAATTTTAAATTCATAGATGATAGTAGATTTTATTCCCTACTTAACTCTTCTAATGAATTGTTATTTTCGCTGCGAATATTGATCTAAAACTGGTTGTCCATTATATTTTATCTAATTTGGTAAATGCTAACGATAATTTGTTATTCATTATCTTAGTTATAGTATTCTTTATTGGGCTAGTTGAGCTCACCCTTTTCCTTTTTGTTCCATTTTTCTTCTCAGGAGAAGAGAATATTTGTATTTAAACTCACAATATATGTGTTGTCGTATTTTGCACGACAATTGTAATAATAAAGTTGTAGTTATTTTCCGTACCATGTATTTGGCGACTCAGAATGGGTGATGTATACCTATTTTGGGGGTGTCACATAAGTGATTGGCTCTAGTGCAAGTGGGAGACTATTAGAGTTTATGCCCTAGAGGCCAATTATTTGATATAATTGTTCAACATTTTGATATTATATTTGGTTGAATAAATGAATGATTTTATTATGGTTTTATTTACTGCGTTATATAAATGTTAACATAATAAAAATCCTTAGAATTGTGATACAAATTATATAGCTTCAAGTAAGTGACTTGAACATGAGATTATATAATTACAATTAGTCTCACTGCTCTTAAATGTCCCTAGTCAGGTATCATTGTTAATGAGACAACAATGATACATTGAGACTAGTATGTGGATTGACTGATGACCAAATCTCATTGGTCATAAATATATGAGATATTGAGTCAATGCATAGGTGCATGTTAGAGAACCATGTACCGGACAGACCCACCATGAGAATTCTACGTGGAGCATTATGCGAAGTGTCATTAACAACTCTCATAGTGACAATGATGTAATGATCCTCTGACCTGAAATCACTATATTACTACACGAGAATTTATATACTTCTATATCATCAAATGTCACCTTTAATAGGGTGGACTATAAAGGTGATTATTGGGTACATCATGAATCATGTGAGGAATATGAGTGATCAAGATGGAATTTAACCCTCCTATATAACAGGGCTAATATCCATAGGAATCTTGATTGAGTAGGACTATGAAATGCATGGCCATGCTCAAATAGTGATTTGTTTCATATAGTCTACTCATTGATCAAGAAAACTCAGATTAAATTATGAAGAGTATGACACATTCCATGACTCAAGTTTAATCTAGGATATCAAGGTTAAAGGATTAAATTACATTGAAACATTGGTCACGAAAAGGTTACATCGAATCATTGATCTTATTATTACTTGGGTAGCAGTGATGCATTACTAGATGTCGCTCACTGTTTATAATTATGTATAATAATTTTAAAATTATTGCCAACATAATAATAACCTATAGGGTCACACACATATAACGTTATTAAAAAGGGATTTAATTTAAATTGTAATGATTTAAATATATCAATATGATTGATAATATTTAAATCACGAATTTAAATTAAAAGGATGATATATATATATATATATATATATATATATATATATATATATATATATATATATCAGATTTTATTTTAATTAGATTAGGGTTTTGATTAATTTTGATTTACTGCTATATATATATATGATATATCAACGTTTTTGGGAAGTTAATCATAACCTAAAAACCCTAGCCACTCTTAGAGAGAGACTAGAGAGAAATTTCAAAAATCTTAATCCTTGGTGGCTAGTACCGCAGTTCTCTTCACTGCAGATCGTGCGACGATTCGCGGGGCGATCGTGTGGATATCGTAGAGGCGCAGTTCTGTTGGATTGCATAAGGGATTCGAAGCCATTTCAGAACTCTTTCATAATCGGTATAATATCTAAACCACTGAATTAATTTCTGTTTTGCATGGATCCTATTTTTTGGTTTCAGAAATTGCTTTGATTATTTTATATTTCCGCTGCATTTTTGTGCCGAAAACCCAACACTTGCCGCCTCGAAGTTTGTTCCTTTGATCGCTGCGCTGTCTGCTTAAAACTTCATAACTTGCAATCCGGGAATTCGATGGAGATGTTCCATTCCATTTTGGAAAGCTCTTTTCAAGAGCTAAGCCATGACATAGGGCTTGACCTTTTCTGAATTCGGGAAGATGGGTCTATGACCAGAATAACAACGTCTAGTCTTTGTAGACAGTCCGTTGAGCTGTTTTGTGCAGTTTGCACTCGGGATTGCTGCGATGGATCTTTGTGACCTTATCCATTGCAGGATAGTTTGTTATTTATGTTGTGTTGTCAACATTCCCTCTTTGCCCTCTCGGTGTTCTCTCTAGGGTTGAGGTAGCTTTTGACTATCCCTCGAGGTTGTCTCCGGGGTTTAACTGTTGTTGATTCTGGTTCTCCTCAAGCTTATCTTCGAGGTTTGATTTGATATCCCACGGGGCTGTCTTCGGTGTCGAATGTTGTAGTCCTCTACGGTTGTCTCAAGAATGGATGTTGTAATCCTCCAAGGCTATCTCCAGATTGAAGTAAAAGATGTTTTTTCCCTCCTACATAGTTAATAATAGGAAAAAGAAATTTCAAGTGTCTACAGATGCCCCTATTTGTTAGGTTTATACAATGCAATGAAATGAAGATAACAAAGATTACTAGACACTTGAAATATGACAAGATATTTAATAATGTAATGATAAAGTATAGTATGGTATCATGAATGCTAGAAACCATCGTATAACTTGGTTACCACAACTGTCACCATCAGATCTTTCCCGATGACTTAGTTGGGGTTAACACCAATAGTTTATACCACCGATCTTTCTCGATACTGATTTGATGAAGATAAATTGAACTGTTCATATCCCCATACGCTCTCAATGGATCTTATAGGGATAATATTTTTTTATGTTTGAAACCACTGGACCTTTTCTGATGCCTACATTGGGATTGACACCAACGGTCTAAATTCCATCAAGGTTGTTATCGATGTTTACGCTGGGGTTGTCACCAACGGTTTAATTTCCATCAGGATTGTTACCGATGCTTACGCTGGGGTTGTCCAACAGTTTGATTTCTATCAGGGTTGTTGTCGATGCTTACGCTGGGGTTACCACCAACGGTTTGATTTCCATCAGGGTTATTACCGATTCTTACTTTGGGGTTGTCACCAACAATTTGATTTTCATCGGGGTTGTTGCCAATGCTTCCGCTATGGTTATCACCAACAGTTTGATTTTCATTAGGGTTGTTACTGATGCTTATGCCGGGGTTGTCACCAATGGTTTGATTTTCATCGGGGTTGTTTCCGATGCTTGCGATGGGGCTGTCACCAACGGTTTGATTTTTCATGAAGGTTATTGTCGATGCTTACGTTGGGGTTATCACCAACAGTTTGATTTTCATCGGGGTTGTTACCGATTCTTACATTGGGGTTGTCACCAACAGTTTGATTTCCATCGGGGTTAGTGCCGATGCTTACACTGGGGTAATCACCAATGGTTTGATTTCCATCAGGGTAGTTTCTGATGCTTACGATGGGGTTGTCACCAACGGTTTACCATACTAGACATCCAGATATCTTTGCTGAAGTAGTTTTCAACAACTTACATCACTGAATCTATCCCGATGCCTACCCTGATGGTAGTTTACAAAGGTTTACAGTACCGGAGATCCCAATATCTTCGCTGAAGTAGTTTTTAACGACTAACACCACCGGCTCCTTCCTGATGCTACACCGGGGCTGACACCAACAGTTTACAAATACTGGATATTTCGATATATTCACTGAAGTCGTTTTAAACGGCTTGCATAATCTATTCCTTCTCAATGCTACGCTGGGGCTGACACCAACAGTTTACATGGAGTTTTTATAATCATCAGAAGTTTGATAGCATACTTCAGCATTTCAGGCATTTGATGTTGAATCACGTAGAACCTTTTTTGCTGATGTGACTTTTTGGCTTTTGAGGAACCTACCAAGACCCAAATTCGATCGAGCCAGAAGGGGTGGGACCCACCCCAGCTTGTCGCAGGTCTACCTACGACTGTTGCAGGTAGACTCGAGATAAGCCGCGGGTGGATTCAAGCTCTTTAAAATGTCATTTTCACTTGATACCCTTTGAAAAATCCAAACCTTCTTGCTTAGATTCCCTCATTTTGGGCAGCTTTTCTTGAAATTCGTCACCGTACAATTGTTTTGCACATCTCAGGTAACGTTTACATCCTTTTATTTTGCGTTATGACCGTTAGATTGTTAGATTTCATGTTAAATGAGTTTGAATGCAATGTATCAAATATGTATGCATAGATGACTTTAAAAAATGAACAGACTTAGTAAATGTTTGTATTTTACCATGCTGAACATTCTGATGTGAAAAAATTCATTTGTTTAGAAATTATTTTCAACGTATTTTGGCTAGTTTAGCTATCTGTTGGTCGAATTCTAATTACGCACAACACACAAGTATACGTGGTCAACAAGTAATATAATGATAAGAAAAGAATCGTTCCCACAGAGAATAGTAGGAAATTAATCCTAACAATTATCAGTTTTATATTAACCCAATTTTATTAAACTATCCAAATCAATGATTATAAATAAAACTAAATTACCAATTAATCAACACAACTTAAAAACCGTAATTTCAAGCAAATAATGGATAATTAGGCTTACAACTTCACTTTAAGTCTCATTCCAATTATCACACCTTATTCCAATTTAATTCACTATCTCAATTTATTAATCAAGAACACTTATTTGGAATTAGCCATCTCTCAATGCATTAACACCATATTAACTTAAATCAATAAATTAGATAGAATTAAGCCAAACACCATAACTGACTAATTCACTATATCTCTATGTGAATTAAAATTAAAAAGAATTTAAATTCCAAGTTCTTTACCCGATTACATGCGATGCTAGGTATATCTCTATCCTAACATAAATCAAGATTCTATTAAATCACATAATTCAAAAACACATGCTATTGTGATTAAGACTAGATTTATACATCATCTCTCGATCCATACAAATTCACAT
This sequence comes from Panax notoginseng, assembly GCA_016801055.1. NCBI lineage: Eukaryota > Viridiplantae > Streptophyta > Magnoliopsida > Apiales > Araliaceae > Panax > Panax notoginseng. The sequence goes on from CM029013.1 coordinate 168,386,755, forward strand.
AAAATTGGTGATCAAGTAATTTATAAATTAAATACAAATCACAATAGATAAATTGAATTGATAATTAATTAAACCCAAATCAAGGCATGATAATTATCATTCAACATTAAAGATGAATTACAAGCCTAAAAAGTAATTTAGTTCATAATTAGTGAATTAAAAACTGAATATAGTAAAGAAATCATCATTCCAATCACAAGACAAAAATTAAAAAGAAGAATAGTACTACACCACCCTTCTTAGCCTTCAAATCTGCAATTTCCGTGAAAATCCTATCTTCCTTTGTTCCTCCAAGATCTTCCTTCAATCCTGGCTCTCCCAAATGTAATTCATTTGTTGGATAAGTTCAGCACATTACTCATTGGCATAAGTTAATTTAGCTGAACCAAATCCAATCTTAATCCATATCAAAGTCACCCCATAGGAATTCTAATAAAAATCAAACTCCTATTTGTACCCAACAAGTTTTTAAGAAAAGAATCCCAATTAATATGAAATAGCTTCCTTGTCACACTCCTAACATGACCCTATTACATAAAGAAGTCATAGCTCCCAACATAACTCAATAGCATGCAAAATAAAACAGCTCAGCATCTGTCACGTCCGACCGGCGCGCCCCGCGCCGGGTCCTTTGTTATTACAGCGCGGCCCATGCTATGTCAGCAGAATGTTCACTCCATGGAGCGCGCCCTGCGCCGTCTCCATGTAATCATGGCACACTCCGTGCTGGTGATGCAGTATGTCCAAAATTGCTTATTTCTTCACATTTTAACTCTTAACCATCATCAACCTATTCTCCTACACACATAACAAAAATCCATCAAAAGTAACATGAAAAATCTCAAAAACTAACAATATATAAAGCTAAACAAGGTTAAATCGTAGGTTAAAAACCTACTCATCAAATTCTCCCAAACTTAAAACATTGCTTGTCCTTAAGCAAAATGATATGCAATGCAAATATGACTACTATATACCTACGAATCTAGTATTAAGATAAAACATAGTCGAATCATATAGCCTTAGAGAAACCAAGCAAACACGATAGTATATCATATCTAAACTAATCAATAACTTCCCAATTAATCATCAAATCTTAAACTGTTCTTACTAATATAGTGTGTGTGTGCTCAACAACCATACTAACTGATATAATGCTAAATACAACACATAATTGGTCTCTTTGAAGGAATCATACAGTGTGAACTCACAAAATCCAAGAACAAGCTAGATCTAACTAAAGTCAAGCATTCACCAAGTTCAAGAGTCCACACGGGATACTTATGCTTTATTTTTCATTACTGGGGCTTTTTGCTCTTTTCCCGTTTTATTCATATTTTTTTCTTTTAATAACTTTGCTCATGGCTGTGCAATATCTAATTCCCTTAGGTTTTTCAATGCTACCTTAACGAGCTTTCGACCAACGACTTAATAACCATCAAGGTCTTAGGGCGCTAGGTGTAAAGACACTCCCTCGGGCTTACTTACTAAAGTAACAAAGGCCACAAAACTAGACTAGCCACGATGTTTATTCATATTTTTTATAGCTTATATATCCCAAATTTTTCCACCAAACTTAGGTTATTGCCTAGCTTTAGCCATCACTTCCCATTCTTATCATTCTTTCATTTTAACTAGTATTATCCTTAAGAATCCCATTATGTGCCAATTTAAACTTAATTAGTCAACAAGGTTGTTTATAACGTGCTATTCTAATTATACCAGTTTCAAACATCAAAAGATTCAATTCATACCATAAAAGCACATCAAAGCCTTAATAATTAATACTACACTTGTCTACACAATTTCAATCTCATCATTGGCCAAAATAGACTTTTACTATCTAATAGCTGGATTCATGCAAGATAAATTAAATGCAAATGCAACACATGCTTTCTCTTTTTTTATGCATGAATGAATTAATCTAAGTACCAACATCACAAAACAATAATTTATCAAAAACTAACTAAACATGAATATGAAATTATCATAGAATTAATTAATCAAACACAAGCAAAAACCACCCCAAACTTAATTCAAGTAATGTCCCCATTACGACAATATAAAGCAAATAAAAGTGTGATGACTTCCCTGAAAGACGAGTTACTGCTCGTCGTCATCCGAAGGAGGGTATGCTGGGAGAATAGGAGGAACAGGCATGGACACCAGACCGGCACTTGGATTGCAGAGTGAAAATGCTTCAGCAAGGGTATTAAAAGCATTGGCATTGTACTGAAGCATCAAATCTTAACATTGAGCCAGCCATAAAATCTATTCTTGGAACCTCGAGAATGTTGCTCTTCCATTAGATCAGCTACAACTAGGGGTGAGGGTTGTCAAATCATGATATACCCTTCTCCTCTTGGATGTGATCTTGCCCCCTCCCATGCCTTGTACTTCTCAATTGTAGCATGATCGATTATAGCCATTAGTTGTTGTATCGGTTCAGAGGAATGCCATTGCACTCCAGCTTTTCGGCACAAATCGGTTATGAGAAATCGATGAAGAAGGCCCCCCGTGGTACTTCAGTGTAGCAGCCTGTCGATCGATTCTTGAATACATTCACCCACATCCACATTGTAGAACACAACTGAATTATTCACCCGAAAATGGTGATGTACAATCCCATAAAGCAGTCGTTTCCTTGGTCACATCATTCTGATGGCGTGTGGACATCAATCGGGCACAGATGAATGCATACCACGCTTTGCCATAACGACTTAACGTTGAGTGTGGAAAACTTATCTTTTCATCTGTTCCGGCTCGGTTAACCCATAGTGTTCCTGGTTTACACAATCTTATAATCAATTCATCTAGGTCAGGCAAGCCGTCTTCATATCGTCCGTCTGTCAGTGTTTCTATAACGACCGAAAAATTTGAATTTATTGTAAAATCATTTTATTTAATTAATTAATGAATAAAATTATATTATATGTTATTATAATGTGTTAATAAGATGAAGGTTGTTCTATAACCTAAATATATTAGAATGTTATAGTATTCTGGCTATGGGAGTGAATATAGTGTTTGAATTTCCAAGACGAAAATAAAAGCTTTCCGAGAAATTTTCTGAAAAATACTATTCACTGATTTCTGCTCGGGAATTATTTTTGAACTTCTGAGAAATACATAATGATATAATAATAAGGGAAGATGGATTATGTAATAATAATTCAAGTATAGCTAACACAGTTTTTCACCTGCGTACTAAATTTGAGAAGGTTAAGGAACGTAAAGACTTGTTTAAAGGAAGATCGTATAATAGCAAGTATTATACGAAGTAATGAATACGAGTATGATATGAAGTATCATACGAGTATATGTGAATGATGGTATATAGTATATGATGAATGAGTATATGAGTTAGCATACGAGAGGAATACATAGACAATACGTTATAAATATTAAGCAAGTGTATTGGACTTGTAGGATTTGGTAGGAATGGTACAAGCCCAAGTGTAGGAAATGTTAAGGCCCAATGTTAGAAAATACAAGCCCAACGATTAAGTAAAGTTATTAAGCTTAAAGCCCAAATCAAGAACCGAATCCTTGGATCGAAACGAATGATAAGAAAAACCCATGGGGCAACCCATGTGGGCCCCATGGATCACATGGCAACCATCTTGGTGACCAAGGATGAATAGTAAGGAGGTGGATTAAGGAGGTGGAAGGGCCTAAATGACTCTAATGCCCTCACCTTGGATTTCCTATAAATAGGAGAGTTGCTAGATCATTATTTACTTGTTAAATTTCCACCAACATCTAAAGCTTGTATTGAGAGAGAAAAGTAAAAGCTAGACTTTGCTATAACAAGAAGGAAGAAGGAGAATTAAGCTAAAGAACTTCAAGGGTAAGCATCCTAAACCATGATTCTCCCTCTCTTCATTTGTTAGAGAAGTGAGTAGTGGTAGAGCATATATGATAAGAAGTATAAGGATGGTTATTAATGGATGAAACCTTAACAAAACATGTGAAAGTGAAATCATAAGTATAAAAGTTATAAACCAATGAAAGTTATTGAAAAATTAGATTATTTTGTTGTTGATGGACAAGTTTAAAACCATCATTTGTAGACTTAGATAATACATATGGTATTAATGGAATGAATCCATTTGGAACAGTGTAAAAATATCAAGTAACGAAGTTATGGTGAAATTTACGAGATTAGACGATAATCGTCGAAATCGTTAAATTCTTGAAATGAAAGTCAAAATTTAGCATTGAGCTCAGAAACATTGGTTTTCGATGGAGAATAGTCTCAATTTGCATTTTAGAGTTTGCGGACTCAAAAATGGTCAAATTCCAACTTAGAATGAAGAAACGAGCTACGAACGTTCATGAACGTTTATCATTTTCATAAAAACGGACTTAAACAGTGAATTCCGTGTTAACGAATTTAAAAATGTAAAATTCTAATATGAACACCTAGTTCATATGATTTTTGAATGAGCCAATTCGGACTTAAAATGAACAATTTATGAGTTCAGGAAGTTCATTAAGCAAGAAGTCTGTCAAAAAAAATTTGAGGCTCAGGGTCCACGCCGCAGCGCGACCCAGAGAGGAAAGGACAGTGCCGCAGCGCGAGTCTTGTATGTGAAGCTGGCGCCGTAGCGCCAGCACTAGGTTATGCATAGAGAAGAAAGCTTAGAAAGATAAAAAGGAAGTTGGTTAATTAATGATGAACTATAACATTAATAAACTTGAAGTAGCATCCTCAATGATGTTAAGAAGTTCAACTAAAGGTTGAAGAAAGACTACTTGAATGTAAGTGTAAAACAATGCGATAAATGTAACCAATGTTAACAAATCTAATGAACTATTAGATTGAGAAGAAGGGTAAGATACGTTAGGAACCATACATGTTTGATTATGACCTAATGTGGTATGTTACATGATTATGTATTGTAGAGACCTTAAAGAATCAAAGAGAATTTGTATTGACTATAGAAGATGCTAAAGGCAAGTGTTCTAACCCTTGTTTATGTTCATTCTGGACAAGCTTTGTAATTCATGTATCTTACGCATGAATTGATGTATGATGAAGTCGAAGCCAATTCCTTCGGCTAGACTTAAGATGTTTTATGGATTTCTTATAATCTATCGAATTATTGTCAATATTGTTAAGTTTTGCGAAACTATTTTGGTGTGGTTTTCAAAAGAAGACTGAGTATGCATGAATAAATGTTTTGTCGTCAAACGACAGGCACGTGAGGTTGCCAAACCTTAAGCGTATATACGTTTAAAGAAAGTAGTGTTGTACAACATAGAGTACTATAGGCTGATCACATAGACATGCTCATAAGATATACCGGACTTACGGACTTAGTGCCGGGTTGTCCTTTTCAAAGAAAGAATGAAATGCTCAAGGTCTTGGACCGATATTGATGTTTAATGAATATTGTTCATTGTGAAACATTTTAAAGAAAAGAGAGGTGCTATTTTGAATTATAGATAGTACTTCATAACTATTGTTCAGTTATTGAAGATATACAATTTGTATGTTTCAAGCATATTATTAAATGAAACTGTCATACTTGCTGAGCTAGTTATGCTCATTCTTTCTTGAACAATATGAATGCAGCTAAGACCGAACGGACTGAAACATCTAGTAAAGATAAAGGGAAGGCTAAGGCAAATCAGTAGATTTCCTTTGTAATAGTATAGTTGTAATGTTATAATTAGTTGATATTATAACAAGTAAACATGTAATGGTTATAAAGAACCTACGAATGGTAATATTATTTTGGAATATAATAAGACATTTTAACTCTTTTGAAGTATTTTAATTAAATGAATGTGTGAACTGTAGCACCAATTGTCGGGTTGGAAGATACCCAGATTTGGGGGCGTCACAGGTTGGTATCAAAGAATTAGGTTATAAAACTTAAGAGGGGAAAAGAACCTTAAGTCATAACCTTAAGAAAGTTAAAGAAGTAAAAGATGAAGTTAACCCTAAAAATGCATTATATATGATATGTGTTTTTATTATTCTACTAATGTGTACTAATCAAACTAAATTGTTTTGTTGTAGATGTTAGGAGGAAACGAAATGTATAGGGATATACATGTAGTAAGTAAGGAATCAGTGAATCAAATAGAGTCTTATCGAACCCTATAGCAGCAGAGCCCAAGGTGGTTGTGTCGAGTCTGGAGACTCGGAAAGCTTAGACATCATGTCCATGTTTGATGGCATGTCAGAGGATGAGGTAGAGGTGACATCTTTTTACACCATAGCACATGCGGAAGAGATGACTCCGGCGGAGTCACTAAAGGCACTGTTCATGGCCTTATTGGATATAAATATATAGCTGGGGAAGGAGGTCAGAGAACTGAAGGAGGTGGTCTAAGAAATCCTGGAAGATAAGAAAAGTACGGAGTCAATGTGGGAGGAGGAACATGATGAATGTGTTTTGGCGAAGGATAAAGTTCACGAGTTGAAACTGGAAACCTTTGAGCTCAGCCAAGAGCTAAAGGTTAAGAAGCAAAAGATAGGGAGGATGTCCCATATTCATAGGAGTTCTCACGCGGATTTCCAGCGGCATGTAGCTAGGTATCCAATAGAGGCAGGGCAGACTTGGCATACTATCAGCCGAGATATTATTGTCAGTCTTGCCAACGAAGATTTTGAGAATGCCATAAGGCAGCTGTAGCCTAGTAGTAGCTAGAATAGAGTTAGAGATGTACATATGTTGTATCTAGTAGTGACGTAAAACCCTCTTTTATATATCAAAGGGCAGCCTTTTGTAAATCCCAATTTTTGGAAATCAATTGCAGGATAGAAATGTAATCTGCTAAGGCTGTGTAATGAACGAATGATGTAATATTATACTACAAGCAAGCAAATCAATATAAGCCTTTTATAGAACATATTGTGCAATGAGTTGAAGTTGTTGTTTAAATAATGAATAATAATTAACTAACAAGAAGGAAGTAATAATGACGTGTTGTTTATCTTAACAGAAAAATGCCACCAACAAGAAGACAAAGAAATCAAGATGCTAATGTAAATCAACTGGAGGGAGGTCCGGTTAACCCGATGCAAGAGTTCGTTAACCTTTTAACGGCTGCTTTTAATAGGAATGGGGCTAATATACCCGTAAATCCTGCAGTAGTACGAGCTACTACTTTTAAGGATTTTAAGAGTGTCGGTCCACTGGAGTTCAAAGGAACTACGGACCCAATAGAAGCCCAAACGTGGGTGCAAGAAATAGAGAAGGCATTTGTTATTGCAAATATCGACGAGGGGTAAAAGGTTACTTTTGCCACTTATATGATGAAAGGGGAGGCCAACTTCTGGTGGGAGGCGAACCAGGCTGGGGTTGGAATAGAAAACCTAACGTGAACGCGGTTCAAGGAGATTTTCTTCGAGAACTACTTTCCCATAAGTATGCAAGGGAGGATGGCGATGCGGTTTCTGGAGTTAAAATAAGGGGAAATGACAGTTCCCCAATACGATGCCAAGTTCAATGAATTGGCACGGTTTGCTCCACGCTAGGTGGACACCGAGGTGAGAAAGGCTAGGAGATTTGATCAGGGCTTGAAACCCTGGCTCTATAGCCGTATTTTTGTGTTCCAAAGTAATTTGTTTGGGACCATACTAGAGAAGGCAATTATTGCCGAAGGTGGTAATGAGGCTTTAAGCCAATATCACAAGGAGAAGAAGAACAAGGGAAAGGTAGACGGGGGCGTATAGCTTGAGGGAGCCAGTGGTAGTGGCAAAGGCCAGAAGAGGAATGGATTTAACTCTGGGAATACCGGACCGAAGCAAGGGGATCCTAAGAGAAGGATGGAGGCGTGCAAGAACTATGGGAAGACTCACTTAGGAGTCTGTCTTAAGGGGAAGGTCGTATGTTACAACAGTAGACAGGTGGGGCACATTTTGCCTAACTGTCCAAGTCTGAAGAAAAACTATGGATTCTTCATATGTGGATCAACCGATCACATGGCGAAGAACTGTCCGAAGAAGGGGACGGACGGGAATTAAGGCGCTAATAGCGGTAAGTTAGCTATTGGTGGTCCAACAGTGATGGGTAGGCCAATGGCTCGTACCTTTAACATGATGGTCCAAGATGCAGTTGCATCTGGGGATGTAGTTGCAGGTATTATCCCGATCAACAATATAAATGCTTACGTGTTATTTGACTCGGGTTTTTTTGACGTCGGGATTTTATTTGTCCCTTTCCTGTTCTTATTATTTTGGTGTTCTCATGTTAGGTGAGATTTATTTGAAAAAACAAGTTGTAAAAATGTCCGACATTTATATGTCGATGATTTGACTATAAGAGTCGCCAATTGGTTTTTTAAATGGTTGTACCAACACAACCGAGAAAAGGTTTGCACATTGACCCAGTGATGTGACACTGCTAAACGAGTCTGTGAAATCGAGATTCATTAGGGTCCGGGGACTTGCTTATGCGGATGGAAGGTGTTAGGCACCCCCCGACATCCGTGTTGCCATGGTTACCGCCACTTTTCAATAAATTGTTATATGAATGTGTTTGTATGGGTGGGTCAATGTGCAGTTATTTGGAAGTAGTGCTATGCCTCGTTTGCACCTATATACAAAGGGTTTGACTATATATAAAAATTTAGTTTTAAACAAGATATAATAGTGATGTTTTGTAAAAAGAGATTTTTCAAACACTTGTGCTCAATAGTAATTGAGGCCTTTGATACTTCCATTTTATTAAATGTTTGGCTTGATTGCTTTTATTTTCGAGATGCAAAGCATCTTCGAGAAAATAATATACATAGCAATGTCGAACTCCTTGTGGGCATGAGAGTCATCTAAGAAAATTCAAAAATAGTGAATAATTTACAAGCCATGTACAGCTGAAAATGCCTATCACGAAAACCGAATCTAGATTCAGTATACTAAATCTGTGATCACATGATTCTTAGGCTCACATGATGTAGCAATTTATATGAAAACTATAAGCAGTTATATATATAAAAGTCGTAATATATATATACATACATGATCAACCAGTACGTAAAAGCACCTCCATGGGGGATCGAAAATGTAAATATATAAAAGCGATAAATATATATATATATATATATATATATATATATATATATATATATATATATATATATATATATATAGACACATGATCAACCACTGCGAAGCACCTCCATTGGGGATCAGAAATGTAAATAAAGTCGTAAAGATGATCAACCGCCACGAAGTAAACTCTAGGCGGGACGAAATGTAAAGAAGCAATAAAAATGATTAACCACCACAAAGTAAACTCCAGGCGGGACGAAATGTAAAGAAAGATGTAAAAGTCCACGAAGTAAACTCCAGGCCTAACAGAGAGAGATATATATATATATATATATATATATATATATATATCAGGATCAGGTCCGGACTCCCGGACTTGACCAATAGAGTGTTTTGGGTATGATTTAGATACATATTACAAAATATCTGTACAGTCTGTAAAGACGTATTTTGTTAAATGTATCCACATCACACCCAAAACACTGTATTATGTAAAAATTCCAGTTCCATAAAATATTAAACTTTTTTTTAGTTGTTTAAAAAAAAGCAAAAAAAAAAGGTCCATATTTTTATAAAGTCCGGGATTCCGAACTGGATCCAGACTATATATATATATATATATATATATATATATATATATATATATATATATATATATATATATATATATAAACGCTCCGGATGTAAAATCCAAGCTCATCGAACAAAGTTCGACAACAGTTTATATATATATATATATATATATATATATATATATATAAGTAATAAACGCTCCGGACGTGAGTCCAAGCTCAATCGAGGCATAACTTTATAATGTTATATATACATAAACACACACAATCAGACATATATATGTTATATACATACATATATATATATATATATATATATATATATATATATATATACACAAAGAAAAATAAAAGTCACGGACTGAAGTCCGGGCATACACACGCAACACGACTCTCAACATGCAGAACTGTGTGTGCACAGTAGTGGAGAAAGACTTTAAAGTGTGTAAGAAGGCTTATAGTGGATTGCCAAAGAAGACTTCAATTACTTTAAATGATGAACACTCAGCTCCCGCCGGTAAAAAATATAGCAATATATAAGCTCACAAGTGTTTAGAAAGAGAAAGCACTCAGTTTATAGTGTGTACAAAGCAAATTAGACATGGCTTCCTCGCCTTTTCTCTATACAAATTGGTTGCCCCAAGCCCTCTATTTATAGAGGGAGAGCAGCAGGCGCACCTGCGGCTGCCCAGAGTGCCTCGGGTTCGCCAAGCCCTGTCATCTCGAATTACGTGCACGTATGCAACGTGATGTCCGCTCGAACTTTTAAAACTTCAATCCGAGCTTCCGATCGAGGTGTATAAGACCTTTTATGGTATGTTGTTGTCAAGAGCTACACAATGACATTGGATTAGACGTTGTACGAAGTCAGGAAGATGGAACCATGCCCTTGGTCTTCAAGCTTCAAATTCTATCAGGTGTGTTGTCTTGTGCAGTAGTCACTCGGGATTGGAGCTCTTTGGTTCTTGTAAGAAATTGTTGTGTAGAATGTACATATAAATGTTGAGACAACGCAATGTGGGATTGGGATGGCAAAATGATGGTTCTGCCCCTCACCGGGGTTATCTCCGGTTTGACCTATTTTAGCAGTCGTTGCTCAGGGTTATCTCTGAGATTGGACTGCTGCAGGTGTTGACCTTCCTCAATGTTGTCTCTGAGGTATGCCTGACTTCCTGGGGTTATCTCCGTACTTGGGAAATGAGTGCCTCGGGGCCATTGCCAAGTGTTCGAAGCTGATTGCATGTATTTGAAATAAGCATTTTCGGGGTTATCTCCAAGGTTGACATTGTCTTTCCCGGTGTTGTTTTTGGGACTGAGACTGAGTACCTCGGGGTTATCTCTGAGATGACACAGTTTTTCCAATGTGATTTTCGAAATTTGAACGTCATTCCTCGGGGTTATCTCCGAGGTTGAAACTGAAACTCCCGGTGTTGTTTCTAGGACTGAGGTTGAAACTTCTGGTGGTATTTCTGGGACTGAGCTGGATATCTCGGGGTTATCTCTGAGATGGTAATACTGAATACCAGCTGATGTGAGAGTCAGGGATCCTATTCTTCAGCTGATGTTGAGTGAGCCTATGCCAGCTGATGTGAGAGTCAGGGATCATATTCTTCAGCGATTGTTCCTGGTTATCATCAGGGGTTGTTTCATAGCAGATAACTCTTCTACGGTGTCATTCGCTTTGATCAGCACCACGCGGGAGGTGGACCGTATTAGAGAGTATGACTGGGCTCCTACACCTTCGCCTATTTCCTCAGGGGAATGCACATGTGTTCGCAGGGCTTGACTGAGGGTTGGCTAGGATTTTACCCATTTCTGATGGTGAGTTTTTCTCTTTTGATTTCCCATGTACAGGTTAAGAATGTTTACTGACAGCGGGTGTTTTGCCTTTGTGTTGGAAGTTTTGGGCTTATAAGAGGCTTCAATGTTTACGTCCTGTGAGCATGATAGGTTTAGATACCTATCCACGAGGACAGCGATGTCATCACTCCATTTTGGCGGAGGTTCCTGTAGCGGAGGGTTTCACCCATTGTCGCTTACAGTTAGAGTTGTTGACAACTGATGTCATCACTTTGGTTCCCTACTCTGGCGAACAATTGATCATTGGATTTGAGGATGGATTCCCGACTTATGTCGAGCACGTGATATCCACCCGTAGGATTCCTCTCTTCACGGATGGAGAATGGGAGCTCTATTTAGGAGAGTGTGCTATTAGGAGCACCACATGAGATATTTGTGTACCAATCTTGCCTCCTGCCAGGCATTATTGGCATGTATTGCAGTCACCCACCGATAACATCCTATTGATGGGTATGGACGAATATAGTTTGTCAGAGGGTTCGCACACTCATGATTTATTCCATCACTGGTGGTCCCCTCGTACCATTGGAGACCCGCGCCACTCAGTTTATGGGGGATATGGTTCCTAGATCTGAGATGATGACAGATTGGTTGACCTGTGTCCGAGATCTGACTCATTTGATATAGATTGATCGTTTGACCCGACAGTTGGACCAGACACATTTTTTCGTCCAGCACTTGGGTAGAGATCCTTCAGAGGTAGATACTTTTGATCCTTCCAGCTCAGGCATTGGCCCCTCAGGTAACCCATATGGCTTTGCCGGTGTAAATCCTCCCTTGTATAAGCCTGACATCCATGTTGATAGAGATCCAGTGACTCAGAAGAAGTTACATCAGGTGGACAAGATTGATGATGTAGATATTGACACCGTTGTCTTCTTCTGATGTGTATTCTCGTTTTCTCTTTTGATAGGCCTCTTGTTAGATATTGGGTGGTTGTGCCCCATTCTCGCTATATCTTTTGATAGGCCTCTGTTAGTAGTAGGGCATTTGTGCCTCATTTCCTTTTATTTTTAGCTGTACAGAGATGATGTATGTAGATGATGATGTACTTAGGAATGTATGTACTATTTTTCATTCCCTACATCATATTGTCATCTATTATTTGCATGCATGTATCATGTTATGCATATGTATGTATGTCCATAGATATACAGCATTGACCCCTTGATGGTATTATGATACGGCCTACACAAATGTCTTCTTCGATAGTTAACTGCATAGATCACACCCTACCAGTGTTGATAGCCTCCCGTCTGAGGTCGTGGTATGGTAGTATGTCACCTACAGATAGGGTGACTGTAGATCAACTATTACTGCATTTTATGATCCTCTTGATGTTTCAGGTTCCCACAGGCTTTGTGGAGGGTATGATGGAGCATTGGATACCAGAGAGACAGGTTTTCAGGTTTGGTACCCAGGAGTTGACTCCTACATTAGAGGAGTACTAACGGTTGACGGCTTTGCCCTTAGACAGACCTTGCGCTCATATAGCTGTCGAAGATATACGCTGGTAGTTCATGACCCTCACCGGGTTACGGTGTAAAGTAGTAGAGGATGAGATTAAATCCGGCCATGTATTATCCCAGCGTTTCCTGATAGACCGATTTGGCTCAGTGGACAGCTACGCACGACATTCTGGGGATTTCACCACAGCAGAGGATCAGTGGCATTTGGCCAGAGTGGATGTACTCGTGATGTGCATAGTGGCGTATATGTACATGCCACGGTATATGTGACGCCCCCAAATTCGAGTCTCTTTTAACCCGGCAGATGGTGCTTCACGGTGCTACAATTCACACAACATTCAATTGAAAAAGCCTCAAAAGAACGAACATGTCTTACATATATTCCAAAACAATACTACCATTCCCCAGGTTCTTTATAACCGTTACATTTGTTCTTGTCATAATATCAAATATTATCATTACAAACCTATACTATTACATAGGTATGCTACAAGTTCGCTTTAGCCTCCACTTTAACCTTGTCGAATCCTTTGATCATATCGTCTAAGCTACACTCATATTGTTCAAGCAAGTGTGATCATAACAAGCTCAGCAAGTACAACAATTTCATTTTAAAAGCATGCTTGAAACATAAGAATCGTATATCTTCAATAACTAGATGATAGTTACGAAGTACTATCAATAATTCAAAATAGCTTCCTTTTTCCTTCAAAACATTTTACAATAACAATAATCTAAAATTCATCAATTCTGGTTCAAGACGTGAACGTCTTATAGTTTCTTTGAAAAGGACAACCCGACACTAAGTCCGTAAGTCCGACATAGCTTACGAGCACTTCTGAGTGATCAGCTCATAGTACTCTATGTTGATCAACACTACATCCATTAAACGTGTGTACGTTTAAGTTGTGGCAACCTCACGTGCCCATCGAATACTCGATGAAAATACATTTGTTTATTCATATTCAGGCTTACCTTGAATCCGTACCAATTAGTTGGCATAGGATAACGTTAGCAATTCTATATTGAAAGACTTATAAACAGTTCAATCAATCTCTTACAATTAGTCTAGCTGAGCTAAAACTGGCATCGACTCTTTCTTTAAAACCATACATGCATCTCATAACTTGAATCATTTGAAAACCTGGCTAACACGAAGGCCAAACAAGCGTTTACGAAAAACCTGGCTTCAGCGTCCGCTACAGTACAATTACGTTTCCTTTGAGTCTTTACAGTCTCTACAATACATAATCACATAACATACCACATTAGGTCATGAACGAATATACTTGGTTCCTAAATAATCTTACCATTCTTCTCAATCTAATCCCGTATTAGATTTGTTAATATGGGTTCCGACTTTCCGTCATTCTTTTACATCATCCTTACCAACTTCGTTCTCTTATACTTAAGTGAAATTATTTCACTAATATAACTCGGTTCGAGTTAATCATCTTTCCTTACGGTTTACTAATGTTCTTACATTATTAAACGACATTTTAATCGTCCTTGGTTAAGTACGTTTATTGCATACCATTTGCGTTCATCTTACTTGACTTTCTTTTAACCCTAAGTGATCATACTTGGGTTTTAATTATGAATTAATAATGTTTTATTAAGTCCTTTAGTTTATTGTTAGACAATTCCATTCAAGCTCTACTTGCAATCATTCTTTACTGTCTAGCTTTTAAGACTGGCGCTGCGGCGCCGGTGATCCTTTGTTGTGCCGCGTTGCGGCGTCGCCCATTAGGGCTTGGAGACTGGACTAGGCGCTGCGGCGTGAGTCCCTTTGTTAATTATCGCTCTGCGGCGCGAGTTTGCAGTGTGCTCGGTTACAGTTCCGCACTGCGCCGTGGGTCATTTTGCCTTGGGTTGGCGCCGCGGCGCCAACTCTGTGCACCAGAAAAATTTTCAGTTTTTGAAATTTTGTGAACTTCCCGGTCGCATAACTTCTTCGTTATAAGTCTGAATTGGCTCTTTCAAAAGCCTAAGGTTCACAAATTACGTAATCTACATGATAATTCAAGAATTTTATCTATTCGACTTCGTTTGCTAAAAATTCACCTATTAGTCCATTTTTAACGAAAACGATAAACGTTCGTGAACGTTCAACGCTCGTTTCTTCGTTCTAAGTCGGAATCCGGCCATTTTCGAGTCCGCAACACTATAATGACAAATACGACTTTTCTCCATTGAAAACCAATGTTTCCAAGCTCAATATCAAAATTCGACTTCCATTCCGAGAATTTCACGAATTCGACGATCGTCGTCTAATCGTGTGAATTCCGGCGAAACTTCGTTACTTAAGATTTATAGACCATTTCACTTGGATTCAATCCATCATATTATCATCTTGACATACATGCTTTGTTAACTTATAAACATGATAAGTTATTACTTGCTCATTGTGAGCTTATGACTTATACCATTTCAATTACTTAGATATTCATTTCTCATAACTTATGCCTTCTTTTCATATGGCTTATCATGGTTACTGACTTCTAACCAATACTTTTGCTTCATAATATCATGCTAACTTTATTTGTGTAATCATGTTACAAGTTCTTACAATTCTTATAAGTTCATTAATGTTCTTCACAAGTTCTTAACTTATAAGTATAAATGACTTATTCATAACCTATTACGGCTTAAGTCCGTTAACCATTCATTATTCCAATCTCTTCTAAGCATGCTTGTTCTACCAATACCCCCTTCTCTAACAATAGAAGAGAAAGAGAAACATGGTTCAAGAACACTTACTCTTGAATAACACTTGGAAAATCTTTAATCTCCTTCTTGATTCTTGCTTAATGAAAACTCTAGCTTCTCTAGCTTTTTCTCTCAACTAAATAAGCTCTCAACTTATTAGTTGTTGGTGGAAAATCTAACAAGGAAAGTTTAACTTATTTGTGCTTATTCTCGCAACTAAATAAGTTACTTATATATGAGAGGAGTTGGATAAAAATGAAACAACCACAAAATGAACTCCAAGCTCTCTATTTATAGGAAATCCTAGATGAGCGTATAATGGTCAAAAGGCCATCCACCTCCTTACTATTCATTACTTCCTAATTAAGTTAACTTGGTCACCACTTCTGCTTAGCCACCAAGTCACTTGCTCACCACTTAAGTTATCCATTGCTTAGTCATTAAGTCTCTTGCTAATCACACAATTTGTTTTCCCATCAAGTCTACCCACTTTACACTTGGATTGCTCCATGGATCATGGCTTGGTTAATTCATCCCACTACTTCCTTAATGGGCTTGTGCTACATGATTTGGACTCATGATATACCAAACACTTGGGCTTGATTGTCACATTATATTGGACTCCTACTATTAAGTTTATAATCCTACAAGTCCCATCCCTTTAAATTACATAACTTAACATTTATACCCCACGTATAATTTTCGTATGCTATCTCATATATTAATTCTTAATATACATTATCTCATTCTTCATACATGATAGTACAATACGTCGTATTATACTTACATTCAATACTTGGCTCACATAATACTTAACAAATCCTACCAATTCTACAAATTCATTACAATTGGCTTAAAGCCTTATAATGTATAATCACGTATAATTCTCGTATTCTAGCTCATATACTTATTCCACATATATGACATACCATCATTCATACGTACTCGTATAATACCTCGTATCATACTCATATTCATTACTTCGTATAATACCTACGTATTATACGATCATTACTTAATTCATTAATCGTATTACATTTCCTTCTCGTAAATCATTTTCCTTAAACGTTAGGTTTTAAGTCCGCAGGCGAAAAACTGCGTTTTTCATAACTGAAATATTATTGGATATTCCATCTCACATCGATATTCTATCATTACGTATTTCTCAGAAGTTCAAAAATAATTCCCGAGCAGAAATGCGTGAATAGTGTTTTTCGAAAAATTTCTCGAAAAGCTTTTATTTTCGTCTTGAAAATTCAAACACTTTAATTCTACCACGTAGCCAAAATCCTACGATGTTCTGACATTTCTAGGTCATAGAACGACGTTCGATTAGCTTGCTCTATAAATAATCTATTAAATTCATTTAATAAAAAATAAAAATTTAATTCTCAAAAAAATCCGATTTTCTGGGGCGTTACACTCTTCCCTCCTTATAAGGATTCTGTCCCTAGAATCTCGCTAATAATACCTACCCATAGAGGATAACTTTCCTTTATTTTAATCTCGAGTTCCCACAATGCTGTTTCGACATTGTGGTTCTTTCATTCCACCTTCATCGAAGGTATTATCTGTTCACACATGACTTATCACTTCCTATCGATACTTTGAGTTGGAAGTTAAACACTTATTAACACATTTCGCTATCTTTATATCTTCTCAATTACCCTTTTAACTTGTATTTATATGGAACTCAAATTCCTCCTTCAAAATAAGACTATAATTAGTTTTCTACTTATCCTGCATCATCTTCTTCTTCATTTGCTTACATTCCTCATTACCTAGTTGTACTCCATTAACTCGTTTCATTATCATGAATTGCGTCTACGTTATAAATAACAATTCTACCCCTTCATTCCGTAATTTAACTTCTAACTCTGATCTTACCATTGCCGTTATTAACTCATTCTGAGTCGTTAACCACAATAGCTTTTCCTTACCCTTCCTACTTAACGCATCAGCTTCTATGTTTACCTTTTTTGAATGATATAAGATATCATAGTCCTCTCTCTACCGTATATTCAACTCCTTTTGTGTGAAGATATATTTCAGACTCTTAAAGTCCTTGTACATCTCACACTTCTCCCCGTATTAATACTATCTTAAAAATTTTTAATTTAACAACTACATTTGCCAATTATAGATCATAAGTAGGATAGACCTCCTCATAATCCTTTAATTGGCATGATGCATACACAATGACATTGCCATGCTATACAAGCACGCAATCATGTCATCTATGCAAACATTGAGATACACCACAACATTCCTCGTATCATCTGATAGACATAATACAGGTACCAACCTGTGACTTTCATGGTGCTTCCAACCATGGCACCTCACAGTGGTACCTATCAGCTTGCCACCGACTTACTCGACACTTCTTACGACAAATCTAACTTCAGTACATTAGTCAACCTAAATGTCATAACCAGAAACTTGTCATAACTATAACGAGTTTTGAATGTCATCTTTGGTATCTCCTCCTTACATTCAACCAACTATACCCCGTACGCAAATCTATACTAGAAAATTCTTTGCCCCTCTTCAACTGATCAAATAGATTATCGATCCTGGGCCATGGGTATTTATCCTTAACCGCTACCTTACTCCTATTACGATGGTCGATATGCAACCGTAACAACTCATCATCTTCCTTAATATCCTCCTGACTTACGTCTAGGTTAGACGACAAGGCGTCTCGATGTTTTATTACCGTAAATTATTACCTTAGATTTTCTGAGAAAACTAAAGGTTCACACTTTTCTTATAACTATTTGTTTTAGCTCTATGGTTAATCAACCCATTCATACCGAGAATTTCCTCAAATTCTCTCAACATGAACAGTACTTATCTACTGATACCTACTTACTTCGATTATCCATAAAATAATTTTTCATGAATATAATTTAACAAAAATTATTTCCTCTTACTCTACCTTAATGTTTTAAAGGTATTTATAATCCCTTTCAGATAGACTCCTAGATAAATCTTTCCACATGTCTTACACACCTCGATCCTACACTTAGGATCCCCTTGTCCCACTCCAGTATTCCCGGAGTTAAAAATTCTTCCACTTTAGTATAATGCCATTGGCATTCTTTGCCTTGGTTCCTCCCTCTCTCTTGCTCTCATTCTTTCCCTCTTTGTGGTATTGAGTCTACAACTCACTATCACCTTATGTTATAATCACTTTCTCCATAATGGTCCCATAGGAAACACTCTGGGTCACTGCAATCTTACCATAGAGCTAGGGTTTCAGGCCCTGCTCCAACCTACGAGCCTTCACCTCCTCCGTGTCCACTTGATGTAAAACAAACCTTGCCAATTCCATTTGGCCTCATCTTGAGGAACCGTCATGTTCCCTAATAAAAAAAAAACTAAATGTCCATCCTCTCCCTCATAATTGTAGGGAAATAATTCTCAAAGAAAACTTTCTTGAATTGTTCCCATGTTACCTCCTCTGTTCTAGCCCCACCCTGGTGAGCCTCCCACCAAAGGTTGGCTTCACTCTTCTTTATGTAAGTCACAAAAGAAAACTTATGCGGCTCAACTACGTTTGTAATAAAAAATGCGTTCTCAATTTCTTTTACCCAGGTCTAGGCCTCTATTGGGTCCGTCGTTCCTTTGAACTCCGACGGACCTACTCTTTTAAACTTCTTCAAAGGTAGTCGTTCTGACTACTCTAGGCCTCGTGAGTATTCTACCTCGGTTTGGGTAAATGCAGCCGTTAATAACTTAACGAACTCTTGGATAGGGTTGCTCAAACCCCCTTCACTTTCATTATGTGATTCCGCTTCCTTGATTACGTTGTCTTTTCCTTGGGCCATTGTCAAATAAAATTTCATTATCATCTATTGACTTACTTTATTATTAATCGCCACATACCAACTCGCACCATAACAAATCATTTCCATGAAAACTTCATTATATACATATGTTTCTTCATAGTCTGAAACTATTTACAATTTGTTCTCATAGCCAAAAGCTATTACATTTCTATCCCGTAATTGAACTTCACAAAAGTTGGGATTTACAAAAGACTACCCTTTAAAAGAGGGTTTTACGTCACTACTCATGTTTTCACACCTCTAACATTTTAGTAATGCATAACAGCATCCTCGTGTTTCTCATTCGCAATCATTCCTACGGTATCCCGACTAGTAGTATGACGGGTTTGTCTTGACTCATTGGAATAACAAGCAACTTTCAACTTGAAATCCTTATGAGCACTCTCATGGATGTAAGACATACGTGCTATCTTCCTGTCCTTCTCCCCTAGTTCTCTACGAAGCTCATAGGCCTCCTTCTTAAAATTCCTAGCCTGCTCTGCCATAAGCACCTGCTTATCATGCTCTAACTCAAAATCTGCTTCTGCAGACTCCTTCGCTACATGGAGATAACTAATCTCTTCACTTTGATTCTGCACAACTATACCCAGTCGCACATTCTTGTCAAGCGCTGCCAGATACAATGCTTCCATTGCATCTGGAGGTGATGACTCCAATGTAGGTACCACCGTAGTAACCGATGTTACCTCTCTTTCTGCCTCCATCTCATTCATCATACTAAGGTATGACGTTATATTCATCTCTCCCTCGGAGTAATCTTCCTCAGAAAAGTACTCCTCTGTCTCCGACTCCTCTAGAATCACTAATGGTACCTCCGCCACCGGCATAGGTACAGGCTCTACTCGGTTCACAAGC
The DNA here is from genome assembly GCA_016801055.1 of Panax notoginseng. NCBI lineage: Eukaryota > Viridiplantae > Streptophyta > Magnoliopsida > Apiales > Araliaceae > Panax > Panax notoginseng. The sequence continues at coordinate 168,407,081 of CM029013.1, forward strand.
TCTTCGCTCACCGTGTGTATATCTCTATACATCAAGCTATCAATCGACATCCTACAATAACACATATGTTGATTAGTACATAACACAGAATCGTATAAGTACAAATCACATTTAATTTATTTAGGGTTACTTTCCATCTTTTAAATCTTCTGATACTGAGTTTCCTCAATACCTTATTAACTTATTCAACTCAAGTAAAGCTCAAGTTTTTCTTCGGACCTCTCTTCCTTAACGAGGTTATTAACCTAAGGTTCTTCCCCCCTTAAGTTTTATAACCTAATGTTTGATACCAACCTGTGACGCCCCCAAATTCGGGTCTCTTTTAACCCGGCAGATGGTGCTTCACGGTGCTACAGTTCACACAACATTCAATTGAAAAAGCTTCAAAAGAACGAATATGTCTTACATATATTCCAAAATAATACTACCATTCCCCAGGTTCTTTATAACCGTTACATTTGTTCTTGTCATAATATCAAATATTATCATTACAAACCTATACTATTACATAGGTATGCTACAAGTTCGATTTAGCCTCCACTTTAACCTTGTCGAATCCTTTGATCATATCGTCTAAGCTGCAATCACATGGTTCAAGCAAGTGTGAGCATACAAGCTCAGCCAGTACAACAATTTCATTTTAAAAGCATGCTTGAAACATAAGAATTGTATATCTTCAATAACTGGATGATAGTTACGAAGTACTATCAATAATTCAAAATAGCTGCCTTTTCCCTCAAAACATTTTACAATAACAATAATATGAAATTCATCAATTCTGGTTCAAGACGTGAACGTCTTATAGTTTCTTTGAAAAGGACAACCCGGCACTAAGTCCGTAAGTCTGGCATAGCTTACGAGCACTTCTGAGCGACCAGCTCATAGTACTCTATGTTGATCAACACTACATCCATTAAACGTGTGTATGTTTAAGTTGTGGCAACCTCACGTGCCCATCGAATACTCGATGAAAATACATTTGTTTATTCACATTCAGGCTTACCTTGAATCCGTACCAATTAGTTGGCATAGGATAACGTTAGCAATTCTATATTGAAAGACTTATAAATAGTTCAATCAATCTCTTACGATTAGTCTAGCTGTAACGACCGAGAAATTCAGATTTTATAGTAAAATGATTTTATTAATTTAAATAATAATAAAATTTTATCCTATGTGTTATCAAGATGGTTGTCGTTATATAACCTAGTGACGTTGGAATGTCGTAATATTTGAGCTACGTGGATGAATTAAAGTGTTTGAATTTCCAAGACAAAAATAAAAGTTTTTCGAGAAATTTTCCGAAAAACACTATTCATCGATATTTGCTCGGGATATAATTTTGGATTTCCGAGAAATACGTAATGATGGAATAATAAGGTGAGATAGATTATGTAATAAAAATCTAGTTACGAAAAAAACGATATTTCGCTTGTGGACTTAATTTATAAACGTTAAGGAAGGCGAAATAGTAATGGATATGTAATAATGGTATGATACTTATGTATTGTACAAAGAAATGGAGATGAGTATAATACGAAGTATTATACGAGTTTGTATGAAGGATGAAAAACGGTATACAAATTCTATAGGAATTAGAATACAAGAATAATGCATAAACTATAAGTATATGTATTAAATTAATGGTAATGGACTTGAAAGGATTGGCTAGGATTTTGTATAAAGCCAAGTGAATTAAAGGGTTAAGGCCCAAACATAAATTAATAAACCAATGAGAGTTACTAATGCAAAGCCCAAAGGATTTATAAATCCAAGCCCAAGCTAGATTATAATGAATTGGTTGACCCATGGGGCAAAACCATATTAATATGGTAAATGTGTGATGACCAAGGTAAGTGGTGACCAAGAATGTGTGGTGACCAAGTGAGATGGTGATCAAGTAAGTGTGATGATCAAGTAGGAGTATTGACCAAGACTTTTAATTCATGACCAAGTGTAGGATTAAAGTTGTGTTAGCCAAGTAATGAATAGTAAGGAGGTGGGATGTTTTAAAGACTAAAATACCCTAACTTTGGAAAGTCTATAAATAGAAGAGCTTGCAAGTCATTTTGTTGGTTGTTCAAATAATCCAAAGTGCTTAAGTGTTAGAGAGAATAAGCTAGCAATAAGTCATTCCATAAAGTAAGAAGAAGAAGCAAGCTACCTTACCAAGACAACAAAAGTAAGATTTCTTCTCCAATTATCTTCTATCTCTACCATGATAGGTTGATAAGAAAAGTTGGATTAAGAAACATAAATGAGTAAGTAATGAACTTAAGATAATTAAGTTGGCAATAAGTCATTTAAGCTAACATAAGTTATAACTTATGAGAAAATAATATGAACTTATAAGGAGGTTATTAAGAGAATTGATATGAAGATAAAAGAATTTATATGATCATGTGTATCATGTATACCTAAGTTAAGTTATATGTTGAGAACATATAAGAAATGATGTTTAAGAAACTTAAATGGCCATAAGTCATTAACAATTAAATCTTAAGTAGTTTATAAATTGACAAGTTATAAGCTCATGAAGAATAAGTAAAAATCCAACAATGAACATAATTATGTTGAGATGTTCACATGAATAATAGACTTCACTTGTAATATTGAACAAATCATAAGAAGGAAGATTTGCCGAAAATTGCACGATTGGACGACAATCGTCAAATTCGTAAAATTCTCGGAATGGATGTCAAATTTTGTGTTTGATCATGGAATTATTGCTTTACAATGGAGTTAAGTCATATTTGGCATTTAAGAGTTGCGGACGTGAAAATGACCGAATTTCGACTTAGAACGAAGAAACGAGCGTTGAACGTTCACGAACGTTTATTATTTTCGTTAAAAATGAACTAGTAGGGGAATTTTTAGCAAACAAAGTCAAATAGATAAAATTCTTGGATGATCATGTAGATTAGGTAATTTGTGAACCGTAGGCTTTTGAACGAGCCAATTCGGACTTATAACGAAGAAGTTATGCGGCCGGGAAGTTCGCAAAATTTCAAAACTGCAATTTTTTTTCTGGTGCACAGAGTTGGCGCCGCGGCGCCAACCCCAGGCAAATAACTGGCGCCCCAGCGCCATGCACAGTACAAAACCTTCTGGAGAGTGGCGCCGCAGTGCGGCCCATTACATTAGGACTCGCGCCCCAGCACCAAGTCCGAGACATGCTAGAATAGGGCTCGCGCCGCAACGCGAGATGTAAGTATAGGACCGGCGCCGCAGCGCCAGTCTCAGAACAAGGATGATCAAAAATGTTTTAATTACAAAGAAAGGAAATGGAAATAAACACAAACTTAAGGAAGGTAATGTAACATTGTTTAAACTTTGTTAAACCTGAAGGAATGTAATGTAAAGGTTAAGATAGCCTAGTGAAGGATTAATGCAATGGTAATGATAAATCGGAACGAATAGTAACTGAATCTAATACACAATTAGATTGAGAAGAAAGGTAAGATATAGTCGTATACATACTTGATTATATGTGACCTAATGTAAGGCATTATGTGATCATGTATTGTAGGGACTTGAAAGACTTAAACAAAAAGTTAATATACGGTAGCAGACGCTAAAGGCAAGTATTCTAACTCTTGTTTCAGTTCAATCTGAACAAGTTTAAGATTCATGTATTCTTTCGCATGGATTGAGGTATGTTGAGGTTAAAGCCAATTCATTTGGCTAAACTTGATAATCTACTCTTGTATTATCAAATGTTGCTTTCTTTTGTCAACTACTTGATATGGTTTTTAAAAGAAGACTGAAATGTTAAACAAATGTTTTGTCGGTAAAACGACAGGCACGTGAGGTTGCCAAATGATTAAACGTACATACGTTTAATGGATGTAGTGTTGATCAACATAGAGTACAATAGGCTGATCACCTAGAAGTGCTCGAAAGTAATGTCGGGCTTACAGAATTCGTTCCGGGTTGTCCTTTTTTAAATAAAGAAGGAATACTCGAGGTCTTTGACCGGGGTGAATGTTTTACTAAATCTTGTTGTTATTGTAACACATTTTGAAAGAAAAGACGAAGTGCTACTTTGAATTATCAATAGTACTTCATAACTATTGTTCAGTTATTGAAGATATACGATTCGTATGTGTCAAGCATGTTGTTATTGAATTGTTATACTTGCTGAGCTAGCCATGCTCACTCTTGCTTGAACCATATGAATGCAGCTAAGACTGAAGGATCAAAAAGGGATAAAGGAAAAGCTAAGGCAGATTGTTAAGCTGTCTTGTAATAGTATAGGTCTATGTAGTGTATGTACTATGATAAAGAACCTTTGTAATGGGTATAGAACCTGGGAAATTGTAAATATTACTTTAATATATAGAAGTTATATTCGTTCTTTGAGACTATTCAATTAGATGAATGTATAAATGTTGTAGAGTATAGCACCATCTGTCGGGTTGGAAGATACCCGGATTTGGGGGCGCTACAAGTTGGTATCAAAATCTAGGTTATAAAACTTAAGGGGGAAAATAGAACCTTAAGTCATAACCTTAAGAAAGAATAAAGAAGTAAAAGATGGAAAGTAACCTTATAAAAATGCATTATATTATGTTATGTGTTTTTATTATTGACTGACGTGTTCTAATCAAACTATATTATTTTATTGTAGATGTCATGAGAAAATGATATGTATAGAGATATACATGTAGTGAGCGAGGATTCGGTTAATCGGGTAGAGATACTACCAAATCCTATAGCCGTAGAACCAGAAGTGGTGACAATTGAGTCCGGAGACTCAGACGATTTAGACTATATGTCTATATTTGATGGCATGATAGAGGAGGAGGTGGACGTGATGTCCTTTGATCAGGTTCTACCTACAGAGGAATTGTCTACGGGAGAATCAATGAAGGCATTGTTTATGTCAGTATTGAATAGAAATATCCATTACTGCCAAGAGGTTAAGGAGTTGAAAGACGAACTCCAAGCTGTCCGGGAGGACAAGGCTAGTATGGAAGGAATGTGGGAAGAGGAGCATGATAATAGAGTCCTATCTGTGGACAAGGTCCGAGATTTGAAAGAAGAAGTCTTTGAGCTCAAACAGGAGCTAAAGACTAAACAGTGGAAGTTGGAGAGGATGTCCTATATACATAGGAATTCTCATGTAGATTTCCAGCAGTAGTTAGCTGGATATCAGATAGAAGAAGGAAAGACACGTCATACCATCAGTAGAGATGTTGTTACCGGTTTGGCCAGAGCAGACTTTGAGAATGCCTTACGGCAGATGTAATCTAGCAATAGCTGGTGTAGCTTAGATATGTAAATATTATATATCTAGTAGTGACGTAAAATCCTCTTTTGTATAAACAAAAGGTAGTCTTTTGTAAATCCCAATTTTTGAAGTAATTGCGGGATGGTAATGTAATCAGCTAAGGCTGAGTAATGTAAACAATGTAGTGTTATACTACAAGTTATGAATTAATATAAGTCTTTTCTTGGAAAATATTGAGTAATGAGTATGATTTATTGTTTTATTATAAATAATAACAAACCAACAAGAATAAAGTAATAATGATGTGTTGTTTTCTTAACAGCAAAATGCCGCCAAGAAGGAGACAACAAAATCAATATGCTAATGTTAACCAACCGGAGGGTGGTCTGGTTAATCCAATGCAGGAATTCGTTAATCTTTTAATAGCTGCATTTAATAGAACGGGGGCTAATATACCTGTGATTCCTGGAGTAGTACGAGTTACTACTTTTAAAGACTTTAAAAGTGTAGGTCCGCCGGAGTTCAAGGGAACTACGGACCCTATAGAAGCCCAGACTTGGGTAAAAGAAATCGAGAAAGCATTTGTAATAGCAATTGTTGGGGAGGGTCAAAAGGTTGCCATTGCAACCTATTTGATGAAAGGAGAGGCCAACTTCTGGTGGGAGGCAAATAAGGCTAGGACTGATATAGGAAATCTAACGTGGGAGAGGTTTAAAGAGATTTTCTTCGAGAACTATTTTCCCATGAGTATGCAAGGAAGGATGAAAATGAGGTTTCTTGAATTGAAACAAGGGGATATGACAGTTCCCCAGTATGCTGCCAAGTTTAATGAACTGACACGATTCGCTCCACATCAAGTGGACACTGAAGTGAGAAAGGCTAGAAGGTTTGAGCAAGCCTTGAAACCCTGGCTATATAGCCTAATCTCGGTGTTCCAAAGTACTTCCTTTGGAACCATATTAGAAAAGACAAGCATTGCCGAATGTGGGAATGAGGCTCTTAGCCAGTACCACAAGGATAAGAAAAACAAGGGCAAGGGTGATGGAGGATCCAAGACCGAGGGAGCCAGTGGAAGTGGCAACGGTCAAAAGAGGAAGGGCTTTAACTCTGGGAATGCCGGAGTAAAACAAGGGGATTCTAAGAGAAGGATGGAGGCCTGTAAAACCTGCGGGAAGACTCACTTAGGAGTCTGTCTCAAAGGAAAGGCAGTATGTTATAATTGTGGATAGGAAGGGCACATTTCGCCTAACTGTCCAAATCCAAAGTAAAATCACGGATGCTTTGTATGTGGATCAATTGACCACATAGCAAAGAACTGCCCAAAGAAGGGGACGAAAGGAAATAAGAGAACTAATAGCGGTAAGTTAGCTATTAGTGGTCCAACTCAGTCGGGGAAATCAATGGCCCACACTTTTAATATGACGGTCCAAGATGCGGTGGCATCAGGGGATGTAGTTGCAGGAATTATTCCGATCAATAACATAAATGCATACGTACTTTTTGATTCGTGTGCTACTTGTTCATTAATAGCATGTGATTTTGCTAGACAACTAGAATTATTTCCCGAAAAATTACCTATACCTTTGAACATTAAGGTAGCAAATGAGGAGATAATTCCTGTTGAAAATATTCATAGGAGTTGTTGCGTAGAGGTATGGGGTTGTAAGTTATCGGTAGATTTAATACTGATAAAGTTAGGAGAATTCGACGTAATTCTCGGAATGGATTGGTTAATTAATCATAGAGCAATTATAGATTGCCAAAAGAAATGTGTGAGAATCAATTCGTTGAAGTAACCTTCGGTAGTATTTTACGGTAGTAAGTTACCGGGACGTCCGTGTTGCCTTACGATGACACAAACTAGAAAATAATGAAGGAAGGGTTGCGTAGGTTACCTATACCATGTTGTGGATACCCAGAGAGTGGGAGCAACTATAGAACACATACCTATAGTAAATGAGTTCATAGATGTATTTCCAAGTGAGTTACCGGGGTTACCGCCGGATAGGGAGATTGAATTTGTGATAGACGTTGTGCTAGGAGCGGCACCAGTCTCAAGGGCACCGTATCATATGGCGCATGTGGAAATGAAAGAACTAATGGTTCAATTACAAGAACAATTGGATAGAAAGTACATTCAACCAAGTGTTTCTCCGTGGGGGACACCAGTGTTGTTTATCAATAAGAAAGACGGATCGTTAAGGCTTTGTATCGACTATCGGGAGTTGAACAAGTTAACGATAAAGAATAAATACCCATTGCCTAGGATCGATGATCTCTTTGATCAATTAAAAGGGGCAAAGTATTTTTCTAAAATAGATTTGCGGACGGGGTATCATCAGTTGAAAGTTAGGAAGGAAGATGTACCAAAAACGGCATTCAGGACTCGTTATGGTCATTACGAGTTTCTAGTGATGTCATTTGGGTTGACGAATGCACCAGCTGCATTTATGGATATGATGAACAGAGTGTTCAAACCATATTTGGACAAGTTCATCGTAGTGTTTATCGATGATATTCTAGTCTATTCTAAGACGCCAGAAGATCATGCTGAACACTTAAGATTAGTGTTGGAAACACTAAGGAAGGATAAGCTATATGCGAAATTCACCAAATGTAAATTTTGGCTGGAAAAGGTGCAGTTTCTAGGTCATGTCATTGACCAAGAGGGGATTTCAGTAGATCCAGCGAAGGTGGAAGTAGTGATGAATTGGGAACAGCCGAAAACGCCGACTGGGGTGCGGAGTTTCCTAGGGTTAGCAGGGTACTATCGAAGATTTATCCAAGATTTTTCGAAGATAGCTACCCCGTTGACTAATTTGACAAGGAAGACGGTGAAATATGTATGGACGAATAAATGTGAAGACAGTTTTCAAGAACTGAAGAAAAGATTAAGTGAAGCGCCTGTTTTTGTCCTTGCCAGATGACACAGGAAATTTTGTAGTATATAGTGATGCTTCGCATAGGGGACTTGGTTGTGTGCTTATGCAGCATGACAAAGTCATTGCGTATGCATCATGACAGTTGAAGGATTATGAGAAAGTTTATCCTACTCATGATCTGGAATTGGCCGCAGTAGTATTTGCCCTAAAGATATGGAGTGTAATATTCCGAGTAAATTTTGAAAAGAGATTTGGTGAAAACTGAGTAAGGGAGGTTTCTTTGATTCCGAGGACGGAATCCTTATAAGGAGGGAATGATGTGACAACCCGAATTTTTATAAGTTATTAAAATAAGAATTTAATAATTAAAATTCTTATTATGAGGTGTATATATTTTGAATTATATGATTTGGTGTGAAGAGAATTATATATTCATATGTTGGAGAATGTGAGATTTAATAGGTAATTAAACTATTAAAGAAATTAAATAATATTAGTTAATTTAATTAAGTTGAAATTATGTTATGAGATAATATAATTTTAATTATTATGCCTTGTGGGCAATGAAAATTATTATGAGTTAAGTTTCATAAATAGTGTGAATAATTCACTTAATTAAAATAGTGAATTAATACAAGTATAATTGATTTAATAAAGTGAGAATGTAATATATTGCATGAAAATGTAAATATTAGTATAATGCGAGTAAAATATTTATTAAGTACATTAAATATTTTAGTTGGAAACTTTATGGAATTAGATGAATATTTATGATATTAAATAAATTTTTGATGAAAATTGGTATGAGATAGTTTATTTAAGTGTGATAAAATAGATGAGATTTATACGTATTTTATTACGCGAGTATAATTGTGATATTCTAATTTAATTAAATAATTAAATTAGAGGAGTGAGAATTTGTTAAATAATGTTATGATTATAATGGTTGAATAGAAATTATAATTTTACTAATAAGGTTAATTTTATTTCTTAAGGAATTAAAGGTACATAATCTAGTTTATATTTCTAGTTTATGTGTTCTTGAGTTTCTTTTAAAATTGGAGTTTTGGTTAATGAATTTGTGGGTTACGATGTTATATATGTTATTAGATATTTATAATTTGATAGTGGTCATCTAGAAATAAATTTTCAGAAATCAAATTCATGTATTTATACTAAAGAAGAAGAATTTGGGTTTTGATTGTAATATGTGTTTTGGTGTACTTTGGGACTAAAGTTGATGATGAATTCATGATGAAAACTTTAAATTGCTGGATGATTATTGTTCTCCTCTATAAAACGAAAACAACGCAACTTGAACGGATCGAATTGGTTAATAAACAAATTCTTGATGAATGAGTACACTCAGTATGTTGAAAATAGGAAAAATTAGTATAAACAAATTAGAATTAGTATAAACCAAGTCCCACATCAACTAAATTGAGAACTTTACCCTTTGCTAAACCTATAAATAGAAGGGCTTGATCCTTTGTTTCATTCACCAACAATAAGGCCTCTAATTTTGAGAAAGGCTTTGTTGTGGGACGACTTTTTTTAAAGATCTTCTCTTAGTTAAATTTTGGTCGAGTACGTATTCAGTTTGTGGAATTCGTATTTTCGGGTATGTTTCTTATTTAATTTTTGGTAATGTTATTATTTTAAATATTGTATTTAGTTTGTTAGTTAAAGTTTGTATTTTGGAAGTTTAGTTAGTTTTGTTAGAAAACTAGTTAGTTTACTATGTTTATTTTGGCTTGTAATTGATTATGTAAATGAGTTATAATGATTGTAGTTAGAGATATGAAACCTTAACATCATCCAAGTGTAACCAAAACTCACAAAATAAAAGATTTACAAAGAACATTGTTGGGCAGTTTTTGGGACTGAGCTTGAGGACCCTTTGTGCTTTTGATTTATATCTAAAAGCTTAATTTGATGATTGTATGTTATATCCCTCTAAGTTCTAAAGATTTCCTAACTTGAATGAACCAAAACGGAGTTAAAATGAATCCGTGGTGAAGATTTTAGTAAACCATGTCTAGAAATGAAAATTGAATGAACAGTGACTATAGTGTCAAATTCTGGAATAGCTATGTTACCTGAAAAATTCTGAGTTTCTGGGTAGTTGTAGTGCACTGAGTTAGGAAGCCATAGGCTTTGGAATGACCTCATTCCGACCTCGGATGAGGGAGTTACGGTGATTGGAAAGAAATGTGTCGAATTTGTCAAACTGAAAGTCAGCAGCGAGATGTGCTATTCGGGACACTGTTTCAATCAGTTAATATTTCCACAAACTTCTGGGCTTTTGGTATGTTATAGTACACTGAATTAGCTTTCCATAGACTCCAGAACGGACTAATTCCGATTTCGGAGCAAAGAGTTATGACCATTCAAAGTAGTCGCGTCAAAACTGTCTAACCAACTCGGGGCAGTCACCTTGAACGAATTTTTCGGAATTCTATGTTTTGAATTTGGAAATGGTCAAAGAATGAAAGTTGTAGCCTCGGAAGTTAGCTTCGCGTGGGCTCAAGAATCGCTCAAAAATGTTTTGAAACGAATTAGTTATGACTGTTTTAGTGAGAGAGGATAAAGCTGGAAAAAAAAATTGAAGACTGCTATGAACGTCAATTTTGGCACGCTTTTTAGACTACTTAACAAACCCGAAATGAGAGGTTAGTATTTCTTAAAAATAGTCTTGTATGCCATGAAAAACATACTAAAAAAAAATGCCTTACGATTAGATAAGTAAATTGCAAGCTATTAAACCGCGAAATGGGTGTCAAAGGTGAGGGGCTGCTGCCTTGTGAAATTATATTGAACCTAGTAATATAAAACGAAGGGGATATAAATGGTTTATGTTTTGATACGTAAAGTATTTACATACTAAATCCATGAGAGAACCTTTTGGGTGTAAAAAGGTTATAACGGACAAAAGTTTCTAAAGAAACATAGAATGGTTTTAAGACAAGAACAAAATATTATAGTTAAATAAAATTAGTTTACATTGAGTACGTGAATTTTATATGTGAAACTAATATGTACATGTATGTATCCTCAATTTGTGTAGGATCATCACAGCGCAGATAAGTTATAAACATTAAACAACATCCAAGGCAAGTTTTTCAGTTCTATTATGTTTGTGGATTAAATGTGATTATGTAGTGAGTTACATACCATGCTTTATGAATTGTTAAAGTCAAAATATGACCAAGTTAATTGGGTTATGGAACTCAATTTATATGTGATATGTGATAGCACATGCATGTTGTATAATGTAACTCGATAAATTAGAAATGTAGAATGTATGAATTGTGTGCTATGTGAAACATGATAGACTGTTAAATTTGCTGGGCTGTCGAGCTCAACCTTGCAAATAACCACTTTTGCAGGTTCAAGAATCAAGGTAAAGTTATGCGTTACTTGAAAGACATGAATCAGATGTGGTACTTGAAGATTTATATACTTTGGTTGTATTATCGTTTAATGATGTAAAATTAGAGGTTTAATGTATTATTAACGACCGAAGTCGAGAATTAAATTGTATATATTTTGGGGTCGTTACATGGAGACATTATCTTTATGGGGAAAAATATGAGATATATACGGACCATAAAATTCTAAAGTATATCTTCACTCAGAAGGAGTTGAATATGAGACATAGGAGATGGCTAGAGTGGATAAAAGATTATGATTGTGAAATCATGTATCACCCTAGAAAAGCCAATGTAGTTGCCGACGCATTCAGTAGGAAGGGTCAGGAAAAGTTGTCTATGTTAACGGCTCAAAATGAGTTAATAACAGAGATGGCTAGGATGGAATTAGAGGTAAAGTTGCCAGTTGAGGCGGAGCAGAGACTGTTTGTGATGGAGATGCAGTCTACCATCGTAGAAAGAGTCAAGAAAGTACAACTCACGACAGACGAGTGTAATCAAATGAAGAAGCGGTTATCCGAGAAGGAAGATACTAAGTATAGTCTTGATAATGAAGGATTATTAAGATTTGAGGGAAGAATTTGGGTTCCGAATGAGACGGAATTAAAGGAGCAAGTGTTACAAGAAGCCCATAATTCGAGGTACTCGATACATCCTGGTAGCACTAAGATGTATCAAGACCTTCGACAAAGTTTTTGGTGGCCGAACATGAAGAGCGAAATAGCAGAGTATGTGAGTAGGTGCTTGACTTGTCAAAAAGTTAAGGCCGAACATCAACGACCCAGTGGCTTATTACAGTCATTGGAGATTCCAGAAAGGAAGTGGGAGCATATCACGATGGATTTCGTGGTGGGACTTCCGACAACGCAAAAAGGGTACGATTCGATCTGGGTAATAGTGGACCGGTTGACGAAGTCGGCTCACTTTTTGCCAATAAGGGTCAAGTATAACTTAGACAAATTAGCTAAACTTTATGTTAAGGAAATCATTTCCAGACATGGAGTACCGGTATCGATTGTGTCAAATCGTGATCCACGATTCACATCGAACTTTTGGAGGAGTTTGCAAGAGCAGTTGGGAACACAGCCGAAGTTAAGCACGGCTTATCATCCTCAAACTGATGGACAGAGCGAGAGAACAATTCAGACGTTAGAAGACATGTTGAGGTATTGCGTTATGGATTTCAAGGGTAGTTGGGATGATCACCTACCACTAATAGAGGTTGCGTATAACAATAGTTATCATGCAAGCATAGGCATGCCGCCTTATGAAGCTCTGTATGGGAGAAAATGCAGAACACCTTTGTGTTGGGATGAGGTGGGAGAACGCCGTATGCTAGGACCAGAATTGGTGCAGCAAATAGCGGAGGTGGTAAAGTTAATTCGGATGCGTCTTGTCACGGCTCAGGATAGATATAAAAAGTATGCGGACTCACATAGACAAAGTCGAGAGTTTGAGGTGGGTTCGTATGTATTTCTAAAGGTATCTACCTGGAAAGGAAAGATACGCTTTGGAAAGAAAGGAAAGTTAAGTCCAAGGTTTATAAGACCTTTTGAAGTGTTGAAACGGGTGGGAGAGGTAGCTTATATGATTGCATTACCTCCAGACCTAGAACGAATACATAACGTGTTTCACGTATCTGTATTACGTCCATATAAGCCGGACTATAAGCATGTAATCGAGTATGAGCCAATTCATATTGAGAAAGACTTAACGTATGAAGAGTTGCCGATGCAAATCATTGATAGAAAGGAACAAGTTATGAGGAACAAGGTAATACTATCAGTGAAGGTATTATGGAGGAACCACGATGCTGAAGAAGCAACGTGGGAACTAGAAGAAAAGATGAAGAAAAATTTTTCACATCTATTTGATTAAAGTAAGACGAGATTCTGGGTACAGAATCTTTATAATGGGGGAAGAATGTAACGACCGAAAAATTCGAATTTTATTGTAAAATTATTTTATTAATTTAAATAATAATAAAATCTTATCCTATGTGTTATCAAGATGGTTGTCGTTATATAACCTAGTGACTTTGGAATGTCGTAGTATTTGAGCTACGTGGATGAATTAAAGTGTTTGAATTTCCAAGACGAAAATAAAAGTTTTCTGAGAAATTTTCTGAAAAATACTATTCATCGATATTTGCTCGGGATATAATTTTAGATTTTTGAGAAATACGTAATGATGGAATAATAAGGTGAGATGGATTATGTAATAAAAATCTAGTTATGGAAAAAACAATATTTCGCTTGTGGACTTAATTTATAAACTTTAAGGAAGGCGAAATAGTAATGGATATGTAATAATGGTATGATACTTATGTATTGTACAAAGAAATGGAAATGAGTATAATACGAAGTATTATACGAGTTTGTATGAAGGATGAAAAACGGTATACAAATTCTATAGGAATTAGAATACAAGAATAATGCATAAACTATAAGTATATGTATTAAAGTAATGTTAATAGACTTGAAAGGATTGGCTAGGATTTTGTATAAAGCCAAGTAAATTAAAGGGTTAAGCCCCAAACATAAATTAATAAACTAATGAGAGTTATTAATGCAAAGCCCAAAGGATTTATAAATTCAAGCCCAAGCTAGATTAAAATGAACGGGTTGACCCATGGGGCAAAACCATATTAATATGGTAAATGTGTGATAACCAAGATAAGTGGTGACCAAGAATGTGTGGTGACCAAGTGAGATGGTGATAAAGTAAGTGTGATGATCAAGTAGGAGTATTGACCAAGACATTTAATTAATGACCAAGTGTAGGATTAAAGTTGTGCTAGCCAAGTAATGAATAGTAAGGATGTGGGATGTTTTACAGACCAAAATACCCTAACTTTGGAAAGTCTATAAATAGAAGAGCTTGCAAGTCATTTTGTTGGTTGTTCAAATAATCCAAAGTGCTTAAGTGTTAGAGAGAATAAGCTAGCAATAAGTCATTCCACAAGTAAGAAGAAGAAGCAAGCTACCTTACCAAGACAACAAAAGTAAGATTTCTTCTCCAATTATCTTCTATCTCTACCATGATAGGTTGATAAGAAAAGTTGGATTAAGAAACATAAATGAGTAAGTAATGAACTTAAGATAATTAAGTTGGCAATAAGTCATTTAAGCTAACATAAGTTATAACTTATGAGAAAATAATATGAACTTATAAGGAGGTTATTAAGAGAATTGATATGAAGATAAAGGAATTTATATGATCATGTGTATCATGTATACCTAAGTTGAGTTATATGTTGAGAACATATAAGAAATGATGTTTAAGAAACTTAAATGGTCATAAGTCATTAACAATGAAATCTTAAGTAGTTTATAAATTGACAAGTTATAAGCTCATGAAGAATAAGTTAAAATCCAACAATGAACATAAGTATGTTGAGATGTTCACATGAAGAATAGACTTCACTTGTAATGTTGAACAAATCATAAGAAGGAAGATTTGTCGGAAATTGCACGATTGAACGACAATCGTCGAATTCGTAAAATTCTCGGATTGGAAGTCAAATTTTGTGTTTGATCACGGAATTATTGCTTTACAATGGAGTTAAGTCATATTTGGCATTTAAGAGTTACGGACTCGAATATGACCGGATTTCGACTTAGAACGAAGAAACAAGCGTTGAACGTTCACGAATGTTTATCGTTTTCGTTAAAAATGAATCAATAGGGGAATTTTTAGCAAACAAAGTCAAATAGATATAATTCTTGGATGATCATGTAGATTAGGTAATTTGTGAACCGTAGGCTTTTGAACGAGCCAATTCAGACTTATAACGAAGAAGTTATGCGTCCGGGAAGTTTGCAAAATTTCAAAACTACAAATTTTTTTCTGGTGCACAGAGTTGGCACCGTGGCGCCAACCCTAGGCAAATGACCGACGCCCCAGCGCCATGCATAGTACAAAACCTTCTGGAGAGTGGCGCCGCAGTGCGGCCCATTACATAAGGACTCGCGCCCCAGCGCTAAGTCCGAGATATGCTAGAATAGGGCTCGCGCCGCAGCGCGAGATGTAAGTATAGGACCGGCACCACAGCGCCAGTCTCAAAACAAGGATGATAAAGAATGTTCTAAGTACAAAGAAAGGAAATGGAAATAAACACAAACTTAAGGAATGTAATGTAACATTGTTTAAACTTTGTTAAACCTTAAGGAATATAATGTAAAGGTTAAGATAGCCTAGTCAAGGATAAATGCAATGGTAATGATAAACCGGAACGAATAGTAACTGAATCTAATACACAATTAGATTGAGAAGAAAGGTAAGATATAGTCGTATACATACTTGATTATATGTGACCTAATGTAAGGCATTATATGATCATGTACTGTAGGGACTTAAAAGACTTAAACATAAAGTTAATATACGGTAGCAGACGCTAAAGGCAAGTATTCTAACTCTTGTTTCAGTTCAATATGAACAAGTTTAAGATTCATGTATTCTTTCGCATGGATTGAGGTATGTTGAGGTTAAAGCCAATTCCTTTGGCTAAACTTGATAATCTACTTTTGTATTATAAAATGTTGCTTTCTTTTGTCAACTACTTGATATGGTTTTCAGAAGAAGACTGAAATGTTAAACAAATATTTTGTCGGTAAAACGACAGGCACGTGAGGTTTCCAAATGATTAAACGTATATACGTTTAATGGATGTAGTGTTGATCAACATAGAGTACAATAGGCTGATCACCTAGAAGTGCTTGAAAGTAATATCAGGCTTACAGAATTCGTTCCGGGTTGTCCTTTTTCAAATAAAGAAGGAATACTCGAGGTCTCTGACCGGGGTGAATGTTTTACTAAATCTTGATGTTATTGTAACACATTTTGAAAGAAAAGACGAAGTGCTACTTTGAATTATCAATAGTACTTCATAACTATTGTTCAGTTATTGAAGATATACGATTCGTATGTGTCAAGCATGTTGTTATTGAATTGTTATACTTGCTGAGCTAGCCATGCTCACTCTTGCTTAAACCATATGAATGCAGCTAAGACTGAACATCCCGAAGGATTAAAAAGGGATAAAGGAAAAGCTAAGGCAGATTGTTAAGCTGTCTTGTAATAGTATAGGTCTATTATTGTAATGTAACTGATATTATGACAAAGAACCTTCGTAATGGGTATAGAACCTGGGAAATTATAAATATTACTTTAATATATAGAAGTTATATTCGTTCTTTGAGACTATTCAATTGGATGAATGTATAAATGTTTTACAGTATAGCACCATCTGTCGGGTGGGAAGATACCCGGATTTGGGGGCGCTACACTAGCCGAGCTAAAACTGGCATCGACTCTTTCTTTAAAACCATACATGTATCTCATAACTTGAATCATTTGAAAACCTGGCTAACACGAAGGTTAGACAAGCGTTTAAGAAAAACTTGCCTTCAGCGTCCGCTACAGTACAATTACGTTTCCTTTGAGTCTTTACAGTCTCTACAATACATACTCACATAACATACCACATTAGGTCATGAACGAACATACTTGGTTCCTAAAGAATCTTACCCTTCTTCTCAATCTAATCCCGTATTAGATTTGTTATTATGGGTTCCAGCTTTCTGTCATTCTTTTACATCATCCTTACCAACTTCGTTCTCTTATACTTAAGTGAAATTATTTCACTAATACAACTCGGTTCGAGTTAATCATCTTTCCTTACGGTTTACTAATGTTCTTACATTATTAAACGACATTTTAATCGTCCTTGGTTAAGTACGTTTATTGTATACCATTTGCGTTCATCTTACTTGACTTTCTTTTAACCCTAAGTGATCATACTTGGGTTTTAATTATGACTTAATAATCTTTTATTAAGTCCTTTAGTTTATTGTTAGACAATTCCATTCAAGCTCTACTTGCAATCATTCTTTACAGTCTAGCTTTTAAGACTGGCGCTGCGGCGCCGGTGATCCTTTGTTGTGCCGCGCTGCGGCGTCGCCCATTAGGGCTTGGAGATCGGACTAGGCGCTGCGGCGCGAGTCCCTTTGTTAACTATCGCACTGCGACGCGAGTTTGCAGTGTGCTCGATTACTGTTCCGCGCCGCGGCGTAGGTCATTTTGCCTTGGGTTGGCGCCGCGACGCCAACTCTGTGCACCAGAAAAATTTTCAGTTTTTAAAATTTTGTGAACTTCCCGGACGCATAACTTCTTCGTTATAAGTCCGAATTGGCTCTTTCAAAAGCCTAAGGTTCACAAATTACGTAATCTACATGACAATTCAAGAATTTTATCTATTTGACTTCGTTTGCTAAAAATTCACCTATTAGTCCATTTTTAACGAAAACGATAAACGTTCATGAACGTTCAACGCTCGTTTCTTCGTTCTAAGTCGGAATTTGGCCATTTTTGAGCCCGCAACTCTATAATGACAAATACGACTTGTCTCCATTGAAAACCAATGTTTCCAAGCTCAATATCAAAATTCGACTTCCATTCCGAGAATTTCACGAATTCGACGATCGTCGTCTAATCGTGTGAATTCCGGCGAAACTTCGTTACTTGAGATTTATAGACCATTCACTTGGATTCAATCCATCATATTATGATCTTGACATACATGCTTTGTTAACTTATAAACATGATAAGTTATTACTTGCTCATTGTGAGCTTATGACTTATACCATTTCAATTACTTAGATATTCATTTCTCATAACTTATGCCTTCTTTTCATATGGCTTATCATGGTTACTGACTTCTAACCAATACTTTTGCTTCTTAATATCATGCTAACTTTATTTGTGTAATCATGTTACAAGTTCTTACAATTCTTATAAGTTCATTACTGTTCTTCACAAGTTCTTAACTTATAAGTATAAATGACTTATTCATAACCTATTACGGCTTAAGTCCATTAACCATTCATTATTCCAATCTCTTCTAAGCATGATTGTTCTACCAATACCCCCTTCTCTAACAATAGAAGAGAAAGAGAAACATGGTTCAAGAACACTTACTCTTGAATAACAGTTAGAAAATCTTTAATCTCCTTCTTGATTCTTGCTTAATGAAAACTCTAGCTTCTCTAGCTTTTTCTCTCAACCAAATAAGCTCTTAACTTATTAGTTGTTGGTGGAAAATCTAACAAGGAAAGTTTAACTTATTTGTGCTTATTCTCTCAACTAAATAAGTTACTTATATATGAGAGGAGTTAGATGAAAATGAAACAACCACAAAATGAACTCCAAGCTCTCTATTTATAGGAAATCCTAGATGAGCGTATAATGGTCAAAAGGCCATCCACCTCCTTACTATTCATTACTTCCTAATTAAGTTAACTTGGTCACCACTTCTACTTAGCCACCAAGTCACTTGCTCACCACTTAAGTTATCCATTGCTTAGTCATTAAGTCTCTTGCTAATAACATAATTTGTTTTCCCATCAAGTCTACCCACTTTACACTTGGATTGCTCCATGGATCATGGCTAATTCATTGGGCTTGGTTAATTCATCCCACTACTTCCTTAATAGGCTTGTGCTACATGATTTGGACTCATGATATACCAAACACTTGGGCTTGATTGTCACATTATATTGGACTCCTACTATTAAGTTTATAATCCTACAAGTCCCATCCCTTTAAATTACATAACTTAACATTTATACCCCACGTATAATTTTCGTATGCTATCTCGTATATTAATTCTTAATATACGTTATCTCATTCTTCATACATGATAGTACAATACGTCGTATTATACTTACATTCAATACTTGGCTCACATAATACTTAACAAATCCTACCAATTCTACAAATTCATTACAATTGGCTTAAAGCCTTATAACGTATAATCACGTATAATTCTCGTATACTAGCTCGTATACTTATTCCACATATATGACATAACATCATTCATACGTACTCGTATAATATCTCGTATCATACTCATATTCATTACTTCGTATAATACCTACGTATTATACGATCATTACTTAATTCATTAATCGTATTTCATTTCATTCTCGTAAATCATTTTCCTTAAACGTTAGGTTTTAAGTCCGCGGGCAAAAAACTGCGTTTTTCATAACTAAAATATTATTAGATATTCCATCTCACATCGATATTCTATCATTATGTATTTCTCGGAAGTTCAAAAATAATTTCCAAGCAGAAATGCATAAATAGTATTTTTTGAAAAATTTATCGGAAAGCTTTTATTTTCATCTTGAAAATTCAAACACTTTAATTCTACCACGTAGCCAAAATTCTACGATGTTCTGACATTTCTAGGTCATAGAACGACGTTCGATTAGCTTGCTCCATAAATAATCAATTAAATTCATTTAATAAAAAATAAAAATTTAATTCTCAAAAAAATCCGATTTTCTGGGGCGTTACATTATATGGACGAGATGGACATATGTGTCATCGTGGCAGTGAGAGCTCTCAAGGAGGGTCATACCATCATCCCGATGATCGTGGCTGAGACGTTAAGGTCGGCCACGTTCTGCAGTACCTACCCTACAGGGGTCTTTACAGGCAGCTCGGTCATGTTATACGTGTGGTTTATGTCACACCTGAGACCGATTGGTACTTTCTGCCAACACGGGTACTGCTTTACCCATGATGTACCTATGTCTTACTCCTTTCAGCCATCGGAGTGTACAAACACTATATCTTGGTCATCATTCTTGGTAGGGATCAGAGATCCATTTGGCATCTTGCCATGTTCAGGGCTCAGCTCACCCTATAGCTTCATTATTCACGCTCCGAGCATGGATTATCTCCCTCTAGCTGGTTTAAGGGGCATGACGACCTACCACCCACTGGTTGTGATGTCACAGTTTGACCAGTTCCAGGATTTCCATCCTTTTAATGGGGCGTTAGGTCAGCGTTTAGCTTCTCACCATTTATCAGTAGAGGACCAATCCCGGGTGTATGCTTGTTGGGATTAGCGTGAGATAGCTGATTTTTTCTGTTAGCCATCCAGGCTGTTCATCAGAGTATTCTGCGTGGATGGAGACAAAGACTTCATTGGCTGCGGCAGTATCCACAGTGTCGGGTATTGATTAAAATGGTGGAGAGCCCATGGAGGATAGTAATTCTCCCACCAAGGAGGAGCTATTTACTGGGTTGCCAGTAGCTCTTTTAGATTCTCCTAGTAATAGCATTGTCGTGATCCAGTATTCAACACAGTATTTCGAACAGTCTGATGACCTTTGAGAGAGATCACGCTAGAGCCCTGATGTTGACAGCCCTTGATGGGAGAGACGTTGCTCTGTAGGATAGAGACAATGCCTTAGCTCATGTAGATACAATTATTGCTGAGCGGGATGAGGCCAAATCAGCCAAAGATGTCGTGATAGTCGAAAGGGATAGTGCCATATCTGCCCGGGATGTAGTCGTTACAGATAGTACTACAGTGAGGTCCCTTACTAGTGGCATGATTACAGAGATGAGCACGTATATTGATGAGCATAGAGTCACCATGCAGATGGCTGTAGATCTGTTAGCTCGTGTGGATACCTTTGTACAGGAAACCACAACGTTACCCCCTTCTTCTGAGAGAGATGCCATGTTGGGCTCGATAGCTCGCATATACAATAATTTGTAGATGAGCATGCATTTTCATGCACAGACTAGCTTAGCCATTTTGTCATGTACAGTTCATATTGTATATATCAAACAACATTATATACAGCAAGGAAACATATTTTGATCACTTCCCTTTTAGTTATGCCTTGTTGCTTGCGTGATATTTTCTCGTTTCTTTAGGGCTTGTGATCTTGATGTATCCAGAATTTCTCCTTGATGGATGGGCATTGAGCTGTCTCTGGATATTCCAGAATGGATCGTTGATTTGTGTATATTCCCTACCGTCTTTATTGTCTTGGGACTGGTTTCTGTATGGAAATGTGAAGAGGAGTGTGACTTTCCTCTCCGAGATCGACCGCACCACAGATGGTCGTCAGTACTCCTATTTAAGAGGAGCCCAGTTAGTTCTGTCTCTTATGGATTGGCGTTTCCCTTTGAGGATCAACTGCAGCTTAGATGGTCGGCGATTCTCCCATTTTGGGGGAGGTCAGGTAGTTCCATCCCTTTGGTCTGAAGTCGGCGAAATGTAACGCCCCAGAAAATCGAATTTTTAGGAGAATTAAATTTTTATTTAATTATAAGGATTAAATGAATTTAATTGATTATTTATAGGAGTAAGCTAATTAAAGGTCGTTCTATGACCTAGACATGTCAGAACGTCGTAGTATTTTGGTTACATGATAGAATTAAAGTGTTTGAATTTCCAAGATGAAAAGAAACGCTTTCTAAGAATTTTTTTAAAAAATACTATTCACATATTTCTGCACGGAAATTATTTTTGAACTTCTGAGAAATACGTAATGATAGAATATCGAGGTAAGATAGAATATCCAATAATATTTCAGTTATGAAAAATGCAGTTTTTCGCCTACGGACTTAAAATCTAACGATTAGGGAAAGTGATTTTCAAGAAGGAATTTAAATATGTATAATGAATTAAGCAATGATCGTATAATACGTAGCTATTATACGAAGTAATGAATACGAGTACGATATGAGGTATTATACGAGTATGTATGAATAATGGTAAGTCATATATCATGAATTAGCATACGAGTTAGAATACGAGAATTATACATAAATTATACGTTATAAAGCTTTAAGCCATGAGTAATGGACTTGTAGGATTGCATAGCAATTTGTGAAGTCCAATAAGAATTAATAAGCAAGCCCAATATTATCTAATATTAAAGCCCAATTGGTTGTTAAGGTAAAGTCCTAAAGTAATTTAATGCAAGCCCAAATGATTAAGTTAAGTTAATTAAGTTAAAGGCCCAAAGTAAGTATCCAATGGGTAGGCATGAACCATGGGGCAACCCATGGGTGATCCAAAGTACAGAACAAGTATACTTAAAGACTAAGTAAGTGTGGTGAGCAAACAAAGTGCTTAAGTGATGGGCAAGTAGACTTAAGGGCTAAGTAATGGATAAGTGTTGTGCTTAGCAAGTAATGAATAGTAAGGAGGTGGATTAAGGAGGTGGAAGTGGCGTAATGACCATTATACCCTAACTTTGGTTTTCCTATAAATAGCAAGCTTGAATTCATTGTTGTTGGTTGTTCATTTACTCCAACACTTTACAACTTAATTGGTAGAGAGAATAAGCACATATAAAGTTAGACTTCCTTTATTAAATTTTCAAGAAGCAAGAAGAAGATTAAGGATTAGCAAGTGATCATCAAAGGGTAAGCAATCTTGAACCATGATTCTCTTTCTCTTCCATAGTTAGAGAAGTGAGTATTGGTAGAACTAGTATGCTAAGAAATGATAGGAATGAGTAATCAAATGGCTTAAGTCTTAATAAGTTGTACAAGTCATGAATAAGCTATTCGTAATCATATAAGCTATAAACCAATGAAGAATTTGTAGAAACTTGTAACATGTTTACATTAATGAAATTGGTATGATAAGATGAAGCAAGAATGATGGTTAGAAGTCTTGATCCTTGATAAGTCATGTAAAAAGAAATCATAAGTCATGAGAAATGGAAACACAAGTAGTTTGTACTTTTAAAAGTTATAAACTCATAAAGAACAAGTAATAAACTTATCATAATTATAAGTTAATAAAGTATGTAAGTCAAGATATTAGTATAATGGAACGAATCCAATTGAAAAGAAGAATAAATTCTTAAGTAACGAAGTTTTGTCGGAATTCACACGATTAGACGATAATCGTCGAATTCGTGAAATTCTCGGAATGGAAGTCAAATTTTTTATTGAGCTTGGAAACATTGGTTTTCAATGGAGACAAGGCTTATTTGGCATTATAGAGTTGCGGATTCGAGAATGACCGAATTCTAACTTAGATCGAAGAAACGAGCGTTGAACGTTCACGAACGTTAATCGTTTTCGTTAAAAATAGACTAATAGGTGAATTTTTAGTTAACAAATTCAAATAGATAAATTTTTTCATGAAAACATAGAGTATGTAATTTGTAAACTGTAGGCTCTTGAACGAGCCAATTCGGACTTGTAACGAAGAAGTTATAAGTCCGGGAAATTCGTTTATGTAATAAAACTATCAAAACTGTCTGGTACTGAGGTCTGGCGCCGCAGCGCCAAGAATGCCCTTAGCCACTGAAGTCTCGCGCCGCAGCGCGACCTTTTGAATTGCAGTTGGCGCCATAGGGCCAGGTCCGGTTGAAAGCCACTGTATAGTGGCGCCGCGGCGTGGAATGAGGAAGGAAAGCTGGCGCCGCAGCGCCAGCATCTGGAGAAGCCCAGAGAGGAAGGGTTATAAATGTAAAGGGGAAAACAATTTAATGATAATGAATCATATCAATGCTAAACCTAATGTAACATCATTAGGAATGTTATAAACCTTAAGTATAATACTAAAGGTTTGAGATAAGTCAATTAAATGTGAACGTGAACGATAGGCAATAAGTATACTTAACTAATGACGATCGAGTTTCGATTAATAATGTAGGAATGTTAGTAAGCCATAAGGAAGGATGATTAACTCGAACCGAGTTGTATTATTGAAATAATTTTAATTAAGTTATGGAAGAGAAAGAATTTGGTAAGAACGATGTAAAGAACGACGACAAGCCGGAACCAATAATAACAAATCTAATATATGATTAGATTAAGAAGAATGGTAAGATTCATTAGGAACCATGTATGCTCATTCATGACCTAATGTGGTATGTTATGTGTTTATATGTTGTAGAGACCGTAAAGACTCAAAGAAAAAGTAATTTTACTATAGCAGACACTGAGGGCAAGTTTTTCTTAAACACTTGTCTAACCTTCGTGTTAGCCAAGTTCCTATGATTCATGTTATGAGATGCATGAATTATTTTACTAAAGGGTCGATGCCAGTTTTACCTCAGCTAGACTAATCTTGAAGAGTTGATTGATTTATTTACAAGTTTTTTAATATAGAATTGCTAACGCTATCCTACACCAATTGTTTGGTACGGATTCAAGATAAGCCTAAATATGAATAAACAAATATATTTTCATCGAGTATTCGATGGGCACGTGAGGTTGCCATAACTAAAACGTACACACGTTTAATAGATGTAGTGTTGATCAACATAGAGTACTATAGGCTGATCACCTAGAAGTGCTCGTAAGCTATGCCGGACTTACGGACTTAGTGCCGGGTTGTCCCTTTCAAAGAAATTGTGAAACGCTCATGGTCTTGGACCAGAATTAAAATTTTACTGAATATTGTCATTGTAAAACATTTTGAAGGAAAAGAAAGGCTATTTTGAAGTATTGATAGTACTTCGTAACTATTATCCAGTTATTGAAGATATATGATTCCTATATATCAAGCATACTTTTTAAATGAAATTGTTGTACTTGCTGAGCTTGTTATGCTCACACTTGCTTGAACCATAAGAATGCAGCTTAGACCGAATGGACCATAGGATCCGGCAAGGATAAAGGGAAGGCTAAGGCAAACCGCTAGATTACTTATGTAATAGTATAGGTTTATAATGATTATATTTGATATTATGACAAGAAGAAATGTAACGGTTATAAAGAACCTAGGGAATGGTAATATTGTTTTGGAATATATACAAGGCATATTCGTTCTTTTGAAGCATTTCAATTGAATGGTTGTGTGAACTGTAGCACCGTGGAGCACCATATGTCGGGTTAGAATAGACCCAGATTTGGGGGCGTCACATGAAATGTGATGGATTGCAGGATGATCCCAGTACCGTTGACAAGTGTTTGTGTTTGGTAAGGGGTAAGACCGAACCATGAATGGTTGCCTACGTACTCCTATTGAAGAGGAGATCAGGTCTGCGTAGTTTGAACCTGGTGTAAGAGGTTCAACGTTGTATGTGGCAAAGAGGGTGTAGGGATGTTTTTGTTGTTTTTGTTTTTATAATAAGAAGGGTGTAGAAATATTTTTGTTGTTTTGTTTTATTGTGATCGGGCCATATAAAATATGGCTTCCTACGTACTCCCGTGTATCAAGGAGATCAGGTCGGAGTAGTTCGCCCTATGTTAAGGACGGTTTGTAGCCAATGAAAAGTTTGTTCCCATGTTCAGGACAAACTGCGGGTGTGAAAAGTCTTATCCCTAGCGGGGTAAAATTGCGGGTGTGAAAGGTTCAATCCCTAGTGGGATAGCCGGAGATGAGTAAGGGTTCAAAACTAGGTGAAGAGAAAAGGATCTGGCGATCCGAAACTAGGCTGTTGGTTGGAAAAGTGTGTTTGTCCCTGATGGGGCAGATGAATGTGAAGAGAAGTTGTATGTAGTGAAGGGTTAAAAAACATGAAATGACTAGGGATCTGGTGATCAAAAACCAGGATGTTTGCTTGATGGTAACCTCAAACATAGTACCGTTTCACGGTGTCCGAGTTGATAAGCTGTAGAAATTCATCACCATCCATTTTTTTGTAATCTGAGAGCACCTCCTTGACAAAAAACGGGCCTTCCCAGTTAGGGACGAATTTTCCCTTGGCCTGATCTTGGTTGTCAATAGTCTTCTTCAAAACCAAGTTGTGTTGTTTAAACTACCGTAGTTGGACTTTTCTGTTATAGGACCTGGCAATCCTTTGTTGGTATAACTGGCCATGGAAGATAGCAGAGGCTCGCCTTTCGTCTATTAGAGACAATTGGTGATGCCTATCTTGTACCCATTGGTCTTCATCCAGCTGAGCGTCTATCAACACTCTAAGGGATTCCATTTCCACTTCTATGGGGAGCACTGCTTCCATCCCATAGGTTAATGCATAGGGTGTTGCCCTAGTGGAAGTGTGCATTGATGTTATGTAGGCTAACAGAGTTAGAGGCAACATGTCAGGCCACCCTTTGTGGTTGGCGGATATCTTCTGCATCATCTTCTTAATGCTTTTGTTAGCCACTTCAACAACACCATTCATCTTTAGACGGTAGATGACGGAGTTGAGATGCTTGATGTGGAATTTACTGCACAATTCTTCAATCATTCTGTTGTTGAGGTTCTTGGCATTGTCTGATACAATTACCTCTGGTTGTCCATATCGACAAATGACATTGTTTCTGATGAAAGCAATGATGACTTCTTTGGTAACCCTAGGGAAGGAGGCTGCTTCTACCCACTTGGTGAAGTAGTCGATCATGGTGAGGATAAATCGATGCCCATTCCTGGCTTTGGGCTTGATGGGCCCGATCACGTCCATTCCCCACATTGAGAAGGGCCAGGCCGAACTCATATTGTGGAGTTCCCTTAGAGGGGCGTGGATAGCATCCCCATGAATTTGACAATGATAACATCTCCTGACGTGATCCTCATAGTCAGCCTTGAGAGAGAGAGCTAGTAATGCCATGTTCTGAGGAGTTTCTTAACAAGTAGGGGCCGCTCATATGTGGGCCACATACTCCACCATGGATCTCATTCGCGAGCCTCTGAGCTTGGTCCTTGTCTAGACATCTAAGGGGACCTAATCCTGTATCTCTTTTGTAGAGTGCATCTCCACTCAGGTAGAATTGCATAGCCAGTCAATGGATCCGCCTTCTTTCAGTCGGGATCACTTCAGCGGGTGTAGATCCAACTTGTAAGTACTCCTTGATATGCTGATACCAAGGTTGTTAGATGGCAGGTAGCTCATCCGATACTTCTCCAATGTAATTCCCATAGGCTGGAGCCTTTTGTTGGGCAAATGTAAGGGTTGGCATGTCTTCCTTGCCATGTATGTTGATCAAGGAGGCCAAGGTTGCTAGTGCATCCGCAAAATCATTCCTATTCTGAGGAATGTGGAGGAAGGATATTTCTTCAAACTTCGAAGCCATCTGTAGAACCTGCCGATGGTAAGGCAGCAAGTGTAGACCTTTGGTGTGATAGATTCCTGTAGTTTGTCTGATTACCAACTCGAAATCTCCAAAGACAGTTAACCGTCTGATGCCCATTGATTAGGAAAGTTTTAGCCCCATGATATAGCCTTCATACTCAGCTATGTTGTTGGTGTTGGCAAACTGTAATTTGACGGCGACTGGATGTTACTCCCCCGTAATGGATACTTGAAATGCTCCAGCCCCATAACCTTTTATATTTAAAGCTCCATCAAAATACATCTTCCATGTTTGGTGTACATCGTACTAATGGTGTTGTTGAATTGCCATTATCCCTTCATCGAGGAAGTATGTTTCCAAGGGTTCTAAATCCCCTGAAGGTGCGGCGATCAGTTGATCCGCAATTCCTTGACCTTTAATGGACTTCTGCGTCACGCAGACGATGTCAAATTGTTGTAGGATCAACTGCCATCTGGACAGTCGACAGTTCAGCATGGGTTTACTAAACACGTACTTGAGAGAATCCACGCGGGATATGAGATGGGTTGTGTGACCATGGAGGTAATGTTGTAACCTCATGGAAGCCCAAGCTAAAGCATAACAAGTCATCACAATCATAGTGTACTTGTGTTCACTACTATTGAATCTTTTGTTGAGGTAGTAGATAGCTCGCTCTTGGCCTCTATCGTCTTTCTGTCCTAGCATGCAGCCCATGGCATTGTCACTTATGGACATGTACATGAACAGGGGAACATCATCCCTAGGTGGTACCAAAACAGGAGCTTTGACTAACTACTCTTTGATTGTAAAGAAGGCCTTCTAGCACTCATCATTCCATTTCATGGAAGAGTTCTTCCTTAACAACTTGTAAATAGGCTCACAGGTTGCTGTGATTTGGGAAATGAATCTGCTAATGAAGTTGATTCTTCCAAAAAATCCCCGTATTTCCTTCTCTGTCTGAGGAATGGGTATTTTCGTGTTGGCCTAGATTTTGGTGGGATCCAGCTCAATCCCCTTGTGGCGGACTAGGAATCCTAGCAAGTTGTCGGATGTAAAGCCAAAGGCGCATTTGGCTGGATTCAACTTCAAGTTGTACTTACGCAACCTATTAAAGAGCTTTCTGGGATGGTCTAGGTGGTCTTCCTCCCTTTGGGACTTGACAATAATGTCATCCACGTAGATCTATATCTCCTTATGCATTAAATCATGGAAAAGAGCCATCATGGCTCGCTGGTAGGTAGCTCCGGCATTGATGAGGTCGAATGACAACCGTCTATAGAAAAAGGTTCACCAAGGAGTGATGAATGTAATTTTCTCACGATCCTCTTCAATAACCATAATTTGATGGTACCCTGCGAAGCAATCAGCAAAGGAGTACATGTCGTATTGAGCAGTATTGTCAATGAGAATGTGGATAAATGGCACGGGAAAACTGTCTTTAAGGCAAGCTTTATTCAGATCCCGATAATCCACCCAAACTCGCACCTTTCCTCTGGGTTTAGGCACGGGGACTATGTTTGATAGCCATTCAGGGTAGGTAGACACCATGATGATGCCTGCTTGAAATTGTTTCACAATTTCTTCTTTAACTTTTAAACTCCACTCAGGTTTCAATCGCCTGAGCTTCTGCCTGACTGGCTTGAATCCCTCTCTAATAGGGAGGCGATGAATGACAATGTCAGTGGACAAACCCACCATGTCTTCATGAGACCGTGTAAACACATCCTGCAATTGGGTTAATAGTATAACCATGTCATTCCTTTGGTTTGGAGTGAGGTATGTACCAATCTGGATTAGTTTAGGACTTTCTAAGGTTCCGAGATTGAACGAACTTGTTTGATCAAGGTTGGGTTTAGGTTTGTCTTCAACCCATTCTTTGATCTCCTGAGGTATCTCAATGTCCTCTTGTATTTCCATCAAGTCTGAGTCCAACTTTTCATCAAAGTTACAATCCTTATGGAGAAAAGGCACCTTATCAGCAAGTATAGGCACATCTAAATTCAGAGTCCTGAAACAAAATATGCTTTCACTTAATATATATGAAACTGTTTAATCATACAAAGTCTTAGCATATACTAACAAAACAACTGCTAATACTGTATAGAAAAGTAAGCAGTTATTATTATCTACAGGGCAGAAGGAGTTTCTGCCCGTTTTACCCTTGTCGACCAATGAAAGGAGTGATGCTCCAGTTGTCAAGGGTGAAGTCATGATGGACTGCAATGATGGAGGGGTTGTCATCGTCCTCCTTCTCCCGAATGATGACCATTACGTCTGGGCAATCTTCGTCTAGGGTGTATCTATTTGTATGTTCATCATGGACAATGATGCATATGTTTGACATCATCTAGGCGATGTCCTATTTATGCCTTTGTTCCTCTTCTTCCACTTTTGGATCTGGAACTAGGACTTCTTTCCCCTTTACCGGTATCGGTTTAGGAAATAACACGGCCATTACATGGGTCGGCACCTTTACCGGAGACAGTACATGCTTAGGAACTGTAGGTGGAGATAATTGTCGTGTGGCTGAAGTTGAAGGAATCTGTTTTTGCTTACAAGGATTCCTACGACTGGAACTAGCGGTATAGCCTAGTCGGGTTGTCCCTATTTGACTGGGACAATGAATGGAGTGCTTGATGCCCTAATTGTCTTTGCCCAACCCTTATCCAGGTTAATAACCCAATGACATCATTTCTTGAGTGGCCGACATTACTTCGGTTGAAACCTGGGGTATGAGAGGTGGCGCTCCAACAGGATGGTAGTGAGTGTTGCTCACCTCTAGGGCATGAAAACTGACCGACTCAACTTCTGAATTGAAGCTGATGAGTGGTACGTTAACTTGTTCAGGACATTCCGGCTCAGCGTTGACGGTGACTAGGCTGTTGTTCATAATGTATTTAAGTTGTTGGTGAAGAGCGGAAGGGACTACCCCGGCCATATAAATCCACGGTCTTCCCAGAAGCAGGTTGTATCCTGTATCTATTTTGAGAACGTGAAAGGACATGTAGAATGTATGTGGACCAATCTGCACTGGTAGTTCAATCTCTCCGACAGAGTTTCGTTGGGATTCATCAAAAGCTTTGATAACCGTATGGCTGCTTCAGATCCGATTGAGATTGATGTTCATCTTCACCAAAGTGGCATAAGGACATATATTCAAAGATGACCCTCCATCTATCAAAACTCCTCCCACCATGTATCCGGAAGATAAAATCGCTTGTGCAACGGCCGGTAATGACCGGTCCCTTCGGGAGGTATATCATTGTCAATGAAAAATATCACATTGTTGTTGAAAATGTGATCCACCAGGAGCTGGAATTTCTCAACATCTATTGACTTGGGCAATTGGGCTTCTTCCAACACCCTGGGCAATACCTTCCTGTGATCTTCGGAAGAGAAAACTAAGTCCAGTAAGTAAACTTGATGTGGAGCTTCTCTTAAGCTTGAAACCACCTTGGATTCATTATGGCCCATAGTACAGAGAAATTCTTCCACTCTTTTCATGGGAATCTTCACCTTTAACTTAATGGTAGGCTTCATCACCCGTTGGGGAAGATACAGTGGATTATCCTTCGACATTGCAGCAGTTATGTGAGATGTGGATCCTTCAACCCCTCCATAATTCCATGGAACTTTTTGTAGGCTGACAACAGGATATTTTGGTCTGAATGGCAAGATAATTGGTTCTGGCTCAACCACTTTTAAAAGATAGTCAACTCCTTTGAGTTGAATTGGTTGGATTTTATGTGAGGGAGTAGCTGCATCTGTCTCAGAAGTTATGACTGCTACGACTTCCTTCCACTTTGTAGGAAACGCGTCCTCACTTTTTAGTATAACAACATCATCGTCTGCCATCTGCAAGACACCGCTGTGAATTAAATTTTGAATAAGGTGGCAGAGTGCCCATCATTCTTCTGTGCTGTGACCGCGAGATTGGGAGTGATATTGGCACACTCCATTGAAATCAAACCGTCTTGAATGCAGGCTGATTGGAGGTAGCATAGTTGTGATTCTTCCTTCATTTATCAGCATCTGCAGTATTTCTTCCATCGGTTGGCCTAGGTATGTAAATTCCCTTTTGTGGGCAAAATCCCTACGGGCTTTAGCACTTACTCTTTTTACAATTTTATCCTCTAGTGTTTCATTTTCTGGAATATGCGGTGGAGTGTTTGTGACAAGAGGAAGGAGACTAGCATGTTCCTGACTAACTAATTGGCGTGTGACTTGATGCTGATAGACCACCAGTTCTGCCAATTGGTTAAGTTGCTCATGCAGAGCATTCATTTTTCGTTCCATTGTATACTGGAACTTTGCAAAATCCCATTTGTCAGCACCACCCTTGCTGGTTTGGGAAGATCCACCATTAAAATTGGAATTCTGTCCACTGCTCCAATTAATCATATTGACCTCTTCTTCTTTGTATTGAGGAAGAGGGTTGTCTTGCAAATGGGGTTGATCGGGCTTGGTGACCACAATCTCACCACTATCGATCAAATCCTTGATCTTGTGTTTCAAGGCCCAACAATCGTGAGTATCATGTCCCGGTGCCCCGGCATGATAAGCACATTTTCGAGTAGCATTGAAACCTCTCCCATTTGGGTTTGCTGGTGGAAGAAGATGAGTAATTTTCTTCTGAGTGATCAGAAGATTGAGAATGTTCTTGAGTGAGTCCCCTAGGGGTGTGAACACTCGAGTGCGTCTGACTTCTCCACCTTTAGGTAATGGAGGGTTTAAAGCCTGCGCTTGAAAGGTGTTTAATTTCTCCTTTGGATAGGCATGTTCTGACTGCCTTTCTGACCTTGTAGTATCAAGGAAACATCCTCCTCTTTCTTTTTATCGACCCTCCGGGGCTTGTTTCCATAATTTTCGGACTGGATGTGCTCGGGAACAGATTTTAGGGCAGCTAGGTCTTGAATCTTTCCTGACTTTAACCCCATCTAAGCCATCTCCCCATGTTTAATCATTTTAGAGAATGGTTTGTCAATACCAGCTAAAACCCTCTCATAGAAAGAAGCTTCTTGTATGTCTATGAAGGTCATAACCATTTCTGACTCGTTCATAGAGGGAATAACTTGAGCAGCAAGGCGCCTCCACCTTTGAGCATACTCTTTGAAAGATTCATTAGTTTGTTTGCTGACTTTAGTAATTTGGTACTGGTCAGGGGCCATCTAAGACTGAAAGTTGTATTGATTGAGGATTGCATGAGCTAGCTCCTCCCAACTATGGATCTTGGAGTTGTCTAATCTAGTATACCATGAACGGGCTTCTCCAGTTAGACTCTTCTAGAATAGCTGCATCCTGAGCTTCTTGTCCTCAGCATAAGATCCGAGTTCTCCACCGAATACCCTCAAATGTGTGTAAGGGTCTCCTAACCCTTCATACTTTTCAAAGTCAGGAGTCTTGAACTTCTCTGGATAATGAACACCAGGGAATATACAAAGGTCTGCATATGAAACACTCCCATGTGCTCCAATCCCTTTGATAGAATGGTTGGTCTCTTCCATTTGAAGGACTTTCTTTATGATATCACCGGTGTCTGAATCTTCTCTGAGATGGGTGGTATCACGAAGTTTGTTGGTTGTATCCAACAGAGCATCAGGTACGGGAGCTTCTTTGTCCACACCTTGTGTTCCTCCATGTACAGAGGATTCAATATGTATGGGTATCCTTGTACCCTTAGTAGACTGGTATAGTTCTTTAAGTAAAACAACCAAATCTATGATTTGTTTACTTAATTCATCGAATTCTTCGTGGGAGACAGGATTAAGATTAGCCTGGTCAGATGAAGATATAATTGGCTGTAGGCTTGTGACCTTTTTGGACTTTAAATGGATAATAGGTCCGATTGTTTCCCTGCGAAAAATTGATGTAGTTTAGTTTTAGGGAATGTATAAATGTTTACATGCTATATAACGTATCCGTTTTAGGAGTATTATCCTGCAACACGGATGTTAGATGTTTGTAATACAGGATATCATGTTAATATTTGTAAATATGCTTGTACACATATTTCTTCATATTTCTCATTACATGGAGATTAATATGGGATGAAATTACAAGTAACTTACTTTACGAGTAATTTTGAAATGAGAAAGCATGAATAGACTTTCCTCCGCGTTTGGTTTATCATAGGCTGACCTATCTTAGGCTACTCTCGCGGCTTTGTGGCATGAAGGTTCCCAAATCATCACAATTAACTCGACGGGAAGTTAATCCGGTCATTCAACTGGAGCGAATTTGGGTGGTGCCTTTCTTGAGCCTTGTTGGAATTAGTCTTCCTACGAGTCCAGTAATCAAACACCGACAGGATAGCCTCCTGATGGAGAAATCACACAACATTCATTCACATACAACGTGTCTCATCGCTTTATGAAAAAGATGACATGTGCGAAGCACTAATATCATAAGCAGATATAGTGTAAAGCATTAACTACAGTACGTAAATGCATTCGTACACATCCATCAAATGCAAATGCAACATCCACACACAAGCATATAACAGTTTTAAAAAGTTTGTAATAACAACTTAAGTCCTCTTACTGGATGTCCCCAGCAGAGTCGTCATCTGTCGACATTGAGATTTTATTTGTCCCTTTCCTGTTCTTGTTTTTTTGGTGTTCTCATGTTTGGTGAGATTTGTTTAAAAAAACAAGTTGTGAAAAGGTTCGGTTGACTGTAAGAGTCGCCAGTTAGTTTTCTAAATGGTTGTACCAACACAACCGAGAAAAGGTTTGCACATTGACCTAGTGATGTGACACTGCTAAACGGGTCTGTGAAATCGAGTTTCATTGGGGTCCGGGGACTTGCTTATGCTGAGGGAAGGTGTTAGGCACCCCACGACATCCGTGTTTCCACGGTTACCACCACTTTTCAAGAAATCGTTATATGAATGTGTGTGTCTGTGTGTGTATAGGTGGGTCAATGTGTAGTTATTTGGAAGTAGTGATATGACTCGTTTGCATCTATATACAAAGGGTTTGAATTTATATAAAAATTCAGTTTTAAACAAGATATAGCAGTGATGTTTTGTAAAAAGAAGTTTTTCAAACCCTTATGATCAATAGTAATTGAGGCCTTTGATACTTTCATTTTGTTAAATGTTAGACTTGATTGCTTTTATTTTCGAGATGCGAAGCATCTTCGAGAAAATAATATACATAGTAGTGCCGAACTCCTTGTGGGCATGAGAGTCATCTATGAAAATTCGAAAATAGTGAATAATTTATAAGCCATGTACAACTGAAAATGCCCATCACGGAAACCGAATCTAGATTCAGTATACTAAATATGTGATCACATGATTCACATGCTCACATGATGTAGCAATTTATATGAAAGCTATAAGCAATTATACATATAAAAGCTGTAAATATATATATACAGACATGATCAACCACCATGAAGCACCTCCATGGGGGATTGGAAATGTAAATATATAAAAGCAATAAATATATATATAGAGACATGATCAACCACCACGAAACACCTCCATGGGGGATCAAAAATGTAAATAAAGCCGTAAAAATGATCAACCGCCACTAAGTAAACTCCAGGCGGGATAAAATGTAAAAAAAGCAGTAAAAGGCCACGAAGTAAACTCCAAGCCTGACAGAAATATATATATATATATATATATATATATATATATATATATATATATATATATATATATATCGACAAATTGCCGAAATGATAAACCGAGCAGGGATCGATATATATCTTGTGCATTTATTGCTTATATATATATATATATATATATATATATATATATATATATATATATATATATATATATATATATATATATATATATATATAAAAGCAAATAAACGATTCGGATGTGAGTCCAGGCTCAATCGAGGCATAACTCGATAATGTTAGTCCATATATATATATATATATATATATATATATATATATATATATATATATATATATATATATATATAAAGAAAAATAAAAGCCACGGACCAGAGTTCAGGCATACACACGCAACACGACTCTCAACGTGCAGAACTGTGTGTGCAAAGTAGTGGAGAAAGGCTTTAAAGTGTGTAAGAAGGCTTACCATGGACTGCCAAAGAAGACTTCAATAACTTTAAATGGATGAACCCTCAGCTCCCGCCGGAAAAAATATAGCAATATATAAGCTCACAAGTGTTCAGAATGAGAAAGCACTCAGTTTATAGTGTGTACAGATCAAATTGGACAGGGCTTCCTCGCCTTTTCTCTATGCAAAATGGCTGCCCCAAGCCCTCTATTTATAGAGGGAGGAGCCGCAGGTGTACATGCGGTAGCCGTAGATGCACCTGCGACTGTCTGGGGTGCCCCGAGTTATGCGGGTCCTGTCGTCTCGAAGTAAGTGCACGCATGTAATGTTATGTCCGTTCGAACTTTCAAAACTTCAATCTGGGCATCCAATCGAGGTGTATAAGACCTTTCACGATATGTTGTTGTCGAGTGCTACATAATGACATGGGATTAGAGGTTGTACGATGTCAGGAAGATGGGATCATACCTTGGTCTTCAAGCTTCAAATTCTATCTGGTGTGATGTCTTGTGCAGTAGTCACTCGGAATTGGAGCTCTTTGATTCTTGTAGGACATTGATATGTAGAATGTATGTATGAATGTTGAGACGGCGCAACGTGGGATTGGGATGACAAAATGACCTTTCTACCCCTCACCGGGGTTATCTCCGGTTTGAGCTGTTTTAGCGGTCGTTGTTCAAGGTTATATCTGAGATTGGATTGCTACAGGTGTTGACCGTCCTCAGTGTTATCTCTGAGGTATGCCTGACTTCCTGGAGTTATCTCAGGACTTGGGTAATGATTGCCTCGGGGCCATTACCGAGTGTTCGAAGCTGATTACATGTATTTGAAATAAGCATTTTTAGGGTTATCTCCAGAACTGCAACTGCATGCCTCGAGGTTGTCTCCAAGGTTGACATTATATTTCCTGGTGTTGTTTTTGGGACTGAGATTGAGTACCTCAGGGTTATCTCCGAGATGACACGATCTTCTCCGGTGTGATTTTTGGTATTTAAACTGCATTCCTCGGGGTTATCTCTGAGGTTGAAACTGAAACTCCTAATGTTATTTTCAGGACTGAGGTTGAAACTTATGATGGTATTTTCGGGACAGAGCTGGATGTCTCGGGGTTATCTCTGAGATGTTAACACTGAATACCCAAGGGTTGTCTTTGGGATTGAGCTGAGCTGTCTTCCAGAGTTATCTCTGAAAGATGTGTAGACACTTGAAATTTTCTGCACACCTGTTACTGACATTGCAGGAGGGCAGATTCGTCTTTCAGAGATAACCCTGGAAGATAACTCACATCTAGTCCGGATACTACCAGAAGCTCAGTTGCAAACCTGAAACACACACCGGGACAATCATTTCCAACCTCGGCAATAACCCCGAGGATTGCAGTTCTAATACCGGAACACACACTGTAGAAGACCGACTAATCACAGAGATAGCCCCGAGATGTTCCGTCTCAGTTCCAACACTGGGAATAGCAGAGTCCAACCTTGGAGATAACCCCAAGGAAGATAGTTGCAGTTCCGAAGATAACCCCAAAAATGCTTATTTCAAATATAAACAGCTTCAACCTCGGCGCTTACACCAAGGCACTCAGTACAAGACCTGGCGATAACACCAGGAGGACAGGCACACATCAGAGATGTAACTGAGGACCTTCAACACAGTCTCAGCGATAACCCTGAGTAATGTCTGCTTTATCAGCCCAAACCGGAGATAACCCCAGTGAGGGGCAAAGTCATCATCTTACCACCTTGACGCCACATCACGCCATCTCAACATCTCATACATACATTTCTACATAGCCATGTCCCACAAGAATCAAGGAAAACCAATCCCGAGTGACTATTATGCCGGATAACGGATAGAATTTGAAGCTGAAGACTAGAGGGTATCGTCCCATCTTCATGAATTCGTACAACCTTTAATCCCATGTCATTGCGTAACTCTCGACAACGGCGGTCCAAAATAGGTCCTAAATACTTCAGTCGGATGCCCGGATTGCAATTCTGAACGTTCGAGCGGATATCGCGTTGCATGCGTGAACGCACTTCGAGACGACGGGACTCGCGAAGCTCGGGCACCCCGGGCAGCCTTAGATACACATGCGGCTCCACCCTCAATAAATAGAGGGCTTGGGGTGGCCATTTTACAATAGGAAAAGGCGAGGAAGCCCTGTCCACTTTGCTCTATATACACCCCAAACTGAGTGCTTTCTCATTTTAAACACTTGTAAGCTCATATATAGCTACTTTTTATTGGCTGGAGCCGAGTATTCATCCATTTCAAGTTATTGAATTCTTCTTTGACAGCCCACGGTAAGCCTTCTTACACATTTTCAAGCCTTTCTCTTCATCTTTGCACACACTGTTCTTCACGTTGAGAGTCGTGTTGTGTGTGTATGCCCGGACTTCGGTCCGTGGTTTCATTTCAGTTTGTATATATATATATATATATATATATATATATATATATATATATACTTATATATATATTTTTATATATGGACTAACATTATCGAGTTATGCCTCGATTGAGCCTAGACTTCGGTCTGGAGCGTTTAATAGCTTTCGTATATATAGACCTATATATATGAACTGTGTGTCGAACTCTGTTCGATGAGCCTAGACTTATGTCTGGTGCGTTTAAATGCTTTCGTATATATATACTTATATATATATAAACTGTGTGTCGAACTTTGTTCGATGAGCCTGGATTTCGCATGTGGTGCATTTACTGCTTTAATATATATATACTTATATATATATTAACTGTTGTTGGACTTTGTCCGATGAGCCTGGATTTTATATCCGGTGCGTTTACATATATATATATATATATATATATATATCATCCCACCTTGAGTTTACTTCGTGGTGGTTGACCGTTTTTATTGCTTTTTGTACATTTCATCCCGCCTGGAGTTTCCTCCGTTGCGGTTGATCGCTTTTACAGCTTTATTTACATTTCTGATCCCCCATAGAGGTGCTTCGTGGCTGGTGATCATATCTGTATATATATATATATATATATATATATATATATATATTACAGCTTTTATATATATACCTGCTTATTGCTTTTTATCAATTGCGGCATCATGTGAGCCTAGGAATCATGTGATCACAAATTCAGTTTATTGGGTCTAGATTCGATTCCCGTGATGGACTTTTTCAGCTGTAAGCAGCTTGTAAATTTATCTGTGATGTTTGGATTTCCTCAGATGGTTTTCATACCCACGAGGAGTTCAGCACCTTTTTTACATTATTTTCTTACATATGCCTCGCATCTGGAAAATAAAATCAACCAAGCCTAATACTGAATAAAATGGGAGTGTAAAAGGTCTCAATTACTATTAAGGATCAGGGTTTGAAAAAACCTCTTTTAAAACATCACTGCTATAACTGGTTAAAACTGAATTTTTACATAAATTCAAACCCTGTGTATATAGGTGCGAACGAGGCCTCGCACAACTTCCAAATAACAGCACATTGACCCACACACACACACACACATTCATATAACAGTTTTTTTGAAAAGTGGCGGTCACCATGGCAGCACGGATGTCGGGGGGTGCCTAACACCTTCCCTCCGTATAAGCAAGTCCCCGGACCCTAATGAATCTAGGTTTCACAGACCCGTTTAGCAGTGTCACATCACTGGGTCAATGTGTAAACCTTTTCTCGGTTGTGTTGGTACAACCAGTTAAAAAACCAACTGACGACTCTTATAGTCCAATCGTCGACATTACACATGTCGGACCTTTTTCACTTATTTTTTCAAACAAATCTCACATAAAATGAGAACACAAAAGAACAGGTAACGAAAAGGGACAAATAAAAATCCCGACATCGACAGGTGGCGACTCTGCTGGGGACTCCAGTAAGAGGACTTAAGCCGCTATTACAAGCTTTTCAAAACTGTTATATGCTTGTGTGTGGATGTTGCATTTACATTTTTGATGAATGTGTACGAATGCATATCTTTACTGCGATTAATGCTTTACACTATATCTGGCTGTGATAATAGTGCTTCGCACATGTCATCATTTTCATAAACGGTGAGACACGTTGTATGTGAATGTATGTTGTGTGGTCTCTCCACTAGGAGGCTATCTTGTCGGTGTTTGATTACTGGACTCGTAGGAAGACTAATTCCAACGAGGCTCAGGAAAGGCACCACCCAAATTTGCTCCAGTTGAAAGACCGGATTAACTTCCCGTTGAATAAATTGTGATGATTTGGGAACCTTCATGCCGAAAAGTCGCGAGAGTAACCTAAGATAGGTCAGCCTCTGATAAACCAAACGCGGAGGAAAGTCTCTTCATGCTCTCTCATTTCAAATTACTTGTAAATTCAATTACTTGTAATTTACATTCCATATTCATCTCCATGTAATGAGAAATATGAAGAAATACGTGCATATACATATTTAAATTAGCATGCTATCCTGTATTACGAACAGCTAACATCCATTTTATAGGACAAAATTCCTAAAACGGACACATCACATAACATGTTAACATTTACACCATCCCTAAAACTAAACTACGCCAGTTTTGTCGTAGGGAGCATTCGGACCTATTACCCAGTTAAAGTCCAAAAAGGTCGTCGACCTACAGCCAATTATGTCTTCATCTGACCAGTCTAATCCAGTTTCTCACGAAGAATTTGACGGATTAACTAAACAAATTACAAAATTAGTTGTTCTGCTTAAATAACTACATCAATCTACTCGGGTCCAAAGATACCCATACATGTTGAATCCTCCACACAAGGGGGAACTTAAGGTTCTGATAAAGCCATTAGAGTACCTGAACTGTAGTTGGATACCACTAACAAAAGTCATAATGCCGCCCATCTCATAAGAGATCCAGACACCGGTGACATCAAAAAGAAAGTTCTTCAAATGGAAGAAACTCTTCGCGCTATCAAAGGAATTGGAGCACACGGGAGTGTTTAATTTGCCGACCTTTGTATATTCCCTGGTGTGCATTATCCAGAAAAGTTCAAAACTCCTGACTTCAAAAAGTATGATGGGTTAGGAGATCCTTATACACATTTGAAGGTATTCATTGGAGAACTTATATCTTATGCATAGGATGAGAAGCTCATAATGCAGCTGTTCTAGAAGAGTTTGACTAGAGAAGCCCGTTCGTGGTATACCAGATTAGACTACTCAAAGATCCATAGCTGGGAAGAGCTAGCTCACACCTTCCTCACACAATACAGCTTCCAGTCTCAAATGGCTTCTGACCGGTACCAGATTACCAAGGTCAAGAAACAGTCCAATAAGTCTTTTAGAGAATATGCTCAAAGGTGGAAGCGCCTTGCTGCTCAAGTAACTCCTTCTATGCCAGAGTCAGAGATGGTCATGACCTTTATCGACATACATGAAGCTCCTTTCTATGAGAGAATTTTAGCTGGCATCGGTAAACTATTTTCTGAAATGATCAAACATGGGGAAATGGCTGAGATGGGATTAAAGTCAGGAAAGATTCAAGACCTAGATGCCCTTAAAGTTGTTGCTGAGCACATCCAATCTGGAAATTATGGAAATAACCCCCGGAGGGTCCATAAAAAGAAAGAAGAGGATGTTTCCCTGATACTACAGGGTCAAAAAGGCAATCAGAACATGCCTATCTAGAGGAGAAATTACACTCCCTTTCAGGCACAGTCTTCAAACTCTCCAATACCAAAAGGTGGAGAAGTTAAATGCCCTAGAGTGTTCACACCCTTAGGGGACTCACTCGAGAATATTCTCACTCTTCTGACAACGTAGAAGAAAATCACGCATCTTCTTCCACCAGCCAATCCTAATGGACGGGGTTTTAATGCTGCTCGAAATTGTGCTTATCATGCTGGGGCACCTGGACATGATACTCAAGATTGTTGGGCCTTAAAACACAAGATCCAAGATTTAATAGACAACAGAGAGATTGTGGTCACCAAACAAGATCAACCTCACGTGCAAGACAACCCTCTTCCTCCACACAAAGAGGAAAAGGTCAACATGATTAATTGGAGCACTAAACAAAGTTCCAATTTTAACTGCGAAACATCTCAGATCATCAAAGACGGTGTTGACAAATGGGATTACGCAAAGTTCCAGTTTACAATGGAACAAAAGATTAAAGCTCTATACAAGAAAATTGAGCAATTGGTAGAACTAGTGATCTATCAGCATCAAGTCATACGCCAACTAGTCAGTTCGGAGCATGCTAATCTCCTCCCCTTGATTATGAATATTCCATCCTCACCTTCAAAAAATGAAATAATGGAGGATAAAGTGACGAAGAGAGCTACTGCCAAAGCTCATCGGGATTTTGCCAATAAAAGGGAATTTACATACCTGGGCCAACCTATGGAGGAGATACTTCATATGCTAATCAATGAAGGAAGAATCACTTCCCTCCTACCTCTAATCAATCCCCGTTTAGGACGGTTTAATCTGATAGAGTATTTCAGTATCACTCCCATTCTCGCGGTCACAGCACAGAAAAATGCTGGGCACTCCGCCACCTTATTCAAAACTTAATCGATAGCGGTGTCCTGCAACTAGCAGACAATGATATTGTGCTATTTGGGAGTGAAAATACTTGTCCCACTAAATGGAGGGGACTGGTAGCAGTTATATCCTCTGAGGCTGATGATACTGTTCAACCACTCACAATTCAACTCAAAGGAATTAACAATCCCTTGAAAGTGGTTGCTCCAAAGCCAATCAATCTACCATTAAGACCACAATATCCTTTTGTCAGCTTACAAAAAGTTTCATGGAATTATGGAGAAGCTAAAGGATCTAGATGTCATACAACTGCGGCAATGTTGAAGGAAAATCAACTGTATCTTCCCCCACGGGTGATGAAGTCTGTTGTTAAATCAAAGGGGAAAATACCCATAGAGAAGATTGAAAAATTTCTTCGTGCTATGGGTCATAACAAAGCCAAGGTGGTTTTAAGCTTAAGCGAAGCTCCACACCAAATTTCAATTTTGGACTTGGTTTTAACTTCTAAGGATCATAGGAAGATTTTAACATCTGGCTGATCAAATTTTCAACAACAATGTGATCTTTTTCAGTGATGATGACATACCGCCCGAAGGGACCGGTCATTATAAGCCATTGCACATTGCAGTTTTATCCTCCGGATACATGTTAGCTGGAGTCTTGGTAGACGGAGGCTCTTCTTTGAATATCTGTCCTTATGCTACGTTGCTGAAGATGAATATCAATCTCCAATAAATCCGAAGTAGCCATACGATCATCAAAGCTTTTGATGGATCCCGTCGAAATTCAGTAGGAGATATTGAGATGCCAATTGAGATTGGTCCTCATACATTTTACGTAGCTTTTCATGTGCTCAAAATAGATAAAGGATACAACCTACTTCTAGGGAGACCGTGGATTCATATAGATGGGGCAGTTCCCTCCACTCTTCATCAGCAACTTAAATACATTATCAACAATAGCCTAGTCACAGTCAACGCTAAACCGGAATGCCCTCAACTAGGTGACATATCGCTCATCAGTTTCAATTTCGATGTTGAGCCGGTCAGTTTCCACACTTTGGAAGTAAGCAACCCTCAATATCATGCCATTGGGACACCATTTCCCATACCCAAGATTTCTGCCGAAGTGATGGCAGCTACTCAAGAAATGATG
Organism: Panax notoginseng; assembly: GCA_016801055.1. Classification (NCBI taxonomy): domain Eukaryota; kingdom Viridiplantae; phylum Streptophyta; class Magnoliopsida; order Apiales; family Araliaceae; genus Panax; species Panax notoginseng. The sequence goes on from CM029013.1 coordinate 168,450,128, forward strand.
TCATTGGGACACCAGCCTGGATAAGGGCTGGGAAAAATCATCAAGGTATTAAGCACCTGATTCAAGTGTCTAGGTAAACTGGGACAGCCAAACTAGGCTATTCTGCCAGTACAAGTTACAGGAATCCACATAAGCATAAGCAGATTCCTTCCACTTCAGTCGCACGACTATTATTTCCACCTGTACATCCAGAGTCCTCACAAGCTCTGGTAAAGGTGCCAGCCAACGTAATAGCTATGTTATTTCCTAAGCCGATACCAGTAAAGGAGAAGGAAGTCTTTGTTCCAGATCCCAAGGTGGAAGAAGAGGAACGGAGAATTAAACAAGACATCGTCAGAATGATGTCAGTTGTACGCATCATTATCCATGATGAACATACAAACAGATATACCCCAGACGATGATTGCCTAGACGTAATGGTCATCATTCGGGAGAAGGAGGATGATGACAGCCCCTCCATCATTGCAGTCCCCCAGGACTTTGCCCTTGCCAATTGGAGCAGCACTCCTTACATTGGTCGACAAGGGTAAAATGGGCAGGACTTCTTTATGCCCTGTAGATATCATAACTGCTTACTTTTCTGTACAGTATTAGCAGTTGTTTTGTCCGTACATGCTAACACTTTGTATGATTAAAAAGTTTCATATATATTAAGTGAAAGCATATTTTGTTTAAGGACTCTGAACTTAGATGTGCTTGTACTTGCTGATAAGATGCCTCTTCTCCACAAGGATTGTAATTTTGATGAAAAGTTGGACTCAGACTTGCTAGAAATACAAGAGGACATTGAGGTGCCTTCAGAGATCAAAGAATGGGTCAAAGACAAACGTAAACACAACCTTGATCAAACCACCTCCTTCAATCTTGGAACCTTAGAAAACCCTAAGTTAATCCAGATTGGTTTAGACCTTACCCCAAACCAGAGGAATGACATGGTTACGCTACTAACCCAATTCCAGGATGTGTTTGCATGGTCTCATGAAGACATGGTGAGTTTGTCCACTGACATTGTTCTTCATCGCCTTCTCATCAAAGAGAGATTCAAGCCTATAAAGCAGAAATTCAGGCGATTGAAGCCTGAGTGGAGTTTAAAGGTGAAAGAAGAAATTGTGAAATAATTTCAAGCTGGTATTATCATGGTGTCCACATATCCTGAATGGATATCCAACATCATGCCCGTGCCTAAGCCTGGATGAAAGGTGTGAGTTTGCATAGATTATCGGGATCTGAATAAAGCTTGCCTTAAGGATAGCTTTTCCGTGCCAGTTATCCACATTTTCATTGACAATACTGCTCAATACGGCATGTACTCCTTCGCTGATTGCTTTGTGGGGTACCATCAGATCATGGTTGCTAAGGAGGATCGTGAGAAAACTGCTTTCATCACGCCTTGGGGAACCTTTTGCTATAGACGGTTGTCTTTCGGCCTCATCAATGTCGGAGCTACCTAACATAGAGCTATGATGACTCTTTTCCACGATTTAATGCATAAAGAGATAGAGATCTACGTGGATAGCATCATTGTCAAGTCCTGGAAGGAGGAGGACCATTTAGACCATCTCAAAAAGCTTTTCAACAGGTTGCGTAAGTACAACTTGAAGTTGAATCCAACCAAGTGCGCCTTTGGCGTTAAATCAGGCAAGTTGCTAGGATTTCTAGTCAGCCATAAAGGAATCGAGCTGGATCCCAACAAAATCCAGGCCATTACAGAAATGCCCATTCCTCAGACAAAGAAGGAAATACGAGAATTTTTGGGAAGAGTCAACTACATTAGTAGATTCATTTCTTAACTCACAGCAACCTGTGAACCTATCTTAAAGCTGCTAAGGAAGAACTCCTCTATGAAATAGAATGATGAGTGCCAGAAGGCCTTCCTTACAATCAAAGAGCAGCTAGTCAAAGCTCCTATTTTGGTACCACCCAGGGATGATGTTCCCCTGTTTATGTACCTGTCCATAAGTGACAATGCTATGGGCTGCATGCTGGGTCAGAAAGACGATAGAGGCCGAGAACGAGCTATTTATTACCTTAGCAAAAGATTCAGCAGCAGTGAACACAAGTACACTCTGATTGAGAAGACTTGTTGTGCTTTAGCATGGGCTGTCATGAGGTTACAACATTGCCTCCATGGGCACACAACCCATCTCATATCCCGCGTGGATCCTCTCAAGTATGGTATCAATAAACCTATACTGAATTGTTGGCTGTCCAGATGGCAGTTGATTCTGCTACAATTTGACATTGTTTACGTGACACAAAAGTCTATTAAAGGTTAAGGAATTGCGGATCAACTGGCCGCCGCACCTTCAGGGGATTTCAAACCCTTGGAAACATACTTCCCCAATGAAGGGGTAATGATAATTCAGCAACACCATCAGTACGATACACGTCAAACATGGAACATGTATTTTGATAGAGTCATTAATATGGAAGGTTCTGGAGCTGGAGCATTTCTAGTATCTGGTACGGGGGAGCAGTATCCCGTCGCCATCAAATTGCAGTTTATCAGCACCAACAACACATCTGAGTATGAAGGCTGTATCATGGGGCTAAAACTGGCCCGTTCAATGGGTATCAGACGGTTAACTGTCTTTGGGGATTCAGAGTTGGTAGTCAAACAATCCACCGAAATCTATCAAACCAAAGAGCTACGTTTGATGCCTTACCATCGACAAGTTTTACAAATTGCTTTGGAGTTCGAAGAGATCTCCTTTATACACATTCCTCATAATAGGAATGACTTCGCAGATGCATTAGCAACTTTAGCCTCCTTAACTCACATGCCTGACAAGGAACACATGCCAAGCGTCGCATTTACCCTACACAAGGCACCAGCCTATGGGAACTATGTTGGACAAGTATCGGATGAGCTACTTCCCATCCAACAACCTTGGTATTAGCATATCAAGGAGTACTTATGAGATGGATCTACACCCGCTGAGGCGAGCCTGACTGAGCAAAGGTGCATTCATCGACTTGCTATGAAATTCTACCTGAGCGAAGATGCACTCTACAAGAGAGATGCAGGACTAGGTCTCCTCAGATGCCTGGATAAGGATCAAGCTTAGAGACTCATGGATGAGGTCCATGGTGGAGTATGTGGCCCACACATGAGTGGCCCCCTCCTTGTTAAGAAGATCCTCAGAACAAGACATTATTGGCTATCTCTCAAAGCTGACTGTAATGACCACGTCAAGAGATGTTATCAATGCCAAATTCATGGGAATGCTATCCACGGCCCTCCACGGGAGCTCCACAATATGAGTTCACCTTGGCCCTTCTCAATGTGGGGAATGGACGTGATTGGGTCCATCGATCCCAAAGCCAATAATGGACATCGCTTCATCTTCACCATAATTGACTACTTTACCAAGTGGGTAGAAGCAGCCTCCTTCCCCAGGGTTACCAAAGAAGTCATCATTGCTTTCATCAGAAATAATGTCATTTGTCGATATGGACAACCAGAGGTAATTGTATCAGACAATGCTAAGAACCTCAACAACAAAATGATGGAGGAATTATGCAATAAATTCCACATCAAACACCCTAACTCCCTCATCTACCATCCAAAGATGAATGGTGCTGTTGAAGCGGCTAACAATAACATCAAGAAGATCATGTAAAAGATGTATGCCAACCACAAAGGATGGCCTGACTTATTGCCTCTCACTCTGTTAGCCTACAGAACATCAATGCGCACTTCGATTGGGGCAACCCCCTACGCGTTAACCTATGGGATGGAAGCAGCACTCCCCATAGAAGTAAAAATGGAGTCCCTCAGAGTGTTGATGGACGCTCAGCTGGATGAAGATTAATAGATACAAGACAGGTATCACCAATTGTCTCTAATAGATGAAAGGCGAACCACGGCTATCTTCCATGGTCAACTATATCAACAAAGGATCGCCAGATCCTACAACAGAAAAGTCCAGCTACGACATTTTAAACAACATGACATGGTTTTGAAGAAAATCCTCGACAACCAAGATCAGTCCAAGGGAAAATTTGCTCCTAACTGGGAAGGCCCATTTATTGTCAAGGAGATATTGACAGGAGGTGCTCTCAGATTGCAGGAAATGGACGGCGATGAATTTCCACAGCTTATCAACTCGAACACCGTGAAACGGTACTATGTCTAAAGTTACGATCAAGTAAACATCCTGGTATTGGACCATCAGATCACCAGTCATTCCGGTTCTTCAACCCTTCACTATATAAAACTCTTTTGCACACTTTGCCCCTCAGGGAAATATACTCTTCAAGTCAGCAGCCTAGCTTCACTGCGCTCATACAACTTTGGTCATCCCACAATGGATTGAACCTCTCACGCCTACAGTTTGGCTACCCAAATATGGGATCAAACTTTTCACACATGCATTTTATCCTCCACCTAGGATCAAACTTTCTCTTCCCAGCAGTCTAACCTGCACATGGGATCAAGCTTTTCAACTCGTCCTGAGGGGTGAACTACATCGACCTGATCTCCTTGATGCACGGGAGTACGTAGGTAACCATATTCTATATGGCCCGGTCGTAATAAACAAAAAACAACAAAAACATTTCTACCCTTTTCTACAAAAAATAAAAAACTAAAAACATTTCTACAACCCTCTTCATCAATAAAGCTTCTACACCCTTTCTGCCACATACAGCGTTAAACCTTTTACACCATGTTCGAACTACGCAGACCTGATCTCCTCTTCAATAGGAGTACGTAGGCAGCCATTCATGGTTCGGTCTAACCCCCTACCAAAACACAAATACTTATCAATGATACTGGGATCAAACTTCAATCCACCATATTTCATTTGCTTCAAACCAAAGGGATGGAATTACCCAACCTCTCCTCGCAAATAGGAGATTCGATAACCATTTAAGCTGCGGTTGTACCTCAAATAGCAACACCAATCCATAAGAGATGGAATTAACTAGGCTCCTCCTAAATAGGGGTATTGGCGACCATCTGTGGTGCAGTCAATCTAAGAGAGGAAAGCCATACTCCTCTCCACATTTCCATACTGAAACCAGTCTTAAGACATCAAAGATGGTAGGGATATACACAGATCCATGATTCATTCTGAACTATCTAGAGACAATTCAATGTCCATCGAGCAAGAAGGAATTCAGAATATATCAAGATCACAAACCCTGAAGAAGCAGGCAAATATCAAGCAAGTATCAGAGCATATTTAAAAGGGAAGTGATCAAAAATATATTTCCTTGCTATATATAATGTTGTTTGATATACACAATGTAAACTGTACATGACAAAATGGCTAAGCTAGTCTGTGCATGAAAATATAAGCCCATCTACAAATTGGAGTATATGCGAGCTAACAAGCCCAAATGGCATCTCTCTCCGAAGAAGGAGGAAAAGCCGTGGTCTCCTGTACGAGGATATCCACACGTCCCAACAGATCTGTAGCCATCTGCATGGTGACCATATGCTCATCGATGTAAGTGTTCATCTCTGTAATCATGCCATTGGTAAGGGACCTCACTACAGTACTATCTGTGACGGCTACATCCCAGACAGATATGGCACTATCCCGCTCAACTATAACTGTATCTCTGGCTGATCTAGCCTCATCTCGCTCAATAACAGTGGCATCTCTACCAGCCAATGCCTCTTCCCTCTCTAACAGAGCTGCGTCTCTCCCATCAAGAGTTGTCAACATCATGGCTCTAGCCTGATCTCTCTCAAAGGTCATCAGATGAAACTCTACTCAAAGTACTGTGCTGAATGCTGAATCGTGATAGTGCTAGTACTGGGAGAATCTAAAGGAACTACTGGCAACCCAGTAGATGGCTCCTCATCGGTGGGAGAATCAATGTCCTCTGTGGGCTCTCCACCATCTGAATCAATACTCGGCAATATGGATACTACCTCATCCGATGCAGTCTCCATCTCCATCAATGCAGAATACTCTACAGAATAACCTGGATGACTAACGGAGAAAGTAGCTATATCGCGCTGATCCCAACAAGCATACACACTGGATCGGTCATCTGCTGAAAGATAGCGAGAAGCTAAATGCTGGCCTAGAGCCCCCTCGAAAGGATCAAAGTCCTAAAACTAGTCAAACTGCGACATCACGGCCAGTGGATGGTAAGTAGTCATGCCCCTCAAACCAGCCAGAGGGATGTAATACATGCCCGGAGCATGAGTAATAAAGCTATAAGGTGAGCTGAGCCCTGAGCACAGCAATAAACTAAATGGGTCTACAACATCAGCTAAGAAAGCGGACCAAGACATAACATCTGTACACTCCGTAGGATGAAATACATATAAAATGGCGATATCATGGGTGAAACAATACCCATGCCGTCTAAAAGTGTCAATCGGTCTCAGGTGTGATATAAACCACATCTATAGCATGACTGAACTACCCGTAAACACTCCTATCAGATAAGTGCAACAGTATGTAGCTGACCTCAATGTCTCAGCTATAATCATCGTATGATGGTACGACCTTCCCTAAGACCTCTCACTACCATGATAACTCCTATGTCCAACTCATCCATATACAGTGGCATGTAAACACATGACAGTACGCATAATAGCAGTACATCAACTCTAGCCAGACGCCAATGAGCCTCCGGTGTGGTGAAATCCCCGGAATGTTGTATATAACTATCCTCAGAGCCAAATCAGTCAAACAGAAAATGCTAGGATATAACATGGCCAGATGTAAGCTCATCCTACACCACCCTACGCCTCAATCAAGCGAGGGTCATGAACCGTCGACTCATGTCCCCTAAAGCCATATGCATATAAGGTCTGTCTAGTGGTAGCATTGTCAACCATGCATACTCCTCTAGAGTGGGAGTCAACTCCTGGATCCTAAATTAGAAAACCTGTCTCTCTGGTATCCAATGCTCCAGCATTCCCTCCACAAATCCGGGTGGAACCTAAAACATCAAAAGGGTCATGGTATGCTGTAACAGCTGATCTACGGTCACCTTATCTGGGGGTGACATACTATCATACCAATATCTCAAAAGGAGATCCCCGATGGGGGTTACCACACGATCTCAAAAGGAGATCCCTGGTGGAGGTTACCACGCGATCTCAAAAAGAGATCCCTGGCGGGGGTTACAACGCAATCTCATCGAACAGATCCCCCGTGGGGGATTACAATGTAATCTCATCAAACAGATCCCCGACGGGGGTTACCACACGATCTCATCAAACGGATCCCCGGCGGGGGTTACAATGCAATGTTCTGCTAATATGCACATCAGCGATGATCCAACACATATTTTTCGTTGATACACATGTCAGCGAAGGTCAAGCAACCTTGACGTCAGTTCAGCCGTTGGTAAGTAAGCCCAACGTTGCATCGAAAGCCATCCGATGATTGTATCAATTGATACACACATCAACAAAGTTCAAGCAGCCTTGGCATTTATCCCCAACAGGGTGGTCAACAGTCGGTTCACACGTCAACGAAGGCCAGGCAACCCTAACAACATCTGTTGTTGGAAATAAATCCAGTAGACCATTAATATGCCCTGGTGATACAAACCAGGAAGGATCAACATCATTGGGGAGGGTCGATGATGGAATATGTTACACACATCCTCAAACAGATAAAATTTTATCCCCACAGATCTCTTGTACATGAGAGGCACATCTTTGGAGTAAAGTCTGTATCTAGGATTAAGGACTTTGGTGATAGCCTCAATGTCAACATCCTGATAGGTTTGGATCACACATTCAAGCTTGCCATCATTACCATCACCGATAGAAGCAACAGGGGGCCGACAATCATCCCCAGCATGTTGGAAAGTAATTCATATGCATCATACACTTGCATCATATTGCTCCATATTGCATCATGTTTATCTTGTTGTATTTCAAGTGTCTAGGATTCTTTACCCTATCCATACCATTGCATTGCATGAATATGATAAAGAGGGGCATCTATAGACACTAAAAATTTTTTGCACACCTGTTACTGACATTGCAGGAGGGCAGATTCGTCTTTCAGAGATAACCCTGGAAGATAAGTCACATCCAGTCTAGATACTACCGAAAGCTAAGTTGCAAACCCGGAACACACACCAGGAGCATCATTTCCAACCTCGGCAATAACCCCGAGGCTTACAGTTTTAATACCAAACACACACCGGAGAAGACCTATTCATCATGGAGATAGCCCCGAGATATTTTATCTCAGTTCCAACACTGGGAATAGCAGAGTCCAACCTTGGAGATAACCCCAAGGAAGGCAGTTGTAATTTCGGAGATAACCCCAAAAATGCTTGTTTCAAATGCAAACAGCTTTAACCTCGGCGCTTACACCGAGGCACTCAGTACAAGACCTGGCGATAACACTAGGAGGAAAGGCACACCTCAGAGATGACACCGAGGACCTTCGACACTGGCAGCAGTCCAATCTCAGCGATAACCCTGAGCAACATCTGCTTTATCAGCCCAAACCGGAGATAACCCCGGTGTGGAGCAAAGTCATCATCTTGCCACCTTAACGTAACATCACGCCGTCTCAACATCTCATACATACATTTCTACACAGCCATGTCCCACAAGAATCAAGGAAAACTAATCCCAAGTGACTATTACATCGGATAACAAATAGAATTTGAAGTTGAAGACCAGAGGGCATCGTCTCATCTTCATGACTTCGTACAACCTCTAATCCCATGTTATTGCGTAACTCTCGACAATGGCGGTCCAAAATAGGTCCTATATACCTCAGTCAGATGCCCAGACTGCAATTCTAAAAGTTCAAGCGTACATTACGTTGCATGCGTGCACGTACTTCGAAAAGGCGAGACCCGCAAAGCCCGGGGCACCCAGGGCAGCCTCAGGTACACCTGCGGCCCAACTGCAGGTACACCTGTGGCTCCACCCTCTATAAATAGAGGGCTTGGGGTGGCCATTTTGCAAGAGAAAAAGGCGAAGAAGCCTTGTCCAATTTGCTCTGTACACACCCCAAACTAAGTGCTTTCTCATTTTAAACACTTGTAAGCTCGTATATAGCTACTTTTTATCGACGGGAGCCGAGTATTCATCGATTTCAAGTTATTGAATTCTTCTTTGGCAGCCCACTGTAAGCCTTCTTACACATTTTCAAGCCTTTCTCTTCATGTTTGCACACACTGTTCTTCACGTTGAGAGTCGTGTTGTGTGTGTATGCCCGTACTTCGGTCCATGGTTTCATTTCAGTTTGTATATAAATATATATACTTATATATATATATATATATATATATATATGGACTAACATTATCGAGTTATGCCTCGATTGAGCCTAGACTTCGGTCTGGAGCATTTAATAGCTTTCGTATATATATACCTGTATATATGAACTGTGTGTTGAACTCTGTTCGATGAGCCTAGACTTATATCTGGTGCGTTTAAATGCTTTCGTATATATATACTTATATATGTGAACTGTGTATCGAACTTTGTTCGATGAGCCTGAATTTCATGTCCGGTGCGTTTACTGCTTTGTTATATATATGTACTTATATATATTAACTGTTGTTGGACTTTGTCCGATGAGCCTAGATTTTATATCTGGTGCGTTTACATGCTTATATATATATATATATATATATATATATATATATATATATATATATATATATATATATATATTTACATTTCATCCCACCTGGAGTTTACTTCGTGGTGGTTGACCGTTTTTATTACTTTCTGTACATTTCGTCCCGCTTGGAGTTTCCTCTGTGGCGGTTGATCGCTTTTACAGTTTTATTTACATTTCTAATCCCCCATGGAGGTGCTTCGTGGCTGGTGATCATGTCTGTATATACATATATATATATATATATATATATATATATATATATATATATATAGCTTTTACAGCTTTTATATATACCTACTTATTACTTTTTATCAATTGCGGCATCATGTGAGCCTAGGAATCATGTGATCATAGATTCAGTCTACTGGGTCTAGATTAGGTTCCCGTGATGGACCTTTTCAGCTGTAAGCAGCTTGTAAATTTATTTGTGATGTTTGGATTTTCTCATATGGTTTTCATACCCACGAGCAGTTCAACACCTTTTTGTACATTATTTTCTTATAGATGCCTCGCATCTAGAAAATAAATCAACCAAGCTGAATACTGAATAAAATGGGAGTGTAAAAGGTCTCAATTACTATTGAGCATAAGGGTTTGAAAAAACCTCTTTTAAAACATCACTGCTATAACTGGTTAAAACTGAATTTTTACATAAATTCAAACCCTGTGTATATAGGTGCGAACGAGGCCTCGCACAACTTCCAAATAATAGCACATTAACCCACACACACACACACATTCATATAATAGTTTTTTTTGAAAAGTGGCGGTCACCGTGGCAACACGGATGTCGGGGTGCCAAACACCTTCCCTCCGCATAAGCAAGTCCCCGAACCCTAATGAATCTCGGTTTCATAGACCCGTTTAGTAGTGTCACATCACTGGGTCAATGTGCAAACCTTTTCTCAGTTGTGTTGGTAAAACTAGTTGAAAAACCAACTGGGGACTCTTATAGTCCAATCGTCGACATTACACATGTCGGACCTTTTTCACTTATTTTTTCAAACAAATCTCACATAAAATGAGAACACAAAAAGAACATGTAATGAAAATGGACAAATAAAAATCCCGACGTCAACAAGACGATTCTGCCCTCCTGTAATGTTAGTAACAGGTATGCAAAAAATTTTGAGTGTCTACAGGTGCTACTTGTTCTTTCATAGCATGCGATTTAGCTAGACGCTTACTTCCCGAAAGATTGCATGTACCTTTGAATATCAATGTAGCGAACGAAGAAATAATTTCTATTGAAAATATCCATAGGAGTTGTTATGTAGATACTCGAGGTTGTAAATTATCGGTAGATTTGATACCGATAAAGTTGGGAGAATTCGATGTAATTCTTAGGATGGATTGGTTGATTAACCATGGGGCAATAATAGATTGCCAAAAGAAATGTGTAAACATTAGAACATTGAGCCAACCTCATATAGTGTTTTACAGTAATAAATCACCGGGGTGTTCGTGTTGTCTTACTATGACACAAACGAGGAAATTGTTGAGGAAGGGATGTGCAGGCTATTTGTGCCATGTTGTTGATACCCAGAGAGTGGGGGCAACGATGGAACAAATACCTATAGTGAAAGAATTCACGGATGTATTTCCAAGTGAATTGTCGGGTCTTCCACCAGATAGGGAGACCAAATTTGTGATAGACATTGTGCCTGGAGCAGCACCGTACCGTATGGTGCCAGTGGAGATGAAAGAGTTGATGGTACAGTTACAAGAACTGTTGGATAGGAAATACATTCAACCGAGTGTTTTGCCGTGGGGAGCACCGATATTGTTTGTGAAAAAGAAGGACGGATCGTTAAGACTTTGTATTGACTTCCGACAGTTGAACAAGTTAACGATAAAGAATAAATACCCATTGCCTAGGATCGATGATCTCTTTAATCAGTTGAAAGGGGCAAAGTATTTTTTTAAGATTGATTTGCGAATGAGGTATCATCAGTTGAAGGTTAGAAGTGAGGATGTACCAAAGACGGCATTCAGGACTCGTTACGGCCATTACGAGTTCCTGGTAATGTCATTTGGGTTGACAAATGCACCAGCTACATTTATGGATATGATGAACAGAGTGTTTAAATAATATTTGGACAAGTTTGTCATTGTGTTTATCGATGATATTCTAGTCTATTCAAAAATGCCAGAAGATCATGCTGAACACCTAAGAGTAGTGCTGAAGACACTAAGGAAGGAGAAGTTATATGCGAAGTTCACTAAGTGTGAATTTTGGCTGGAAAGGGTACAATTTTTGGGTCATGTTATTGACTGAGAAGGAATTTCAGTAGACCCAACGAAGGTGGAAGCCGTGATAAGTTGGGAAGAGCCAAAAATGTCGACTGAGGTGCGGAGTTTCCTAGGGTTAGCGGGATACTATCGGAGATTTATCCAAGATTTTTCGAAGATAGCTACTCCATTAACTAACTTGACAAGGAAGACGATGAAATACGTGTGGACGGAGAAGTGTGAAGACAGTTTTCAGGAACTGAAGAAAAGGCTGAGTGAAGCACCTGTATTATCTTTACCCGACGATACAGGAAATTTTGTAGTTAATAGCGATGCTTCGCATAGAGGACTTGGATGCATGCTCATGTAGCATGGCAAGGTCATTGCGTATGCATCACGGCAGTTGAAGGATTATGAGAAAGTTTATCCTACTTATGATCTGGAACTGGCCGCAGTAGTGTTTGCCTTAAAGATATGGAGGCATTACTTATACGGGGATAAATATGGATATACACGGACCATAAGAGTCTAAAATATATCTTCACATAGAATGAGTTGAATATGAGACAAAGAAGATGGCTGGAGTTTATAAAGAATTACGATTTTGAAATCATGTATAACCATGGAAAAGCCAATGTAGTGGCCGATGCCTTAAGTAGAAAGGGTCGGGAAAAGTTGTCTATGTTAACGGCTCAAGCTGAGTTAATAACAGAGATGGCTAGGATGAAGTTGGAGGTAAAGTTACCGAGTGAGTCGGGGTAGAGATTGTTTACAATAGAGATTCAATCTACCATTGTAGAGAGAGTCAAGGAGGTGTAACTCCGAACTGAGGAGTGTGACCAAATGAAGAAACGGTTAACTGATGAAAAAGATTTGAAGTATAGTCTTGATAATAAGGGATTATTAAGATTTGAAGGAAGAATATGGGTTTCGAATGAGACAGAATTAAAGGAGCAAGTGTTACAAGAGGCTCATAGTTCGAGGTACTCGAATCATCCTGGTAGTACTAAGATGTATCAAGACCTTTGACAGAGTTTTTGGTGGCCGAATATTAAGAGAGAGATAGCAGAATACGTGAGTAGGTGCTTAACTTGTCAAAAGGTTAAGGCGGAACCTCAAAGAACAAGTGGCTTGTTACAGTCATTGGAAATTCCGTAATGGAAGTGGGAGCATATCACGATTGACTTTGTGTTGGGACTTCCAATTACTCAGAAGGGGTATGACGCGATTTGGGTAATAGTGGACCGGTTAACGAAGTCGGCTCACTTTTTGCTTATAAGGGTTAAGTATAACTTAGACCAGTTAGCTAAACTTAATGTTAAGGAAGTCATTTCCAGACATGGAGTACCAATTTCGATTGTGTCAGATCGTGATCCACGATTCACGTCAAACCTTTGGAGGAGTCTACAAGAACAGATGGAAACGCAGCTGCAGTTAAGTACGGCTTATCATCCACAAACTAATGGGCAGAGCGAGAGAACAATTCAGACGTTATAAGATATGTTGAGATCTTGTGTCATAGATTTCAAGGGTAGTTGGGATAATCATCTACCGTTGGTAGAGTCTACATATAACAATAGTTATCATGCGAGCATAGGCATGTCGCCTTACGAAGCTCTATACGGAAGGAAATGCAAAACACCATTGTGTTGGGATGAAGTGGGAGAACACTGAATGCTTGGACCAGAATTGGTGAAGTAGACAGCGGACATAGTCAAACTGATACGAATGCATCTCGTAGCAACGCAAGACAGATAAAAGAAATATGCGGACTCGTATCGAGTGAAGAGAGAATTTGAAGTAGGCTCGTATATATTTCTAAAGGTATCTCCCTGGAAATTAAGATACGCTTTGGAAAGAAGGAAAAGTTAAGTCCAAGGTTTATTGGACCTTTCGAAATATTAAAAAGGGTAGGAGAGGTAGCCAACGTAGTAGCATTACCTCCAGACTTAGAAAAGATACATAATGTGTTTCATGTATCTGTGTTATGTCCTTATAAGCCAGATTATAAGCACGTGATAGAATATGAACCTATTCATATTGAGAAGGACTTGATGTATGAGGAATTGCCTATTCAAATCATCGATAGAAAAGAGCAAGTTCTAAGGAACAAAGTTATACCTTCAGTAAAGGAGTTATAAAAGAACGACGATGCCGAAGAAGAAACATGGGAACTTGAAGAAAAGATAAAGAAGAATTACCCTCAGCTATTTGTTTAATCTAAGACGAGATTCTGGGACAGAATCCTTATAAGGGGGGAGGATGTAACAACCGAGAAATTTGAATTTATTGTAAAATAATTTTAATTAATTAATTAATGAATAAAATTATATTATATGTTATTATAATGTGTTAATAAGATAAAGGTTGTTCTATAACCTAAATGTATTGGAATGTCATAGTATTATGGCTACGGGAGTGAATTATAGTGTTTGAATTTTTAAGACGAAAATAAAAGCTTTTCGAGAAATTTTTTAAAAAACACTATTCACTAATTTTTGCTCGGGAATTATTTTTGAACTTTCGAGAAATACGTAATGATATAATAATAAGGGAAGATGGATTATATAATAATAATTCAAGTATGGCTAACGCAGTTTTTCACCTGCGAACTAAATTTAAGAAGGTTAAGGAACGTAAAGACTTGTTTAAAGGAGGATCGTATAATAGCAAGTATTATACGAAGTAATGAATACGAGTATGATATGAAGTATCATACGAGTATATGTGAATGATGGTATATCGTATATGATGAATGAGTATACGAGTTAGCATACGAGAGGAATACGTAGACAATAAGTTATAAGTATTAAGCAAGTGTATTGGACTTGTAGGATTTGGTAGGAATGGTACAAGCCCAAGTGTAGGATGTGTTAAGGCCCAATGTTGGAAAATGCAAGCCCAACGATTAAGTAAAGTTATTAAGCTTAAAGCCCAAATTAAGAACCGAATTCGTGGATCGAATCGATGGATAAGGAAAACCCATGGGGCAACCCATCTGGGCCCCATGGATCACATGGCAACCATCTTGGTGACCAAGTAAAGTGGTTTTACTTGGTGACCAATGATGAATAGTAAGGAGGTGGATTAAGGAGGTGAAAGGGGCTAAATGACTCTAATGCCCTCACCTTGGATTTCCTAAAAATAAGAGAGTTGCTAGATCATTATTTACTTGTTAAATTTTCACCAACATCTAAAGCTTATATTGAGATAGAAAAGTAAAAGATAGACTTTGCTATAATAAGAAGGAAGAAGGAGAATTAAGCTAAAGAACTTCAAGGGTAAGCATCCTAAACCATGATTCTCCATCTCTTCATTTGTTAGAGAAGTGAGTAGTGGTAGAGCATGTATGATAAGAAGTATAAGGATGGTTATTAATGAATGAAACCTTAATAAAACATGTGAAAGTGAAATCATAAGTATAAAAGTTATAAACCAATGAAAGTTATTGAAAAATTGGATTATGTTATTGTTGATGGACAAATTTAAAATTATTATTTGTAGAATTAGATAATACATGTGGTATTAATGGAATGAATCCATTTGGAATGGTGTAAAAATATCAACTAACAAAGTTATGGCGAAATTTACGAGATTAGACGATAATCATCGAAATCGTTAAATTCTCGGAATGGAAGTTAAAAGTCAGCATTGAGCTCAAAAATATTGGTTTTCGATGGAGAATAGTCTCAATTTGAATTTTAAAGTTGCGGACTCGAAAATGGTAAATTCCGACCTAGAATGAAGAAACGAGCTATGAACGTTCACGAACGTTTATCGTTTTCGTAAAAATAGACTTAAACGGTGAATTCCGTGTTAACGGATTTGAAAATGTAAAATTCTTATATGAACACCTAGTTCATATGATTTTTGAGCTAATGTCTTTTGAACGAGCCAATTCGAACTTGAAATGAACAATTTATGAGTCCAGGAAGTTCATTAAGCAAGAAGTCTGTCAAAAAAATTTGAGGCTCAGGGTCCGCGTTGCAGTGCGACCCAGAAAGGAAAGGACGGCACCGCAGCACCAGGAACATGACTTAGGTACTGTAAAGGTGCGCGGCAGCGCGAGTCTTGTATGTGAAGCTGGCGCCGCAGCGCCAGCACTAGGTTATGCATAGAGAAGAAAGCTTATAAAGATAAAAAGGAAGTTGGTTAATTAATGATGAACTATAACAATAATAAACTTGAAGTAGCATCCTCAATGATGTTAAGAATTTCAACTAAAGGTTGAAGAAAGACTGCTTGAATGTAAGTGTAAAATAATGCGATAAATGTAGCCAATGTTAACAAATCTACTGAACGATTAGATTGAGAAGAAGGGTCAGATACGTTAGGAACCATACATGTTTGATTATGACCTAATTTGGTATGTTACATGATTATATATTGTAGAGACCTTAAAGAATCAAAGAGAATTTGTATTGACTGTAGAAGATGCTAAAGGCAAGTGTTCTAACCCTTGTCTATGTTCATTCTGGACAAGCTTTGTAATTCATGTATCTTACGCATGAATTGATGTATAATGAAATCGAAGCCAATTCCTTCAGCTAGACTTAAGATGTGTTATGGTTTTCTTATAATCTATCGAACTATTGTCAATGTTGTTCAGTTTTGCCAAACTACTTTGGTGTGGTTTTCAAAAGAAGACTGAGTATGCATGAATAAATGTTTTGTCGCCAAACAACAGGCACATGAGGGTGCCAAACCTTAAACGTACATACGTTTAAAGAAAGTAGTGTTGTATAACATAGAGTACTATAGGCTGATCACCTAGACGTGCTCGTAAGATATATTAGACTTACGAACTTAGTGTCGGATTGTCCTTTTCAAAGAAAGAATAAAATGCTCAATGTCTTGGACCGATATTGATGTTTAATGAATATTGTTCATTGTGAAATGTTTTAAAGAAAAGAGAAGTGCTATTTTGAATTATAGATAGTACTTCATAACTATTATTCAGTTATTGAAGATATATGATTTGTATGTTTCAAGCATATTGTTAAATGAAATTGTCATACTTGTTGAGCTAGTTATGCTCATTCTTGCTTGAGCCATATGAATGCAGCTAAGACCGAACGGACCGAAGCATCTAGTAAAGATTAAGGGAAGGCTAAAGCGAATCAGTAGATTTCCTTTGTAATAATATAGTTGTAATGTTGTAATTAGTTGATATTATGACAAGCACACATGTAATGGTTATAAAGAACCTAGGAATGTTAATATTGTTTTAGAATATAATAAGATATTTTCACTATTTTGAGGTATTTCAATTGAATGAATGTGTAAACTGTAGCACCGTGTTGGAAGATACCTGAATTTGGGGGCGTCACAGTTTCCAGCCCAAAATACTTGTTGATGGCATTGGCATGGAACGACACTGGTTTACCCCGTACCAATACTATGTGATCAATATGCTCCATTGCGTTAGCATAAAACTCTTTTAAGATGTTAATCATTGTGGGTAGTGGCTGCTCTACTAGTTTAAACCAGTGTCGTTCCACAATCATCAACGCCATATCACCATCAAGTCATCCGGCTTCAATCCTGTCTTCTTGTTAATGGTTGATTTGAACCTCGGCTCGGCCCCCTCACTAAATAATTTTGTGTTATCAAATTGAGCCTGAGCAGTATAAGTGGATGGAAGTGGTCTTTTATGTGAAGACATGATCTTTTTAGTGGACTAAAGGGTGAAAACTTGGTTCAGATAAATCATCGAACAGTTGGTGGGCGTGAAGGCTAATACTGTAATGCCCTGAAATCCGGTCTATCTTCACACCCGGATTCCGTACGTCACGAGTACATCATTCATCCGGCATACATCATTATATACTGAAATATAACAACGTACACTCTCAAATCCCAGGTTCTGAAAACCTTATAACCTTTATCATTACAAATAATAATAAATACATTATTCAATTCATCGTACAAGAGTGACTTTTATCCGCCACCAAGGATACATAATAGTTTATTAAACTAGTCTATCGTTCAGTTTCATCTTTCTACATTACAAGTCTTCATTTAATCTTCTCGCTCATTCACCTTCTGAATGGTCCTTCATCTGGATACCATCAGCTTGATCTATACGGGATCCTTGAGTTCTTCTAACCTCGTTTGCTGAAAATGTTTTTCATTTAAAAGCAAGTGTGAGCATTCAATTGCCCAGCAAGTTATAACAGTTGAACAGCCAACTTTAAGAGTTTAAACATTCTTCAGAACTTCGATAACCGAACAAAGGTTATGAAGCAGCTTGAATAATATGAATAGTCCCGATTCCTATCGTCTTAAAACATCTGCCATTTTTACTTTGAAATACTTTCATTCCTCTAACTTTTTCATACACATCCTATCTGGCTAGAATCATTAGCACAGACTTAACAATAACGGTTCATGTATAAACAGAGCATACTAGTATTGAACAGCCAATCATAGAACAGTTCATATCATAGAAACACCGAAGTGTTCAAATTATGGCACAAGGCCTCATACATACCACCTCCTTGTACATACATCGCACATATGCACATAGACAAGACTTCTCAAGTTCAACATCTGAGAAGTTTAAGAAACTAGAATTCATTTAGAGTATGAATGAAGTTAGGAAACTTTCCCTACGTCCAGCTACAGCTTACGCTGAAATGCTCATTCCAATTCCTATATAACACATAAGGACAAAACATAAACACCAATTAGTCATATATTTAATTTACGCATTGGTTTAAACTTCACTTTACTTCTTAGGGTTTGCGTTCTTGAAATTTATGCTTACACGTCTAACTTCCTTTACCAGTTTATGGCTTCATGACATACGGAGATGTCTTACTCAGAACGTTCATCATCTTTGATGATTTGCATTCTTATCTGACTCATATTCGGCTTTCATTAATCTTATTACCGTTCATTACGGCTTTCTCGATAATTCATATCTTATTTAATACTTTCATTATCCATTACATGAACCCCATGTTCATTACTCGTTCTTAGTGTCGAAGCCATACCGATCATTGTATGCTAAGACCGATCGTTTGTCGCAACAACGTTGCGTTCACAGCGTCTATACGCTTCACACTTATATCTCATTATCATGACATAACATCGAAATGTTATTCATTACCCTCGTCACTCAACGTCTAAGGAATCACAACCATAGCAATCCCTCACGTTCGTTTATCACGACTACGGTACCCGGATATCGGTTCCATAACTCGCACTTACAATCGTTGTCTTTTAATCTCATTTAATATTTCCGTTCAATATTTACTATAGGTTTAATTCACTTGATTAAGTTTTACATTAATTGAACATTATGTTCTTTATCTTCCCTTACGTTCCCCCAAGAGTTGAGCAATTAAAAGCTATTCTCTAGCTTTTCCTTCACACTGGCACTGCGGCGCCACTCTCCCCTTTAACTCTCTCGCCGCGGCGCAAGTTAGCAGTACCTGGCACTCTGGTCTGGCGCTGCAGTGCCACATTACAAGGCATGACTGGCGCCGCGGAGCCAAGCCCTAACTCTTGAAATTTTTTCCAAGTCTTTAATTGTTCTGAGACGTTTACTTCTCGATCTCATAACTTATTTGTTATAACTCGGAACGAGGTAGTTCCAAAGCTATTCCCTTCCTTATCTTACGTACTTCAATACCCCTTGGATAGAACTTCATTCTTAATCAATTAACGTGCCATTCGATTGGCTTGATCTTCACCCTTCGTTCATTTTTACGCTTTTAATGCTCTTCGCTCGCTCGTCCGTAATTCGGTCATTCGAACTTGGAACTCATTCGTTCTTAAGTCCACGACTCACGTTTTCTATGTTCCCTTACTTCCTTATGAAACCCTACATGTTCGGGTTCATTTACTAACTTTTTAATTCTCGTTCGTCTGTTACAAAAATTTCGCCATAACTTCGTTATAGCTACGTTTTAATTCGTTCTTCATGAACTTTTCTACCGTTCCTAACCAAGCAATAAGCATCTAACTTATACACGATGGTTTTAAACTTGTCCATCAACAACAATTAAAGTACGATGGTTTTAAATTTGTCCATCAACAACGTTCTTCGTGTTCTTCGCGTGTTTTCGTGTTCTTCGTTCGTTCTTCATTTTAATCAATATTTTGGATTACGATTTCACTTTTTATTGGAATTTGATGTTATAGAACTCCATTCCTTACTTATTTCACCTACTCATTCATATAATCCACTCAGATCGCTCAAAATCCTCATGAATCTTATACTTCCTTAAGAAATTTACAAACTAAACTTCTAATTCTTATTTCTTCTTTTTTCTTATGATTTCAACCATATGAAATCATCTCTAACCTTATCTACTTCTTATCTTCATTAAGTTATGTTTTTGAACATAAAAATTAAAGAAAATTTAAAAGGGACTAGGATTCGGATTACCGTTCTTCTTTAATCTTCTCTCGTCGGACAAAGTTTGTACGCAACCTAGCCTTTCCTCTTCCTTCTCCTTCCCATCCGACCTCTCTCTCTCTCTCTTTCAAGTATGGGATTTTAAAAATCCAACCAAATGAGCTTAAGCCTCCTATTTATAGAAAATCAAGGCTAAGGGTATTTTAGTCATTTCGCCCCCACCTCCTTACTATTCCCACCTCCTCCAACAACTTAGCCACCAATTTTACTTAGCCAACAAGTCTACTTAGCCACCAACTTTACTTAGCCATTAAGTCTTCTTAGCCCTCAAGTCTTCTTAACCATTAAGCCTTCTTAACCCTTAAGTCTACTTACTCATTAAGTTTACTTAGCCCTTAAGCATAAGCACTTTACTTAGTCATTAAGCATAAGCACTTTACTTAGCTATTAAGTTTACTTAGTTATTACTTAACTTATCCTTTATTTAGCCTTTAAGATTAAATCGTATTCTACGCATCTCATTCTCGTATTCTCTTCGTATATAGTTCGTATGATATTCGTATTATACGTCATAATAATCTTCATACTATACTCGTATAATAACTAGTATTATACTCGTATCTCTCACGCATAATAACCCTAATTATTATATGTACTCATAAAATTCTCGGAACTCACTTTTCCTAACCCTTAGGTTTTGAGTCCGCAGTTGAAAACTTTATTTTTGCCATAATTGATATATTATTGAATATTCCATCACGTCTAAACATTTTACGTAATCAATAACTTCTCGGAATTTTAAAATAAATCTCCGAGCAGAAACGAATGAATAGTGTCTATTTCGTCTTTTTCCCCGAAATATTTTTGTTCCCGAAAATTTTTTATATTTTCGTCTTAAAAATTCTTATTCGATCAATCTAGCTTGTAACCAGAATACTCCCAACTTATAATCATCCTAGGTTATAGAACGATTAATAAACACATAGCACATAATATAACGACCCCAAAATAGGTCCATTCCATCCAACCTATTATGAGTCGCCAAATACATGGTACAGAAAATAACTACAACTTTATTACTACAATTGTCGTGCAAAATACAACAACACATATGCTGTGAGTTTGGATACAAATATATAACAAATGTGACTCATGTCCCAACCGTAGACATCACCTTACAATGACACCTTACATAAAGGTATAGTCAAAAACTGTTTTAGAAATTAGAATATTTGGGAAGTGCTCAAGGAAACCTTCGTATATGGGAGGTCATGCGTCTAGGTTATGATAGATAACATATGGCCACAGAATTATCCTTGGTTGACCCAATATGATAGATAACATATGGCGACCAGAATTATATAGATAACAAGAAGATTACTATCATATTCTTCCCAATGGTGAGTCTTCTCTTGACTTATTATTATCTCCACTGTCTCTAATTGAGAATTATACTTCAAACAAACACCAAGATTATATAGGTAGTGCTCGTAGATATACTCAGCAAGTGGATGTGCACAACCCTGTCTTATGATGACACGAGGTTGTATGTCATTAGACATCTTGTATGATAGTGACAAAACACCCTTCCAACGTTGGGTTCGCCTCACCCTATTTTCTTCACCAAATATAACTACTATATGATGACCACCGTTCTATTCCCTTGTTACCCCTGCTCGACCTAGCTACACTCTTATTACCTGAAAGGAATTGTGAAACAGAAGGGTGAGCACAACTAGTCCAGTAAAGAATATAATGACTAAAGATAAATAAATTATCAATAGTCTTCAGCAGTTATAAATCAGAGATTTAGAACATATGGTAGATAATAAAAATTTCAACCATAGTTGCAGCGAAACGAACAATCCATTAGAAGAGTCAAATAGACTATAAAGTCTATTATCTTCTCTATGTTAAAAATCCACCAACAATGTTTTATCCCTGTAACATCACTCAACAGTTCTTTTTAACAATCATATGAATAACTCATAATCATAATTGTGATTCTAAATTTTTCTTCGCACCCAGGACGAAGAATATTATCATCACCTGTCTTTACCTGAAACATTAAAGATCATGGTTATACCAAATCACAGTTCATGTTCAAAATCATGCTAATAAATCCGTCTTCGCACTACGACCAAAGATATTCATCAATAAACCATCTTTGCACTACGGGCCAAAGATATTCAACAACAGTTCATCTTCGCGCTACAGGCCAAAGATATTCATCAATAATTCATCTTTGCACTACAGGCCAAAGATATTCTTCAACAGTTCATATTTGCACTATATGCCAAATATATTAATATCTCAAAGAAATATATAATCATTTTAGAATTATATAAACAATAATTATAACCATGTTGATCAATTCACCTTTACACTTAAGCTAAAGATATTCAGTTATAAATTCAATGGTCATGATCATACCAGTTAACAATTAATCTTTGCACTACAGGCCAAAGATATTCCTCAGTAACGATCATACCAACAATTTACCCATCTTTACACTCAAGTGAAATAGAAATTCAACATCAGGGTTATAAAAATGTTATATATGATAATAAAAACAATATGATCAACAACTGCATTTATTTTCAAGAGCAACAATCATGAATCAACGATAATTTGGTAAGAAAAAAAAACCAATTTTTGTCGTGAATAGTACCCATAAATAGTAACTCGTGAATAGTAACTCGTGAATAGTAACTCATGAATAGTAACTCATGAATAGTACTTCGTATTTGTACATAGTACCGTATACGTAAATAATGTCATGTACGTAAATAATGCCATATACAAGAATAGTGCCGTATACGTGAATAGTGCCGTATACGTGAATAGTAATCCCAACTCAAAAAGGTAAAAATTTCACAATAAAATCCATACCAATATTTCAGTATAATGATATTGAAAGAATAACATCATTATGAAGAATATAGCATCCATTAATATCCCGTACTATCCCTTATCTCAAAAGTGCAGTATTTCTGACTGGAATGCAAAGCCGAAGGAAACTTGCACTGAATAACAACTCTCAAAGTATCTAAATACTGACAAAATATGCTTCATAATATAGAGAGAGAAAGAGAGAAAGCTTATGTTTCTGGTGTGATTTTCAATTCTAACTTAGCCCTCTATTTATAGAAAAATGTTAGCACGCCGAAGCAGACTTAACCTGCAACCTGATGGCTTTACCTGCTACTATTTCCATCCACCACATTTGAATAAAAATATCAGCACATTTCTTCACCAACCAAGAGTGGGGCCCACCAATTCTAGAATTTTCCACCAAAATAATTAACTCCGAAAATTCAACAATTTCTGAACCAGTCATCTCGTAAAATTCATAACAAATCATACGTTCATATTTAACGGTTCAAAATTTGTGGACATATACTCAACTTATATATATATAACATATCCAAATATTACCACGATCCAACGGTCGGATTAAAAATTATACCTCCATTCCGACAAAAATACAGATAAAACACCTCAACATTAACTCCTTCATTTTTAATCACAAAAATATATCCCTCATTTATATCCACATAAAATAAATATTTCCTTATCATATGAATCAATAATTAATTATTCACAAATAATATTACAGAATCATATTTATGACAACCAGGCCGTTCCCAGGAAAGAGGGGCCTTTCCAATAAGGATTTTTCCTTACTAGCGCGCAATTAGATGACCAAACCTCTCCTTAGACAGAACTTTCTAGACATTGCCAATAATGCTATCTAATAATATTATTTAAATAATATGAATTATTGATCTGATAATAGAAAATACTGTGCATCAACAATTATTGAAACAACAATAATATAAAATATCAACGCAACAATTATTGAATCAATAAAATAAAATATTAAACAGTAACTACTGTAACAATTATTGAGTAGTGCCTTCTTACGTAAGAATCAATAATTCGAAAATACTGTGTAAAACCGTGTGCTACTGTGCAAACACGCGTATTATTGTATTTTAACCACCGGGTATTCTAACAGTGTTAACGGTAACAACTACGCTATTATTTATAAAAACTCAATTTTGTCGTTATCTTCGTCTGATAGTTATTCTGTTATGGGGCCCACAAATGACTGAGTCGTCGTACGGATATTCCGACAAAAAGAATATTCCACGACCAAACGAATATTCCCCGACAACAATGAATATTTTATAACCACTTGTTTATTTTGAAAAATTTTCACATTTCACCCATAACTTTAACTTTTATCAATTTAACTATTTACCGAATAATAATTATAAGAAAAATTAAATAATTTTATTTCATAAAATTTGGGGTCTTACAATCTCCCCTCCTTATGAAATTTCGTCCCCGAAATTTACGTACCTGGCATTTCGAAGAGTTGAGAATACCTTACTTTCATTTCAGATTTCATCTTCCATGTCCTCATGATTTCTCCATTGCTCATCTCCTGTATTTCAAATATCATTCTAGAATACAGCTTCAAAACAAGGGTTAATTTAACAAATTAACATATCACATAATATCCCGATATTATGACTGGCTAACAAATAAGCTTAGGTAGGATACACTAGCGAAGGATTTACTCATCTCTCCCCTCCTAGTTATATTCCTCGATCTCCGACAGAGACCATATCCCTAAGCTCTGATACCAAAATGTGACAACTCCAAAATAGGTCCATTCCATCCAACCTAATCTGAGTCGCCAAATACATTGTACAGAAAATAACTATAACTTTATTACTATAATTGCCGTGCAAAATACAACAACACATATGATGTGAGTTTGGATACAAATATATACCAAACGTGACTCATGTCCCAACCGTGGACAACACCTTACAATGACACCTTGCATAAAGGTATAGTCAAAAACTGTTTTAAAAATTAGAATATTTGGAAAGTGCTCAAGGAAACCTTCGTATATGGGAGGCCATACGTCTAGGTTATGATAGATAACATATGGCCACAGAATTATCCTTGGTTGACCCAATATGATAGATAACATATGGCCACAGAATTATATAGATAACAAGAAGATTACTATCATATTCTTCTCAATGGTGAGTCTTCTCTTGACTTATCATTATCTCCACTGTCTCTAATTGAGAATTATACTTCAAACAAACACCAAGATTATATAGGTAGTGCTCGTAGATATACTCAGCAAGTGAAGTGCACAACCCTGTCTTATGATGACACGAGGTTGTATGTCATTAGACATCTTGTATGATAGTAACAAAACACCCTTCCAACGTTAGGTTCGCCTCACCCTATTTTCTTCACCAAATATAACTACTATATGATGACCACCGTTCTATTCCCTTATTACCCCTGCTCGACCCAGCTACACTCTTATTACCTGAAAGGAATTGTGAAACAGAAGGGTGAGCACAACTAGCCCAGTAAAGAATATAATGACTAAAGATAAATAAATTATCAATAGTCTTCATCAGTAATAAATCAGAGATTTAGAACATATGGTAGATAATAAAAATTTCAACCATAGTTGCAGCGAAACGAACAATCCATTAGAAGAGTCAAATAGACTATAAAGTCTATTATCTTCTCCATGTTAAAAATCCACGAACAATATTTTATCCCTGTAACATCACTCAACAGTTCTTTTTAACAATCATATGAATAACTCATAATCATAATTGTGATTCTAAATTTTTTTTCACACCTAGGACGAAGAATATTATCATCACCTGTCTTTACCTGAAACATCAAAGATCATGATTATACCAAATCACAGTTCCTGTTCATAATCATGCTAATAAATCCATCTTCGCACTACGACCAAAGATATTCATCAATAAACCATCTTTGCACTACGGGCCAAAGATATTCAACAACAGTTCATCTTCGCACTACAGGCCAAAGATATTCATCAATAATTCATCTTTGCACTACAGGCCAAAGATATTCTTCAACAGTTCATATTTGCACTATATGCCAAATATATTAATATCTCAAAGAAATATATAATCATTTTAGAATTATATAAACAATAATTATAACCATGTTGATCAATTCACCTTTACACTTAAGCTAAAGATATTCAGTTATAAATTCAATGGTCATGATCATACCAGTTAACAATTAATCTTTGCACTACAGGCCAAAGATATTCCTCAGTAACGATCATACCAATAATTTACCCATCTTTACACTCAAGTGAAATAGAAATTCAACATCAAGGTTATAAAAATGTTATATATGATAATAAAAATAATATGATCAACAACTGCATTTATTTTCAAGAGCAACAATCATGAATCAACGATAATTTGGTAAGAAAAAGAAACCAATTTTTGTCGTGAATAGTATCCATAAATAGTAACTCGTGAATAGTAACTCGTGAATAATAACTCATGAATAGTAACTCGTGAATAGTACTTCGTATTTGTACATAGTACCGTATACGTAAATAATGTCATATACGTAAATAATGTCATATACGTGAATAGTGTCGTATACGTGAATAGTAATCCCAACTCAAAAAGGTAAAAATTTCCCAATAAAATCCATACCAATATTTCAGTATAATGATATTGAAAGAATAACATCATTATGAAGAATATAGCATCCATTAATATCCCGTACTATCCCTTACCTCAAAAGTGCAGTATTTCTGACTGGAATGCAAAGCCGAAGGAAACTTGCACTGAATAGCAACTCTCAAAGTATCTAAATACTCACAAAATATGCTTCATAATATAGAGAGAGAAAGAGAGAAAGCTTATGTTTCTGGTGTGATTTTCAATTCTAACTTAGCCCTCTATTTATAGAAAAATGTTAGCACGCCGAAGCAGACTTAACCTGCAACCTGATGGCTTTACCTGCTACTATTTCCATCCACCACATTTGAATAAAAATATCAGCATATTTCTTCACCAACCAAGAGTGGGGCCCACCAATTCTAAATTTTCCACCAAAATAATTAACTCCGAAAATTCAACAATTTCTGAACCAGTCATCTCGTAAAATTCATAACAAATTATACGTTCATTTTTAACGGTTCAAAATTTGTGGACATATACTCAACTTATATATGTATAACATATTCCAAATATTACCACGATCCAACGGTCGGATTAAAAATTATAACCCTCGCAAAATATCTTAAAAATCCTGATTGATTTTTAATACCTCCATTCCGACAAAAATACAGATAAAACACCTCAACATTAACTCCTTCATTTTTAACCACAAAAATATGTCCCTCATTTATATCCACATAAAATAAATATTTCCTTATCATATGAATCAATAATTAATTATTCACAAATAATATTAAAGAATCACATTTATGACAACCAGGCCGTTCCCAGGAAAGAGGGGGCTTTCCAATAAGGATTTTTCCTTACTAGCGCGCAATTAGATGCCCAAACCTCTCCTTAGACAGAACTTTCTAGACATTGTTAATAATGCTATCTAATAATATTATTTAAATAATATGAATTATTGATCTGATAATGGAAAATACTATGCAGCAACAATTATTGAAACAACAATAATATAAAATATCAACGCAACAATTATTGAATCAATAAAATAAAATATTGAACAGTAACTACTGTAACAATTATTGAGTAGTGTCTTCTTACGTAAGAATCAATAATTCAAAAATACTGTGTAAAACCGTGTGCTACTGTGCAAACACGCGTATTACTGTATTTTAACCACCGGGTATTCTAACAGTGTTAACGGTAACAACTACGTTGTTATTTATAAAAACTCAATTTTGTCATTATCTTCATCCGAAAATTATTCTGTTATAGGGCCCACAAATGGCTGCGTCGTCATACGGATATTCCCGACAAAAAGAATATTCCACGACCAAACGAATATTCCCCGACAACAATGAATATTTTATAACCACTTGTTTATTTTGAAAAATTTTCACATTTCACCCATAACTTTAACTTCTATCAATTTAACCATTTACCGAATAATAATTATAAGAAAAATTGAATAATTTTATTTCATAAAATTTGGGGTCTTACACATAATATTATTAATAAAAATTTCTTTTATTAATAACTAATTCTTTAAACTTAAATTCTGAACAATCCGGATTCTCCGGGTTGTTACAATTACCCCCAAACTTGAATTCTTTAGAAAACCTATAGGACAAAATATCAAACAATCCAAAAATAATCCTTGGGCAACAGAATCCCAAGGTTTTCCAACCAATTTGACGAACAAGAGAGAATCAGAATTTAAATACAACAATTTAGGATTACCTTAAAGAAGAAATTTTGTCTCCGCCTTAGAGTGAAGCCCCAATTTGTGAGAAGTTGTGAGGAGGAAGAATTGGACTCGAAATATAAGTGTGGTCATTATCTGTAGAATGATTATGGCTAATTGAGGGAAGTTGGGTTGATATAGAAGAGGAATTATGGTTGAGCATGTATGGGGAGGAGTTATGGTGATTGTGGGATAATGTGATGAAGAGTTGGGAAGAAATAGAAGAGGTGGAAGAGGTGGTGGAGAAGTTAATTTGACATTATGGAAGTTATGGGGAAGTGGAAGAGTTTTAGTTGAGTAAGAAGTTGGAAAGAATTAGTGTTGTATGGAGTTATGTTGGAAAAGGAGACGTCAAACCTCTTTTAAAATCTAGACTTTCCGAGCGACGCGCCCCATGCCGTTGATAAGCCTTGGATGGCGGCCTGCGCTAGCATGGCAGTGTGTTCGCCCTAGGATACTCGCCAGTATAGCAAAAAGGTACTGTGGAGGTAGCGCGCCCCACGCCAGGTGTACGCTTAAGGTCGCACGGCCCGCGCCATTAGTGTAGTGACTGAGTGATGTCATTTTTCCTTGATTCCCTGCAATCATACCATAATGAAGTCATTATTCTTTGAAAAAGAAATATCTAAACTATATTATGAACTAAATTTTATGAATAAATGAAATAGGAAAGGTTGTAGCACTAGTTTTAACGTCGTCAGCCCGACGGTGCCTCTTGTTTCATGGTATATCGGCAAGAGTAATTGCTATGGCATCGTTGTCGATGTCGCTACCCCAGTAGTGCTTTAACCTTTGTCCGTTGACTTTGAAGGTTTCGAGTGGATTTCTACTGTATAGCTCAACGGTGCCATGTAGGAAAACCTTTTTAATCGTGAATGGCCCCGACCATCGGGATTTGAGCTTTCTAGGAAACAATCTAAGTCGCGAGTTGAACAATAATACCGATTTTCCCGGTTCAAACTTTATCTACAAAAAATTTTGGTCGTGCCACTTCTTGACTTTTTCTTTATACAGCTTCGAGTTCTCATATGCTTGCAGTCTGAATTCATCGAGTTCTTTTAATTGAAGTAACCTCTTTTCTCCTGCAGCTGTTTGATCAAAGTTGAGTTTCTGAATTGCCCAGTATGCCTTATGATATAATTCCATTGTGAGGTGACACGCTTTCCCGTAGACCAACTGATATAGAGACATCCCAATTGGCGTCTTGTATGTTATCTTGTAAGCCCATAGTGCGTCGTCTAATTTTAGAGACCAATCTTTTCTGCTCGGGTTTACTACCTTCTCTAAAATTATCTTCACCTCTCTATTGAAAACCTCAGCTTGACCACTCTTCTGGGGGTGATATGTTGTTGCAACCCTATGATTGACCCCGTACTTCGCCAAGAGAGCTATAAATGAGAAGTGACTTCCCTCGTCACTTGTGGTTGCTCTTGGTGTGCCAAACCTTGTGAAGGTGTTCTTTTGTAGAAACATAAGAACCACTTTGGCGTCGTTTGTAGGGAGTGCTACAGCTTCCACCCATTTTGATACATAGTCCACAGCAAGCAAAATGTACTAGTTGTTGAATAAGGGAGGAAAAGGTCCCATGAAGTCCATTCCCCACACATCAAAAACCTCGACTTCTATGATCGTGTTGAGTGCCATTTCATTCCTTTTTGAGATGTTGCCCACCCTTTGGCAACTATCACAGTTTTTTACGAACTGGTGGGCATCCTTAAACACAGTAGGCCAGTAGAATCCTGCTTGAAGTACATTGGCCGTTGTTCGCTCAGTCCCATAATGTCCTCCATACGTAGATGAATGGCATTCGTGCAAGATATTCTTTACTTCGCTATATGGCGCACATCTACGAATCATTTTGTCTGCACACTATTTGAATAAATAGGGCTCGTCCCACATGTACCACTTGACGTCATATAGGAACTTCTTCTTTTGCTAACGTGCCAGATTAGGGGGAAGGATTTTACTCACCAAGTAATTGGCAATGTCCGCATACCATGGAAATTCTGCGTTAACTCTAAAAAGCTGCTCATCCAAAAGTGACTCGTTGATTAGACACTTATATGCCCCATCCTTGTCCGGATTTTCTAATCTTAAAAGATGATCTGCCACTTGATTTTCTGTCCCCTTCCTATCCTTTATTTCCAAATCAAATTCCTGAAGGAGAAGGATCTATCTGATTAGTCTAGGCTTAGCATCCTTCTTTGAGATTGAATATTGAATTGCCGAATGATCCGTATATACCACACCTTTGTTTCTATTAAGTAAGCTCTGAATTTGTCAAAGGCATATACTACTGCAAGTAATTCCTTCTCAGTGGTTGTGTAGTTTAATTGAGCATCTGTGAGGGTTTTACTTGCATAGTATATGGCGCGGAATATCTTTTCTCGGCGTTGACCCAAAACAGCCCCTACTGCGTAGTCGCTAGCATCTCACATTAACTCGAAAGGCATAGTCTAATCCGGTGCTACGATCACGGGAACTGTAGTTAACTTCTTCTTCAATTGCTCAAATGCTGACTTACATTCCTCATCAAAATTGAAAACTGCATCTTTCTCTAGGAGACTACATAATAGTTTTGCAATCTTAGAGAAATCTTTAATAAACCTTCGGTAGAATCCAGCATGTCCAAGAAAACTGTGGATTCCCTTGACTATAGTTGGCGGTGGAAGATTCTCAATTGTGTCCATTTTTGCTCTATCAACCTCTAAGCCCTTCGCAAATACCTTGTGCCCCAAGATTATTCCTTCTTCAACTATAAAGTGGCACTTCTCCCAGTTAAGCACCAAATTCATTTCCACGCATTGCTTCAAGACTATGCCAAATTCTCTAAATAGACATCAAAATTATCTCCATAGACAGAGAAGTCGTCCATGAAAACTTCCACATTCTTCTCCACCATGTCTGAGAAGATAGCCATCATACATCTTTGGAAGGTTGTTAGTGCATTACACAAACCAAAAGACATCCTCCTGAATGCAAAAGTGTCGTTTGGGCACATGAAAGTGGTCTTCTCTTGATCTTCAGGAGCTATGACTATTTTATTGTACCCCGAGTATCCATCCAGTAGATAGTAGTATTCATGCCCAACTAACCGGTTCAACATCTGGTCAATGAAGGGTAGAGAAAAGTGATCCTTTCGGGTTGCCTTATTCATCTTTTTGTAGTCCATACAAACCCTCCATCTAGTCACTGTCCTCGTCAGAATCAATTCATTGTCATCGTTCTTAACCACTGTCATTCCACCTTTTTTCGGAACGCATTGAACTTGACTGACCCATTCACTGTCTGAAATCAGGTAAATAATTCCCGCATCCAACCCCTTCAGTATTTCTTTCTTTACTACTTCTTTCATGATTGGATTTAGCCGTCTCTGCTATTCCACTGTTGGCTTGGCATCCTCTTCCATGAGAATCTTTTGCATGCAAAAGGAGGGGCTGATCCCCTTTATATCGGCAATTGTCTACCCTATCGTAGACTTGTATTCTCTCAAAATCCTCAGCAATTTACTTTCCTACAATTCGTTAAGCGCAGATGCAATAATAATAGGTAAAGTATTTGAATCACCCAAATAAGCATACCTGAGGTGTTTAGGAAGCAATTTGAGCTCAAGAGTGGGTGGCTGCTCAAGTGAAGGTTTCATCCGAGCTGAAGCTTTTTCTTCCGTGTGTAATGGCTAGAATGGAACCTAGAATCTACTAACTCGAGGCAAAGAATCCAGCATGTGCAAGTAATCCACGAACTCAGGATCATCCAAATCATCATCCCCCAGTAAGGTGTTTTCCAACGGATCTCTGATCAAACTTTTAACCAGGTCTTCATTAATTATCTTGTCGATCACATCCAATTAGAAACATTCCTCCTCATCTGTAGGAAACCTCATGTCTTTAAACACATTAAATTTGACTTCCTGATCTTGAACCTTCATGGTTAATTCCACTTTCTGAACATCAATGAGAGTTCTACCTGTAGCCAAAAATGGTCTTCCTAGTATGATTGGGATGTTTTTGTCTTCTTCATAATCCAAAATTATGAAATCTGCTAGGAAAATAAATTTATCCACCTTAACCAAGATGTCTTCCACAATTCCCCTTGGATAGGTCACTGATCTGTCTGCTAACTGTAGAGATATGTTTGTAGGCTTTGGAGCCGGCAAACCCAACTGAGTATATACTTACAACGACATGAGATTTACGTTCGCCCCCAAGTCACACAAACATTTGTCGAAGGCCATGTTTCCAATTGTACAAGGAATGGTGAAACTCCATGGGTCCTTCAACTTCGGAGGTAACTTTCTCTATAGAATTGCACTGTACTCCTCCGTCAATGCTACAGTTTCGTAATCCTCTAACTTCTTTTTCCTTGACATAATCCCTTCATGAATTTAGCATAACTTGGCATTTGTTATAGGGCTTCTGCGAAAGGAATGTTGATCTGAAGTTTCTTAAAAACTTCTAAAAACTTTGAAAATTGCTTGTCTAGTTTTTGTTTCAGAACTCTTTGTTGAAATTGTGGTGGAGGATACATAACTGGCTTAACCTCTGTCTTGCTCTTGTCCACTTGCTTTTCTTCACCATATTTCCCCTCAACCACTTTGTCCTCACCTTCTTTGTCATCTTTATTAGCTTGATTTTTTATGTTCTGCTCCTCAAGATGATTTTCACTCCTCAGCATGATCGCTTGACACTGCTCATGATTCCCCCTTGGATTTTTCACAGTGTCACTAGGTAGAGTTCCTTGTGGCCTATTATTCAATGCAAAAGCCAGTTGTCCCATCTGATTTTCTAAGTTCTTGACGGAAACTGCTTGTGATTTCATTGATGCTTCTTGCGATTTCATAGATGCCTCATTGCTCGATATGTATTTCAATAACATCACTTCTAAATCTGTCTTTTTCTCTTGGTGCGGAGTTGCTTGTTGATGCCGATTCTGAAATCCCGGGGGATAAGATGGTCGTGGAGCTTGTTGATTATGGTTGTTATTCCATGAAAAATTTGGGTGATTCCTATTCCCCGGATTATAGGCATTTTGATTCATGTTTTGTGGAATCTTCTTGTAGCTACCCATAAATTGTATTGATGCTGGGTTAATAGCACAATGTTCTGTAAGATTTTCCCCGCACACAATTCATAAATCCACCTCCTTTGATAGTGCTAAAATTTGAGCCGCTAACGATGTTACCCCATCTACCTCTAAAGCCCCAGCTACCTTAGGTTGTGTCATTCTCGCTATGGGCCACTGGTAGTTGTTAGCTGACATTATTTCTATTAGCTCATATGCCTCCTCGTAGCTCTTGGTCATAAACGCTCCACCCGAAGCTGCATCTACGCTAGTCCTGAGATTCCCATTCAATCCGTTGTAGAACGTATTCATCTGCAGTCATTTAGGTAATCCATGATTTGGGCACTTTCTGAGCAATTCTTTGTACCTTTCCCATGCCTCATACAATGACTCCTCATGCTGCTGCTCAAACATGGTAATCTCGTTTCTCATCTTCGCAGTCTTAGCCGGTGGGAAAAACTTAGCCAAGAACTTTTGAGCGAGGTTGTCCCACGTATTAATTGACCCTGGCAGTAGATAGTGTAACCAACTTTTCGCCTTGCCCTGCAGTGTGAACGGGAACAAGCGAAGTCTGACTGCATCATCTGACACCCCATTGTATTTGAAGGTGA
The DNA here is from genome assembly GCA_016801055.1 of Panax notoginseng. NCBI lineage: Eukaryota > Viridiplantae > Streptophyta > Magnoliopsida > Apiales > Araliaceae > Panax > Panax notoginseng. Next base: position 168,484,237 of record CM029013.1, read on the forward strand.
CACATATCTCAAAAAAGCTGACTAAATGCTCATTCGGATCGTCATTGGCTAATCCCCCAAACTGTACTAAGTTTTGTATCATCTGTATGGTCCCATGCTTGATCTCAAAAGTGTTTGTAGCAATCGCCGGCGTGGTGATACTTGACTGAAGCTCGGTCACCTTGGGAGTGGCATAATCCCTTAGCGCTTTTTGATCTTCTACAACCATTATTTCTTCCTTACCAAAGTTCTAGAAGTTTTCCCTAGTGTCTTTAATCCACTTACTTAGCCTTTGAAACCATTTCTCGATATCGTCCTCGAAAGGAAGCAAGTCTGGCTTCTTAGACCGAGTTTGCATAAACTAACTCAAAGAACCTGAAACAAGAAAGAGCAAAACAAAAAGAAAATTTTGTTTAAGTAAAACTGATATTGAAAAGTATTAAAATCAAAACTATTCCCCGGTAACGGCGCCAAAAACATATTGGTCAAATTCTAATTACGCACAACACACACGTATACGTGGTCAACAAGTAATATAATGATGAGAAAAGAATCATTCCCACAAAGATTAGTAAGAAATTAATCCTAATAATTACCAGTTTTATATTAACCCAATTTTATTAAACTATCCAAATCAATGATTATAAATAAAACTAAAAATACCAATTAATCAACACAACTTAAAAATGTAATTTCAAGTAAATAATGGAGAATTAGGCTTACAACTGAAAGTAGTATGCACACAAGCCAATCATGTTTGATGATGAAGCATATACTTTGTAACAATCTAATTCATTTATTATTAAAAGTATTAATTTATTAAAGGTTTAATTATCTACATGATGTTGTTTTATAATATGTGATAAACCCATAATTTTAAGCAATGCTTTTAGAATAATGATGATGATCATTCTAATGAGATCTAAATTCTTAGAAAGCTTAAAACTAAAATAGTTCCCAATCGTCGGATTACTGAATTGGGGATTAGTGAATCTGGATAGATTGGTACATACGTTGCTTGCTCATTGGATGAGGATGATTGATCTCATGATCATTTGTGTGGAGACACTAAAGCAAGTATGTAGGTGCTTATTAGATAATAAGTTCACTGAACGTGGCTCGCTAAGGAATACCTAATGAAGTTTTACTTGTCTGTCAATAGGAATTCCTGTAGTGATAGTAGTACGAGTGATCCTTGTCCTTGAGATCATCATAGTATCTTGTGTATGATGAGTTATACTTTGACTTATTCCTTAAGACCCTTATGGTATATCAAAGGGTATGCTTGGGTATAATAAGTTGTACATGGAGATAATGTATGATCAATAAAGAATCTACTGCTTCTAGTAAAAGAAGAGAAATGTCCTATGTGATTCGATAAATGACAACCAGGTAGTCCTTGGCCAAGGCAGAATAAAATTAGAAAGGAGTTTCTTATTTGCATTATTTGGAGTTGTGCATTTAAGAGTCGAAATACATATAATTAAATAAAATAAGGCTTGACAGTAATTCCATGTCTTATATTTAATTGGGACATTGTATGGTGGAAGGATTGAATTGTACAGTAACTATTTATTCAAAGATTCTTTTATGATTAATGTTAAAATCTATATTATCTGAAAAGTCGTTGATCGCTAGGGAGGCTTATCCCTATTGTAGAATAAATATTATTTATTTAAATAAATTAATAGTTTAATTTATTTATTTAAATAAGATTAGAATTGTTCTAATTGATTTATTCATAACCGGTTTAATATAGAGAACCTAAAGGGTTACACCATAAAAGAAAGAATAATTATTTAAGAAGTTAATGGCATAATCGTAATAATAAGTTAAGTATATTTAATTTAATCTATGGTTAATTTAATCTATGGTGATATAATAAATTAAATAGCTTAATATTTATTATTTAATATTTTGAAAATATTAAATATAAATTAATAAGAGGAGTCTTATTATTATTATTACTATTATTATTATTTAATTCCTAAAGGAGTTTGGAAATTAATTAATAAAAGTACTCTCATATATTCCTAATAAGATTAGGAGACAAATTAATTAAAAGATTTTAATTAATTTTTCCTAATAAGTTTGGGAGCATAATTAATTAAAATAAAACTCAATTCATTAATGTTAAGGAGAGTTGTCCACATCTATAAATAAGAGAGTCTTATTATGGGTGAGGGTGGTTGATACTTTCACAATACACGTAAATATGCAATTCTAATAGTTGGGAGAGTACACCCCTTTCTGTGAGAGATAGAAAAACTAGGGTTTTGTCAAATACCCATCTTCTTGAATTTTTCTTCTTCCTTAGTGGATCACCTCTAGAGGCCAAACACTTGGGTGGCTAACGTTGATCAAAGGAAGGAACCAAACCCGGTGAATTCAAGTTGAACGCGAAAAAGATTTGGAGGTGAACTCGTACTTGAGGAAGCTCAAATCTTCAAGGGTATGATTCTTATTCTTTATCTTTTTATTTAATTAATAATTGTGCATAAAGGATGATCCGGGTATATGGTTTATAAAATTTTAAAACTGTGATTTTCCATGTTTTCGCTTATTTTCTGCAATTTGATTACGTTCATAAATCTAACAAACCTAAAAACAACTTCACTTTAAGTCTCATTCCAATTATCACACCTTATTCTAGTTTAATTCATTATCTCAGTTTATTAATCAAGAATACTTATGTAGAATTAGTCATCTCTCAATGCACTAACATCATATTAACTTAAATCCACAAATTAGATAGAATTAAGCCAAACACTTTAATTAACTAATTTACTATATTTATGCGTGAATTAAAATTAAAAAGAGTTTAAATTCCAAGTTTTTTACCCGATTACATGTGATGTTAGGTATATCTCTATCCTAACATAAATCAAGATTTCATTAAATTATAGAATTCAAGAACACATACTACTGTGATTAAGTCTAGATTCATACATCATCTCTCAAATCCATACAAATCTACATAAAATTGGTGATCAAGCAATTTATAAATTAAATACAAATCACAATAGATAAACTGAATTAATAATTTATTAACCCCAAATCAAGGCATGATAATTATCATTCAACATTAAAGATCCATTGCAAGCCTAAAAAGTAATTTAGTTCATAATTAATGAATTAAAAACTGAATAAAGTAAAGAAATCATCATCCCAATTACAAGACTCAAATTAAAAAGAAGAATAGTACTACACCACCCTTCTTAGCCTTCAAATCTGTAATTTCCGTAAAAATCCCCTCTTCCTTTGTTCCTCCAAGATCTTCCTTTAATTCTGTCTTTCCCAAGTGTAATTCAATTGTTTGATAAGTTTAGCACACTACTCATTGGCATAAGTTAATTTAGCTGAACCAAATCCAATCCTTATCCATATCAAAGCCATCCCATAGGAATTCTAATAAAAATTAAACTCCTATTTGTACCCAACAAAAGTTTAAGAAAAGAAACCTAATTAATATGAAATAACTTCCTTGCCACACTCCTAACATGACCCTATTACATAAAGAAGTCATAGCTCCCAACACAACTCAATAGCATGCAAAATAAAACAGCTCAGCATACGTCACGTCTGACCAGCGCGCCCCGCGCCGGGTCCTTTGTTATTACAACGCGACCCACGCTATGGCAACAGAATGTTCTTTCCATGTAGCCCCGTGCTGTCTCCTGTGTAATCACGGTGCGCCCTGCGCCGGTGATGCAGTATGTCCAAAATTGCTTATTTCTTCACATTTTAACTCTTAACCATCATCAACTTATTCTTCTGCACACATAACAAAAATCCATCAAAAGTAGCATGAAAAATCTCAAAAACTAACAATATATAAAGCTAAACAAGGTTAAATCGTATGTTAAAAACCTACTCATCACTATCCTTTTTTTAGGAAAAATGAGCATGAAATTGTCATGACAATATTTTTAATCAGCCTGGGTAATTTGGCTACCATTGTGGGCTTGATTTTATGTTAACATTTATATTGTTCTTGATTGGGTTGGTGAGCTACTGATTGGCCACCTGGGCATGCTTCCATGCATGTGGATAGTCCATTTTACAAAGGAGACTAGCAAAAAAAAATTCTAAGTCTGGGGGTTTAATGTACATGCATATTTAACTCTACTAGGGATGCATGCTTAGCTTAATGCAAATACAGATCACGCATGATGCGATGATCTAAAATTTACTGGTTTAATATAGGAGCATACCTCACCCTTTTTGAGGTTATTTAGAGCTTTTGTCCAGGCATAGATTCTAATAGGCCCAGCAGCTCTTCCTCCTAGAAGGCATCTTTCGGGTTTCGTAGGACAACTTCGGACGTTCCCTTGCCTCATCCTACCCAATAGTTGCTTCGGTTGACAGAGTCTATGATTCGTCCTATCAGAGTTGATAGGACTAGAGTTCCCAAGGAGGAGGAGGATATTCTTGTTGCGGATCTAGCTCCCTCTTCTTTTACCTCATGCCCGGATCTTCCAGGAATACATGTGATTATTTTTAGGTGATTTGAGCCGTCATCCATCAGTTTATTTACATGCAAATGAGGTAATTGGATTCTACATTGAATATTATCTTTTTCCAATCTTGGTAGTGGTTGAACTTTGATCTGAATGTAATGCAGGTTCCTGGATTCACTCAGCCGAGAGGAAACTAGTTCAGCAACCACTCATTATATAGGACTCTTCATCCCTAGTATCAGGCCCTCGTGCATTCCTAGGGCTTTAAGGCTTTATTTTCTATTGCAGCATGATGCTGTCCATGGGGATATCTAAATGTTTTGTCTGCGTGTTGGTTTCATCAGAGTCAGTCACTCCATCTACTAGACTGTGAGGTGGTGATGATGCCAATGGATTAACGATACATCACATGCTTGGAGTTCACCAAAGAGATGATGCCTTTGGTGGCAGATATGTCTGATCTCTTCTAGGAGTTCCTCCTTGTGCTCTTAAGGGTCGAATCGTTCGTTCATGTCCTTTGAGTATTGATGTTGCCAATAGAGCTTTAACAGATCCCCTCCCTATTGATCAGAGGGAGAGAGATCTCATCTTGCGGTGATTATTTTTGACTATCATCAGGGGTTGTTTCATTGTAAACAACTCCTCGACTGTCTCTTTTGTCTTGATCGGCGCTCTTTGCTAGGTCGATCACATATGGGATTTTGACTAGGGATCCTTTACATTTGCGTATTTTCTTCGCAGAATGCGTCGGCGCTTGGTGGGTATTACAATGGCTTGGTTGGGTTTCTACCCATTTCTGCTAGTGACTAACTTTAATCAACTTTCATTTCCCACCTTTGGGTATTTTTGATTCATCGACTGATGTAGTTTATTTATGCCTTTTTCAATTCTAGGCTTATGAGAGGCTTCCTTGCCTTCGTCCAGTTATTACTTTAGGCTTGGAGACATATCCGCGAGGACGCCGATGGCACCATTCTACCCTGGATGAGGTCCTTGTAGCAAATGGATTTACTCACTGACACTTGTAGCTAAAGTTGTTGATTGCTGATAATGTTACATGGGTTCCCTATATCTTAGATCATCTTACAGTGGGTTTTGAGGATGGATTCCCAACAGTAGTGGAGTATTCCTTGGTGGTAAATGGGTTTTTTACCCATGAATCGGTTCCGAATTTAAGCTTAATAGATGTTAATTCCTAGTTTTTATGTTCGTGTTTATTTATTTAGTGTTATTTTATTGTGTAGATATGGTAGCGTTGCAATTGATCTAAAAGGATAGATTTAAGGTAAATAGTGGCGAGAATTGAACAACTTCTGATGTTAAAACAAAGTCAGGAGAAAGAGCCTACCCCCGCCGGGGCAGGCCTATTTAAGCCTTACACCCCCGCCGGGGTGGGTCCAACACTTAGAAGAAAGGAGCTGAGCCTGTCGGGCGGGCCATTTGCAAGCCAAGACCCCCACCGGGGCGGGGGGTACCGAATCTGAGCTATCCTAATTTGATTCTAACACTGCTGGAATGTGAGCGTTTGTACTTGGAATGCATTGGGACTCTAGATAGCATGGGATTGCGACCAGAATGCATGTGTTGGATATATATTGAACATAAAAACAACAAGATGAGGATCACGCAAGGCAATTAATAGAGATTAAGGACAGATTTGCATATTAAGCATTGGAGTGAAGATTTTGAAGGAACTTTCATATCGATTGCAGATTAAGGCTAAAGTGAAGGGTGTTCTGCATTATTCTTCATCTTTAGTTTTATATTTGTAATTGAAATGATGATGTCTTTAATTTATTTAGTTATTATTTCATTAATGATGAACTAAATACTTTTTAGGCTTATGACGAATCTTTAAGTGGAACGATGGTTATGTAACTTTGATTTTCAGTTTAATAAGTTATTATACAGTTTATCTATATTAATTTGAGCGTGAATTTATGAATTTCCTGATCAACGATTCTTTGTGGACTTATATGGACTATAGAGAGAGGAAGTACGAGTCTAGACTTAGTTAATATAGAATGTGTTCTTGAATTTTGTGAATGAACAGAATCTTGATGAATGTTAAGGTAGAGATATGCTTGACATTACATGTAATAGGGTAAAGAGCTTGAACTTAAACCTTCTTTAATTGTAATTCACATAGAGATATAGTGAGTTAGTTGATTAAGGTGTTTAACTTGATTCTATCTTGTTTGTGGATTTGAGCTAATACGGTATTAGTACATCGAGAGGTGGCCAGTTCTACATATGTGTTCTTGATTAGTAAATTGAAATAGTGAATTAAACTGGAATAAAGCTGTAATAATCAGAGTGATGCTTAGAGTGAAGTCAGAAGCCTAATTCTCCAATATTTGTTTGAAAATTTAGTTTTTAGGGGTTGTTGATTATTTGGTGATTTTAATATCTTTAATACTTTTAGTTACAAACTGAAAATTGATTAGTTTAATAAAATTAGGATTAATAGGAAATTGGTAATTGTGAGGGTTAATTTCTTATTAAAGTCTCTGAGGGAACGATACTTTACTTACTATTATATTACTTGATGATCATGTATACTTACATGTTGTGCGTAATTAGATTTTACCCAACACTTAGCTACCCATCGAATTCCCTTTTTGACTGAGGGAGGTTGGGAGCTCTATTTAGGAACACGAGCTATCAGATGTATCACAGGGGAAATTCACATTTTGCATCTTCCTCTTACTCGGCGGATCTGGCCCTTGTCCCAGACCATTACAAATATATGATGGGCTTGGATGGTTTCACTTTGTCTGATGGCCTCTACACTCAGGAAACTTTTTATCGGTGGTGGACTCCCCGTACTATTGGGGCTCAGACCCTTGCTACCCAGTTCTTGGTAGATATGGTGCCTGGATCTGTGATGATGACAGATTGGACTGCATGCGTCAGGGATCCAACCCATTTGGATCAGATAGCAAGCTTGACATAGCAGGTAGAGCAGCTATCCCTTTTTGTACGCCATTTGGGTAGGGATCTTATGGATGATGCTACTTATTATCCCTTCGGATCTGGTTCTGGTCCTTCTGGCAGCCGAGATACTGATGGCTTTACTGGAGGAGACCCCCTTTATACCATCCTGATATACCCCTTAACAGAGATATAGTGACTCAGGAGGAACTAACTTCGGTTGATCGGCTTGGAGATGTAGATGTTAGGGATTTCTTTTTGTCGGCCTTTGTTAGCCATTGGGCGTTTGTTCCCCATTTCCATGTACTTTTTATTTTTATTTGTAGAATAGAGATGATGATAATGTATTTAGTTTTATATTTCACATAGATGTATATAATGCTTTCTATTATTGCACCTGTTATATTAACATTTATTATGATGCATGTATTATATATTCTGGATTTGAATTTATATGGATGAGTTGGAGTTGACCCTTGTATGGTCTGCTGATACGGTCTTACAGATGTCTTCATTTTTAGTGATACGTATCGAGTATAGCCCACCCACACGGATCGCTTCTTGTCAATAGATAACACTTAAAAAACGTTGTAATAGGTACCCTAGAAACGTCGTGGTTAGGAGTGTTATCTGTTAGACACATTTACACAACGTTTTTAAAACGTTGTCTATTGACAAATTACACATTTTTTCCTAAAAAAATGTTGTCTATTTGTTTTCCATAAGGTATTGGATGCGTAAAAACGTTGTAAATAGTATGATTCCACAACGTTTTTGACTAAAAAACGTTGTAGTTTGACACATTATATTTGTTTTCCATAAGGTGTTGGATGCATGAAAACGTTGTAAATAGTATGATTTCACAACATTTTTGATTAAAAAACGTTGTAATTTGACACATTACACAATTGTTTTTCCCAAAATACGTTGCCTATTTGTTTTCACACCTTCATAATGGACTCTAATTGCCCGGTTGGGTTCCTTTTTGTTATTTCCCATTTTTCTTTTTTCTTTTTTTAAATAAACAAAAATAAAATTATTTACATACAAGAGGGATTTTAGGTGAAAATATAAATGTACTTCAATTTTGAAATATTAAATTGGTTTAGAATGGCACAATAAATTTATTGAAATATTACAACAAGAATAAAACATTGAAAATAGTGGGTACATTTAATCTCAAAACATGCATAATAATTGCTTATTCAAGGCACAACTCCCGCGAGTACTTTTATCTGCTCATTCCTCGTTGCGGTATTGGCGCCATAGCCGCTCCTCCATCGTTCTATCTCTCCACATTCCCTTGCCGTCCTATACATATAATTTTACACAATCAATTAAAATCTAATCAAATAAAAGATACATACAATTAATTTATAAATAAGTAGTAAATTAATTTAATCGAATGAGAGTTAAACATCTGACCCATTGAAGTTGCACCATGTCGTTTTGATAGTTTGCTCCTATCAGGAGCATGAATTAAAGAAACATGTGAAAAGTAAGGCATTGGAAACCCAAGAACATGCGAAAGAACAAAACATACTTCCGCATCAACTTCTTGCCAATAGATAGAACAGATAAAACACTGGAACAAAAATTTGGGCAAGTCAAGGAGAAACCTTATATACTAATGCTTGCCTTAGAGTATTTGGTAGATGTTATTCTGCTCTGAATTAAAAATTAGGATAGGATAGTCATAACAAAAATAGTAATAATAGTACAACAATAATAACATGACATCGATGTACTCATTATGTTCAACTTTAGTTGCTTCCTTTTGTGCGTCTGTGTGTGGCGTGGATTTTAAAACGTAACGGAAACAATATAAATTTTTGTTATATACATATAAGAGAGAGAGAACTTTACAAACCTTCCTTCCGGGGTGGAAAGGAACATCAGGTCCTCCAGTAACCTGAACAACAACAACTCCAGCCAACTCCATTCAATAAAAAGAATTTGTGAAATACGTATTAGACGTATCGTGTAATCTCCAAAATAATATCAATTTATCAGAAAATATTCACATATTATTATAAGAATCTGCGAAAAGGTCACTATTCTATATCTATATATAAGTAAAGAGATAGAGAACGACATATGCAATACGAAGCATCAGGGGAGCACATATCTTCTCAACGATTAACCCATTAAGCTTCCTCCTGCATTTGTCAAAAATTAAGAGAAAGCTTAATTTCCATGACATCATACGATTTTGAGATTGAGAGAGAGAGAACCTTTTATTTCCATTTGAGAGCGTCGAAATGAAAAGGAGCAGAGGAGGTAGAAGGAAGATCAGTGGGTGGTGGCGAAGGTGGAGGTTTAGGTTTTTGGTTCCAAATAATTGAGTACCAAAGTCTCCTTCTGTGTTTTTTCAAAATTACATATACCATGTTTTTTTTATCAAAAAATGTTGTGTTAAAAAATATTACAACGTTTTTTAAACTTTAGTCTTTTAAGTGTCATCTTTTTACTGATTTATAGTAGTGATTGCTTATCAGCAGGTGGTATGTTGGGACTTTCTATGTTATTCTTGACTTTTCAGCTTCTATAAAGTTTTATAGAAGGGATGTTGTCATGATGGGTCCCTGAGAGACATGTTTTCAGATTTGGGTCAGAAGAGTTGACTCTAACTTTGGAAGAGTAACATCGTATTACTGGATTGCCCTGGATGGGCCTTGCACTGACAGTTTATGACGATGACTGGTCTGAGGCAGACATTCTTTCTGAATGAGATCACCTCCGATCATGTCGTATCTATGGACTTTTGATCAAAAACTTTGGGTCCGTTGATAGCTTTTTACTGTATTCAGTTGATGTCGCCATCTCAGAGGAGCGTTAGGGGATGACCCGAGTTGACGCTTTTTTGATGTGCGTCATAGCGCACTTATATATGTCTCTATACATGGATCTCCTAGATGTTGGACTGGTGACAACAGTTAGCGCTCTTCGGGAGGATTGTACCATTCTTCCCATGATTTTAGCAGAGACTCCTATTTTATCTTCTCGCTGCCATACACGTAGCGATGAGTATTTCTGAGGCTATGTTGTATTATTATATGTCTGGTTTATGACACATCTGAGTCCGATAGATACATTTAAATGCCTTGGATACTATTTTGGGTGGGACATATCGATGTTTTACTCTTTCCGCCCTATTGACTACATATATATAACATCTTGGTTTGTCTTTTTGACAGTTATTAAGGAGTCATTATCCATTTTTCTTTATTCTGGCTACTGTTCCCCTTTGAGTTTCATTACACATGACGTGGGTATAGACTTCTTGCCATTGGCTGGTTTGAGAGGGGTGACCATTATCATCCATTTGCTGTCATGGGTCAGTTTGATCAGTTTAAGGATGTTCATCCTTTTGAGGGAGCTTCAGGTCATAGATCATTTGCTTTATCCTTATATGAGGACGATTTAATGATAGTATATGATTTCTGGATTCATCGGGAGAGAGTTGAGTTCCCGGACAATCATCCTGATCGTTCGGCAGAGTATAATACTTGGTTGGAGGCGGACATAGCAGTCATTTTTTTTTATTCAGAGCCGAGCATTGACTCAGATGATGAGGAGTGTAAGACCCAAACTTTTATGAATAAAGATTAATTTTTCTCGAAATATATTTTTGAATATTATGGTGTGGATTTGGTATAATGTTATAGTTGTGAGTAATATTTACAAATTTTGCAAAGTAAGCAAGTTGTTATAAATATTCGATTGGTCGGGGAATATTTTTAACATTCCAGAATTTTAGAATTTTAAATGTAAATTATAAATATTTATTGATTTATATAAATATTTATTGGATGTGTTTATTATTGGATAAATAATTGTTCAATTTGATTTAGTTAATTATTTATTTGTTAAATAATTAATGTGTTATGTGGATTGAGTTCTGTGATTAAGTGAATTATTTAATAAATTGTTATTAAATAAAGTATGGCAAATAGCTATGTTATAAAGAGTTATTAAAATAAATTAAAGTAATTTTAATTTAATTTTACCAAACAAGGTTTAAGTATATTAATCCTTTAATTTTTAAATGGTTTGCCAAATAAAGCCTTATGACTTTTGAATTTCGTTTGAATTTAAATTATTAGTTAAATAATATATATATATATATATATATATATATATATATATATATATATATATATATATATATATTTGGTAACTGATATATTATTAGAGTAATAAGTGTGGCGTCGGTTTTATGCGTTTTAAAAACATACGTTGGCTTTTATTTTTAAATTACGTATATTATTTTGGCTTAAGCCTAATGAAAATAGAAGTTGTCTGAGAAAGATTTTAGAGATAGTGTGAGAAAGAGAGCCAGAGAGAGAGCTAGAGAGAGAGAGTTCTGAGATTATCTAACTTTTGACAATGAATAACAAAGTTTTCTAAAGCAACAAAAGGTATGTTTCTCTGACCTTAATATATGTACGTAGATATGTTTTAAGCCATTTTCCTATAAACTTGGTAGCCTCTGTTTTCTGGTATATCACTGTGTATAAGATTTTACCAAAATTTCTGTAAAAACCATGTTGGTATAATTGGTAAGGGAATTTCGTGTTTTGTTGTTATAATTGTTATGCTAGTATATATATATATATATATATATATATATATATATATATATATATATATATATATATATATATATATATATATATAATGCTTAATATATAAATAAGATGGTATGCTGAATTACGTATTCAAGAAATGGTTTTACAGTAAATATAATTATACATGAACTGTGATCGTGTATGATAACAAAATTAGCGTATGTTAATTTAGAAATTGAACTATATATATTCATTGGTTTACATATTGGCATGTTGGGTTTTAAGGGAATCAAATTAGTTTTTATATGGATTTATAGTGTTTACTGTGGTTATCAATTATCAGTGATATAGTTTGGTTTAAAACAGTGTTTTCAACGAATTAAGTTTTCTAAAATCGCTGCTTAATTGTTGGTCGTTGGTATATATGGATGATTTTTAAAACATTCATGTGTAATTTACGTGAAGTTGTACATGTTAATTGGTGTTAATTGTTGTTAAAAAATTAAGACAGTAGCTTTGCTCTGTTTTTGGTTTGGTTTCTGTGAGTTTCGGCCCCCCAGCGTAAAAATTCACGCTCCAGCATCAAATCTCGCACCTTAGCGCCAAAATTAGCGCCCCAGCCAAACTTCGCTCCGCAGCGCCGGACCTCGCGCCGCAGCACCGAGTCCTTATGCATTTCTCACGCCGAAGCGCCACCTCAGCGCCGCAGCGCGGCCAACAGTACAAACTGTGGCGCCGTGGCACCACTTACCAGAATGCTCAGAAATGACTTTTGTCTTGCACAGAAGTCTGAAATTTTTAGTTATAATGCTATATGACCAAATAATTCTGTTATTTTAATATTGTAATGTGTTGAACAAACATGGTGTTAATACCTAACGAGTTTATTATCGTTTAGGAATATAATTTGATTACATGGTTAGACATTTAAACCATACGTGAGGTAGAATTGATAATGACTGATAACGTTATGATATCATATGTATATAGGATATTGTGATTTGGATTATAACGGTTTAATCTACGCGCAAGGTAAGTTCTTTAACTATACGTTTATAACAATTGAGCAAGTTTTCTAACTCTAACACTTCGTTGTGCAAGTTTAATTTCGTTGAGTACGTTATTGCTTTTAATTCAATTACAATTACGCAAGTTGCTAATGTTGGTTGATTTCACAATCAAAGCAAACGTGCAAGTATACACGATCAACAAGTAATATAGTGATAAATTAGAGTGTCGATCCCTCAGAGAATTCCAATTAATAAACTCCAACTACTAGTACTGTATCAATTCAATTTTATTTAAACAACCGAAATTTGTGATTCTTAAAACTAAGAAAACTAATTTTAATAAAGCAATAAATTATTCTAAAAGAAAACAAAGACAAATCAAGAATTATTTGAATGCAAATAAATGACAATTAAGACTCCAATTTCCCCAATTATGATTATTAAATCAATTATTCAATTATCTCAATTATTAAATCTACTGAATTGTTAACAGGAATTCTCAAATGCCAAAAGCCCTCTCTCGAGTGATCAATTGCCTTCTATTTAACCTAAATTAATTTTGTTATATCTCTATGCAAAACAATTGAATTAAACTCGTTACAAACCCAATTCCTTTTATTTTACATGCGGCAAATAGATATTCTCATTCTATTCACAAACCTAATTATTCACTGTGCAAATAACTAAGTCACACGTCACCCTGCCCAGTTCTAACTCTAGAATTCCTCTCTCGATTCCTTCTAGAGTAACACGGTAATTATTGGCCAAATAATTAATCAATAAATACAAGGTATAATGAACAATTCACTTCAACATAAATAATTGGAATAAAGTAGATAATCAATTCATAACCATAAAAGGTTTCATTGGAATCTTAATAAAAGGAATTAGTTCATGACGGAAATAAAAACCAATAATTGTTTGCAAATCATCCTTAAAGAATTACAAATTGAAAATAAAGAGAAGAAGAAGAAAACTCTGTAGCTAATTCTTAGTCTTCAAGTAATCCTTGTGTAGCCTCCAACGAATGAATGAATAAGATTAGATAGATCCCTAATTTCAGCACTTAATCTCTTTTTATTACTTTTTACAATCCCAATCCAGTTAGGCTTCAAATCACCTTCAATAATCAAGTCAGCCGAAAAGTCAACGCGCGTCCCAGTCAAAGCCAGCCGAGGCTCAGTGCCCCGGCGCTGTCCTTAGTGTAATTTCCAGCGCCCTAGCGCTGGACTTCTCTGAAATTACCATATTGCCACTCTTTGCTCCAAATTCATAATTCGTCCCTGCAGCTCCCGAATCTGCAAAACAACCACTAAACCCAATAAACATATTCCTAAATGACTCGAAAATACAACAATTTAAACCCAAGTATATCCAATTTATAGGTATATTACCCACTCATCAAATACCCCCAAACTTAAATCGTTGCATGTCCTCAAGCAACAAACACAAAACAATACTAACAATATGAAAACGACAACTCATGCAAATGCAACTAACTAAATGAACGTAATTACAACATCCAATAGCTCACGTATATCCATAGGCCTCAGAAAAATCACAAAAACATGCTAATACATCATGTGAACACAGATCAATGATATACCAACAATCAATCAATCCAAATCTGTTATTACTGATATTGTAAGTGTGTGTTCAACAACCACGCTAACTAATGAAAAGCAAAAAGCTGAAAAATAATAAAATTCATAAAAAGCTTCATACAGTTCTACTCAAGAGTTCATCAAATAAACTAGATTCAACTAAAATATCACCAAAATTTAGGGGTCAACATGAAATACTTATGCTTATTATTTTTTTTCAGACGGGGGCATTTTGCACTTTTCCCGCTTTATTATTATTATTATTATTATTATTATTATTATTATTATTATTATTATTATTATTATTATTATTATTATTATTATTATTATTATTCTCTCATGACTATGCATTGTCTTATTCCCTTAGGCTTTTCAATGCTACCTTAACGAGCTTTCGACCAACGACTCCCAAGCCATTAAGACCTTAGGGCGCTAGGTGTAGAGACAGTCCCCTCGGGCTTACTTGCTCAAGTAACAAAGGCCACAAAACTAGACAAGCACGCCACGGTGTTTGTTTTTTTTTCGCATATATATTCCAAATATTTTTCCCCCAAACTCGAGTTTATGTATAAATTCAGTCTTCACTAGCTATTCAAATTGTCTTTTCATTTCACTAGCAATCATCCTTTAGAACTCTATTATCTAACCATTTAAACTATCATAGCCAACATGGTCGTTTTTCAAAGTGCTATCCTATAATATCAGTGTCAAACAGATAAAGATTCAATTCATGTCAAGAAAATCATATCACTGACTCAACAATCCTTACTAGACTTGTTCATGCAATTCTAATTTCATCATTGGCCCCCAAATAAACGCACTATCAAACGCTGGAATTATCATGCAATCCTAAATGCAATGTTTAACTAACAATCATAATCCAAATCTACAAGCTAATAATAAACTACACTTAGAAATAAAAATTAACTACCCCCAAACTCATCCAGAACAATGTCCTCATGGGAAAAATAAGGCAAAATAAAACAGAGGACTTCCCTGACGAGCTTATTCCTCGGGTGGAGCATCATCGTCCTCGCTCATCTCTTGATCGGAAGGGGGAAATACAGGGAGAATAGGAGCAGTTGGGAAATGGCTAAGTTGAATGCCCGGATGTGATTGGACGGTCAATGCATTCTGTGCAGCAAATTGGTCAACTAAGAATTTGAAAATCACGTCTTGTCGTTCCGATAAGCGCACATTCTGGGACTCTATATTGTAAAACCAGCCGTCTATCTCCCGCTGGATAGCTTCGGGGACCACACCACGATGCGCTACTGTAGATGGGCCATCAGTAGGTGGAGCCTGAGGTGGTGGGGCTTGTGTAGGTGCAACTTGGGGAATTACGAAACCCAAGCCCCTAGGGTGATTTGCCCCACCTGTCCACACTTTATACTGGCTGATCAACTTATTGTCCAAAACTGGAATAGGCATTTGAATCATCTCATCCGATTTCCATTTCACCCCAAACTTGGCACATAGAACACAAATCAACGAAGGATGGGGTAAACCTCATGTGGTTCCACCTCGAGATGCTCGGAGAATGGACTACTAGATCACGTGGCCGACATCTATTTGCAAGCCTTGGATAATTGAATATAGCAGCACCGATCGTTCTTTGGTGACATGGCTCACATGTGTGCATGGCATTATTTTGGCGCAAATAAAGGCATACCACTCCTTCCCATATATACTGAGATGAGAATAGGGGAAGGTCATGCTACCACGCTCATTCACTATCCATATTGTTCCCGGTTGACATAGCTCTTGGATGATTTTGTCATAGTCTGGACCTTGGCTCAGAAGACCGACATACTCGTCGTTAAGATCTTCCAAATTCAGTTGATAGCACCCATTGATATCTTCGTCTCCAATTTCCACTGTCTTTCCCCTCACAAACAATCCGTAGTGATCGTGTTCTGAAATATTAGCGTAGAATTCCTTGACAATTGCAATCACTACTAGGTCAGGCTGTTCGGTAAGGGAGAACCAGTTTATTTCAGCAATCATCACTGCTATTTCTCCATCCTTGTTTTGATCGGGCCTTAGACCACGTTCGGGAACCAATGAACGAGTGGCCATGCGGTTATAGCGTTCTTGTGCTACAGTGGAGACAAATCTGCGGCTATCAAATCTCGCCGTGGCTGAGGCTGTTCCTAAACCATCGCCATGTTGTCACTTTGAACCCATGTTGGAGAAATCTGCAAGGTAACGCATACATCGAAATTAAGATTGGACAAAACTCGAATATTTAAATCTAGAATCCGAGCACAACCCCCAACTTTACTTTATGTGCATGTTTAGTACGTGGTTGGGGGTGTGCAACAACACCTTGACCAAATCGGATGTAGACGCACACTACGAAGACGCATATTATGGCAAATAACGACAACAATTGAGACATACAACTTCATGGGCTATCAGTTTGAGGAATTACAAACATGTATGTGCAAAACCGATAAAACATTAGTCACATACAAATTGGATCCGACATAATCCTCAATCCTTTCCCTCCCCCATACTATTGATAAGTCCTTAGTCCTACGGTATTGGGATGGTTCGAACGTAAGTGTAGCCAATTTCGGATATGCTTCGAAGCATGAACGTTGGGTCAGACAAAACATCAAACACGTTGTGTGCAGTTTATACTTTGCTTAGAATATTCTCAATTTGTCTAACAATTTATATCCTTTACAGTTAATCTCTATAGTCACATACTTACGAAATTGGATAGGCAAAACCAGAAGAATGAACATCGTAAAGAAAATATGAATCAAGATGAACATCGACTTTACCAACCGCACAATTAATCAAAGCTTTCTTCCACCACGAGTCAAATATAAATCATTACATACCTTTGGAAGATGAACGAGAGAGATGACAAGATGGCAGAACACAATTATCAAAGGAAAGCGGGATGTGCAAGAGTGACTTGAATTATGCAAATCGTGTTATGCAATTTTCAGTTACCAGGCTAGAGAGTGAGTGACGTGTGAGATATAATGAAAGGAAATGGAATAAGTGTAACCGTTCAGCACTAAAGCCAAAGGATTCTAAATTTAAACCGCAGCACCAGGGCACTGAGTTTTGTACTGTGTAGAGCACCGAGGCGCTGGTCTAATTCTACAGGTTCTGCCTTAAAGCGCCGGGGCACTGGTATGTGCATATTGCTCAGCGCCGGGGCGCTGAAGTGGTGATATGGACTCTGCCTTTAAGCACCGAGGCACTGAAATCCTTTGCTGATCGGGCGCCGGGGCGCTACTCTTGTTTCACTTCACCGTGATTCTTCTGTTTGACCTGTACGAATGAAACCTATGTGACCTTAAGGCAGCAAAATCTTATTCAAGCAATACTAAAAGATTAAAATAAGAAAATAAAAGAATTCTAAATCGAATAAAAATAGAACTAAATGGGTTGCCTCCCAATAAGCGCTTGGTTTACAGTCGTCAGCCCAACTTTTCGGTGTTGCTCAATTGGTCGCTGGATCGGAGAAGTACATGACCGTAGCTTAACGTTTGATGGGTCCACTCCAATAATGTTTTAGACATTGGTCGTTAACCTTGAATGTGCAATTTGAATTTGGTTTTTCGATCTCGATGTTACCATGTGGTGCAACATACACGACTTTAAAAGGTTCCGACCAACGAGATTTCAATTTTCCAGGGAATAACCGCAGTCGAGAATTGAAAAGCAATACTTGTTGGCGCAGTTCAAACGTCCTATTGAGAATTTTCTTATCATGCCAAGCTTTGACTTTCTCCTTGTAGAGTTTTTCGTTTTCATAGGCGTTGAATCGGAATTCATCCATCTCGTTGAGCTGCAGCAACCTTTTCTCACCCGCTGCTTGTACATCAAAATTGAGCTTCCGAATGGCCCAGTGTGCACTATGTTCTAGCTTGATTGGGAGGTGGCACGCCTTTTTGTAAACCATTCGATAAGGTGACATGCCGATCAGATTCTTATATGCTGTACGATATGCCCATAGAGCATTGTCAAGACGTAATGACCAATCTTTTCGTGACGGATTGACCACCTTTTCCAGAATTCTCTTGACCTCCCTATTCGAGACCTCAGCTTGGCCATTGGTTTGGGGATGATACACGGCTGCGATTTTATGATGAAACCCATACTTCACCAATAATTTTGTGAACTGCTTATTACAGAAATGCGTTCCCTCATCACTTATTATTGCCTGGGGAGTCCCAAATCGTGTGAAGATGTTCTTCTTTAAGAATCGAAGAATAACTTTGGCATCATTTGTGGGTAAAGCTGCGGCTTATACCCATTTGGACGCATAATCCACCGCCAACAAAATATACTGATTATTAAAAGTTGAGGGGAACGGTCCCATGAAATCGATTCCCCAAACGTCAAACAGTTCGACCTCCATTATAGAGTTGAGTGGCATTTCATTTCGCTTGGAGATATTACCTACGCGTTGGCATCGATCACATTTTAGCACATAGTGATACGCATCCTTGAATAATGAAGGCCTGTAAAATCCTGATTGTAACACCTTGGCCATCGTTCGATCATCGAAATAATGACCTCCATAGTCTGATGAGTGGCAATGATCTAATATGATGTCCATCTCTTCATGTGGCACATAGCGTCGAATCATTTGATCTGCGCAGGCTTTAAACAAGAACGGTTCATCCCAATAGTATTGTTTCACGTCATGGAGGAATTTCTTTCGTTGTTGCTAGTTCAAATCTGGTCGTGACACCTTAGCAACCACATAGTTCACATAATCAGCATACCAAGGTTGTGTTGTGGTTACTCGGAGAAGTAGTTCGTCCGGAAATTTCTCGTTTATCAGTGCATTGTCTTGGCTCTGTACCTCTACATTTTCCAACCGCGAAAGATGATCCACCACTTAGTTTTCTGTACCCTTTTTATCCCGGATCTCCAAATCAAATTCTTGCAACAGTAACACCCACAGTATTAACCTCGGTTTGGCATCCTTCTTTTTGTTCAAATAATTGATTGCAGAATGATCCGTGTAGATAATGACCTTAGTCCCAATGAGATATGCTCTGAATTTGTCGAAGGCAAACACAACTACAAGTAGTTCTTTTTTGGTGGTTGTGTAGTTCAACTGAGTGTCTGTCAACGTTTTACTGGAGTAGTAGATTGTGTGAAAGATCTTGTCGTGATGTTGTCCCAATACTGCTCCCACTGCATAATCACTGGCGTCGCACATCAATTCAAATGGTAAAGACCAATCGGGCGCCATAATGATCGGAGCAGATACCATCTTCTTCTTTTAAATCTCGAATGCCTCGATACATGACTGATCCATTTTGAAAGGGACATCTTTCTCCAACAGGGAACATAAAGGTTTTGAAATTTATGAAAAATCTTTGATGAAGCGTCTATAGAAACCTGCATGCCCCAAGAAGCTCCGGACTCCCTTTACTGATAATGGAGGAGGTAATTTTTCAATAGTCTCTATCTTTGCCTTATCCACCTCTAACCCTACTGCAGAAACCTTATGTCCTACAATAATACCTTCTTTCACCATAAAGTGACATTTTTCCCAATTGAGAACCAGATTATTTTCCACGCAACGTTTCAACACTAAAATTAGATTTTTCAGGCAAAGATCAAAGCTATCACCGAACACAGAAAAGTCGTCCATAAATTCCTCCAAATTTTTCTCGACCATATCGGAGAAGATTGCGATCATGCACCGTTGAAAGGTTGCCGGTGCATTGCATAAACCAAAAGACATACGCCGAAATGCAAACGTACCGTATGGGCATGTGAATGTTGTTTTCTCTTGATCCTCCAGTGCTATAGAAATTTGATTATATCCAGAATAACCATCCAAGAGACAATAGAACTGATGTCCAGCTAGCCTATCCAACATCTGATCAATGAATGGCAAGGGGAAATGATCCTTGCGTGTGGCTTTATTTAGCTTGCGGTAGTCCATGCATACTCTCCATCCTGTAACTGTTCGAGTTGGGATGAGCTCATTAGCTTCATTCTTCACCACTGTCATACCCCCTTTCGTTGGTACACATTGTACAGGACTTACCCATGAACTATCTGAGATCGGGTAAATAATGCCAGCATCCAACCACTTTATAATTTCCTTTTCACCACCACCTTCATGATGGGGTTTAGCCTTCTTTGCATCTCGATGGTTGGTTTCGCCCCCTCTTCCATTAAGATTTTATGCATACAGAATGATGGGCTAATACCTCGAATGTCCGCTATAGTCCACCCAATTGCTGTTTTGAATTCTCACAAGTTCCGTAGCAGTTTCTCCTTTTACGTATCCGTCAAATCTGTCGAAATAATCACTGGTAGGGTATCATGTTTTCCCAAATACACATACTGCAGGTGGGATGGTAATGGCTTTAAGTCCAACACCGGTGGCTCTTTTATTGAGGGTTTTAACTTTTTAACTTCCGCTTCGGGCCTCTCTATGGTGTCAAAAGATTGAGTGCTCTTCCGAAGGACTGATGGTGTGTCTAGCCATTTGACATATTCGATATCCTCTTCACTACCATATTCATCTATCCCGAGCAAAATAGATTCAAGTGGGTCCTCCGAATAAGTTGTGCTGAATTTATGATTCACTCATTCCTCCATGACATCAATCCGCATACATTCACCTTTTTCTTTTGGGTAAGACATTGACTTGAAAACGTTAAAGGTGACCTGTTGATCTTTAACTCGCATTGTCAGTTCACCTTTTTGAACATCAATCAATGTTCTACCAGTTGCCAAAAATGGTCGCCCAAGAATGATCGGGATTTCACTATCCACTTCACAATCCAGAACAAAGAAATTCGCGGGAAATATAAATTTATCCACTTTTACTAGCACATCTTCAACAATACCTCGTGGATATGTAACTGATCTATCCGCTAACTATAAACTGATATTTGTTGGGCGTGGAGCCTGAAGTTCGAACTGGCTGTAGACGGATAACGACATTAGATTTATGCTGGCCCCCAAATCACATAATGCTCATCCCGAAAACTGATTTCCAATCTCACATGGTATATTAAAGCTACCTGGATCCTTGAGCATCGGCGGTAACTTATTCTGAATGATGGCACTGCATTCTTCGGTCAATGCTACTGTTTCAAATTCACCCAATATCCTCTTCTTCGACAAAACCTCCTTCATAAACTTCGCGTAACTCGACATCTGTTCCAAGGCTTCGGCGAATGGGATGTTGATATGCAACTTCTTGAAGATATCCAAAAATCATGAGAACTGCTTATCCAACTTGGATTTTTGAAATCTCTACGGATACGGTATGGGAGGCATTGTACTGGTTGGTTTTGAATTTTTCTGTTGTAAGGTCTCATCTTGACGCTTTTTGGTCTCCACCACTTCCTCTATTTCAACTGATGCCTTGTCCTCCTTTTCCCTATCCGTGACTGACTCTTGTAGTTCTTTTCCACTTCGTAGAGTTACTGCCTTATAATACTCATCTCAGCCCGGGTTTTTCTCGATGTCGCTCGGAAGTGTTCCAAGTGGTCGGTTATTCAATGCATGTGCCATTTGTCCCATTTGATTTTCCAGATTTTTGATTGATGCATTCTGACTTTGTATACTTAGCTCCACTTGATTAAATCTCTTATCACTCTCCTCACTCCTTTTCTCAGTTGCTTTAACAAATCTTTCCAAGGCTTCTTTCCAACTTGCTTTCCGCACAGGTTGTTGTGTCTGGTTTTGAAACCCGGAATTGTTTTGTTATCTTGGTGCTTGGTCTGCAGCTTGGTTGTTACTCCATGAAAACCCCGGATGATTTTTCCACCCCGAATTATATACATTTTGATTCGGATAAGGCTGAGTGGACCGACTATAACTCCCCACATACTGTGCTGCTTGCTGAGTGGATTGTGGATGCAATAATTCTATCTGCTTAGCCATTGCGGTCATTTGCACTTGTAATGATGTTATCGCATCCACATCATACTTTTCCGCTGTTTTCGGATGATTAGTCCTTGTCATGGGCCACTGATAGTTGTTGGTGGCCATCGTTTCTAACAACTAATATGTCTCGTTTAAATTTTTAGACATAATCTCTCCTCCTGCTACTACATCAATACTTGCCCTCGTGGATGCTTGTAAACCATCACAAAATATCCCCAATTGCATCCACTGTGGAATTCCATGGTTTGGGCACTTGCGGAGCATATCCTTAAACCTTTCCCACGCCTCATACAACGATTTTGAATCAAACTGTGCGAAGGTATGAATATCATTCCGTAGTTTTGCTGACTTTGGTGGTGGGAAAAACTTAGCTAGAAATTTTTGAGCCAAATCGTCCCAAGTGAGGATTGAGTCCGAAGGCTAAGAGTGTAACCAACTTCGTGCTTTATCTTTCAAGGTAAATGGGAACATTCTCAACCTTATAGAATCTTCTGACACGTTGTTGAATTTGAAGGTGTCGCAAGCTTCCAAGAAACTTAAGGTGTGCTCATTCGGATCATCTAATGAACTACCCCCAAACTGACATTGATTCTAAAGCATTTGAATGGTTGCTGGTTTGATCTCAAAGGTGTTAGCATTGATTGCCGGCCTCCTAATACTCGACTGAATATCCGTGACATTCGGCATGGCATAGTCCCGAAGTGATTTCTGATCATTCCTTGCCATGTTCACTGGAATTTCTTGTTCTGTCATTTTTTCTTCTTCAGGTGGTGCCACACTAGTCGATTGTGCTTTTCGGAACTTCCTTTCAGTTTCGTCTGTATAAGGAAAAAGTTCCTTTCTCGCTGTGACAGCCCGGAAATTCGGATTGTCCAGAATTTAAGTTTAAAGAATTAGTTATTAATAAAATGAATTTTTATTAATACTATTCAGTGTTAAGTGTTTATTAATCGTCTATAACCTAGAATGATTAGTAATCGGGAGGATTCTGGCTATGGGCTAGATTGAACGAGTAAGAATTTTCAAGACGAAAATGAAATTTTTCCGGGAACAAAATTTTTCCGGGGAAAAAGACGAAATAGGCACTATTCATCAGTTTCTGCTCGAAAATTTATTTTGAAATTCCGAGAAGTTATAGATTACGTTTAATTCTGAGACGTGATGGAATATTCTATAATATTTTAGTTATGGCAAAAACGAAGTTTTCGCCTGCGGACTCAAAACCTAAGGGTTTAGAAAAGTGAGTTCCGAGAATGTTATGATCACATATAATAATTAGGGTTATTATGCGTGAGAGATACGAGTATAATACTAGTTATTATACGAGTATAGTACGAAGAATAGTACGACATATAATACGAACATCGTACGAGTTAAATACGAAGAGATTACGAGAATACGAAAAAGGAATGCGTAGAGTACGATCGTAGAATACGATTAGTCTTAATAGACATTAAGTTCATGGACTTTGTAGAATCCAATTGGACTTGGATTATGTCAAGCCCAATAATTTGTGAAATCAAGCCCAAGTTAAGCCCAATAAGAATTAGGGTTAAGGCCCAAACCAAGAAGATAAACCGCGGATCGAACCGATGGGTAAACGGATGGGTATAAACCATTGGGGCAACCCATGGGATGACCCATGGGCATGTGGGCCGGCCACTTGGCCACCAAGTAAGGCTGGTGGCCAAGTAAACTTGGTGGCTAAGGGATGGAGGAGGTGTGAATAGTAAGAAGGTGGGGGCGAAATGACTATTTTGCCCTTGCTTTGGTTTTCTATAAATAGAAAGCTTAACTTTCATTTTCTAGGATTTTGAAAATCCTAGAACTTGAGAGAGAGAGAGAGAGAGAGATCCAAATGAATTTTATGAATGAATAGGTCAAATAAGTAAGGAATGGTATTCTATAACATCAAATTCCAAGAAAAAGTAGAATCGTAATCCAAAATATCGATTAAAAATGAAGAACGAACGAAGAACACGAAGAACACGCGAAGAACACGAAGAACGTTGTTGATGGACAAGTTGAAAACCATCATAGGATAAATGTTGTTGATGGACAAGTTTAAAACCATTGCGTATAAGTTAGTTGTTTATTGCTTGGTTAGGAATGGTGGAAATGTTCATGAAGAACGGATTAAAACTAAGCTATAACGAAGTTATGGAAAATTTTTCGTAAAAGACGAACGAGAATTTAAAAGTTACTAAATGAACTCGAACGTTTAGGGTTTCATAAGAATGTAAGAGAACGTATAAAACGTGAGTCGTAGACTCAAGAACGAACGAATTCTGAGTTCGGATGACCGAATTACGGACGAACGAACGAAGAATGTTAAAAATGTTAAAATGAACGAAGAGCGAAGATTAATCGAATTGAATGGCATGTTAAATGGATTCAGAACAAAGTTCTGTCCGAGGGTAATCGAAGTACGTAAGATAAGGAAGAAAATGGCTTTGTAACAACCTCGTTCTGAGTTATAACGAAGAAGTTATGAGATTTCGAAATCGATGTCTCAAGCTTGTAAAAGACTTAGATAATTTTTTCTAGGTTTCATGCTCGGCGCCGCAGCGTGAGTCGTGCCTTGGAGGCCAGCGCCGCAGCGCTAGCTCGGCCATAATCTTCTGGAGAGTGGCACCACAACGCGAGAGATATCAAAGGACTTGGCGCCGCAGCGCCAGTCCGGGAAGAGAGGAGAGAGAAGTAGGTCGCGCCGCAGCGCGAGAGGAAAGGAAGGGCACGGCGCCGCAACGCCGGTGCAAGTCAATACCCATAAATGAGATTTTAACTGCTCAATTTCTCGGGGGATGTGCAAGAAAGAAGTATGAACATATAGTTCATGTAATGTAACACTTAATCAAGTGTCTTAAACTTAATCAAGTGTCTTAAACCTTTAATAAAGGTTGAACAGAAAGATTAAACAAGATTAAAAGAAGGTGAACGCGAGTTACGTAACCGATAGCCGGGGACCGTAGTCGTAATGGACGAACGTGAGGGATTCCTATGATTGTGATTCCTTAGACGTTGAGTGATGAATGTAATGAATAACATTCCGATGTTATGGCATGGAATTGTAAGATGAACGTAAAGCGTATAGATGCTGTGAACGCAACATTGTTGCGAAGAACGATCGGTCTTAGCATACAATGAACAGTATGGCTTTGACATTAAGAAAGAATAATGAACATGGGGTTCATGGGATGGATAACGATCGAAAGCGGTTAAAACCTTGAATAAAGGTTGAATGAGAGATTAAGAGGCGAGAAACGGGAATGTTAAATACGTAGATGATCCATGTGAATTGTATTCGCGTTGGACGAACGTTCTAAGTATACCCTGGTTGAATGACATAGACGTTGATGAAGGTAGTAAGTAAGATACGAATGGTATCAAGAGAGCCGTAACGAACGGTAATAAGATTACTGACAGCCGAATATAAGTCGGTTGAGAATGATAGAATGAAAAGTAAGTGCTGAACACTTTAACCAGCGTAAGGGTTGAGTGTAAGCGAGTGTTAAACGGGAAGAACCTACACTCCGTGTATGGTTTAACCGTAATGTAATGAAGACTAAGTTTTTTCGTGAACGGTGAAGAAATTAAGTTAAAGATAATAACATGTAACGTTAAGAAGCCGAGTTAATAAGTATAACTTGGATAAACATTCCGAGTGGAAGGAACTGGACGTTTTAAAGTATGAATAAATTCATATGAAATGGTTAACGCTATGACCTCATAGTATTGACATTGAATGATCGTTCCGAGTATACAAATGACTGTATGACTTAGACGATAAAGAATGAATCCTGAGGTTTGGCATTTAGTTGCCAGGAAGCCATAAGAATTAAGAAATTGACTTAACGAACATTATAGTTTAATGGTTCGTATATGTTAAGAGAAGTTAGGTTGTAGTACAATCGTAACCTTTGATAGTTGACATATGGGAGCTGGGCTAAACAATTCCTTCAGAGAGCGAAGGTATATACGAAACTGGCAACCGATCTAACTCACTGTGATGACAGTGTAGATGAGACGGGAACTTGTTTGTTGGTTGTTTGTGGGAAACCACTCAGAGTACCATATGAACTACTAGCAGAGAAGCGATGTGTACTGAGTCCTAAGAGACGTATAAGAAGAAGATAAGAATGTAAATCATCGAAGATGATAAATGTATGAATAAGACATCTCAGTATGTCATGAAACCGTAAACCGGTAATGAAAGTTAGTCGCGTAAGCTTAAATTACAAGAACGCAAACCTTAAGAAGTAAAGTTAAGTAAACCAATTCGTAAGTCAAGTATATGACTAATTGGTGTACGTGTTATTTTCTTATGTGTTACATAGGAATAGGTATGAGCAGTTCAGTGTAAGCTGTAGCTGTGCGTAAGGCAAGTTTCCTAACTTCATTCATATTTTAAATGAATGCTAGTTTCTTAAACTTCTCAGATGTTGAACTTGAGAAGTTCTGTTTATGTGCGAATGTGCGATATTTATACAAGGTGGTAGAATGTATGAGGCCTTGTGCCACAATGTGAGCACTTTGGTGTTTCTATGAAATGAACTGTTTTGTGATCGAACTATTAAATACAAGTATGCTCGATTTATTCATGAACCGTTATTGTTAAGTCTGTGCTAATGATTATAGCCAGACAGGATGTGTATGAAAATGGTAGAAGTATGAAGGTATTTCAAAGTGAAATTGACTGATGTTTTAAAATGATAGGAATCGAGATTATTCCTATTAGTCAAGCTGCTTCATAACCTTTGTTCGGTTATTGAAGTTCTGAAGAATGTTTAAACTCTTAATCTTGTTTGTTCAACTGTGATGACTTGCTGGGCAATTGAATGCTCACACTTGCTTTAAATGAAAAACATTTTCAGCGAACGATGTTAGAAAGAACTTAAGGATTCCGTAAAGGTCAAGCTAAGCGGTATCCAGACCAAGTGCCATTCAGTATGTGAATGTGTGTGAAGATCAAGTGAAGACTTGTAATGTAGAAAGATGAATTAAACTATAGACTAGTTTAATGAACTGTATGTATCCTTGGTGGCGGATAAAAGTCACTCTTGTAAGATGGAGAGAATAATGTAATTATCATTATTTGTAATGAGAAAGGTTATAAGATTTTGAGAACTTGGGAATTGAGAATGTATATTATTATATTTCAATATATAATGATGTATGTTAGAGGAATGATGTACTCGTGACGTA
Source organism: Panax notoginseng (assembly GCA_016801055.1). Lineage (NCBI taxonomy): Eukaryota > Viridiplantae > Streptophyta > Magnoliopsida > Apiales > Araliaceae > Panax > Panax notoginseng. The sequence goes on from CM029013.1 coordinate 168,511,899, forward strand.
CGAAATTCGGGTGTGAAGATAGAACCGGATTTTGGGGCGTTTACAGGTTGGTATCAGAGATGATAGGTTATAAATCTTAGGTAAGAGTACCTAAGACTATAATCATAAAGAGAAGGATAAGAAGATCACCACGTGATCATAGTAAATCGTATTAACAGATGAGTTGTTAAACGATGAATGATTTATAGCTAATGCTATGAATGAATGGTACTGCGAATTAGTACGGGAAGAAGAACTCAGATTGAGTTGTAAAGGATAGTATACGAATTAAAGAAAATTTGTATTAAGTAAAGAAAAGGTAGAAGTTGTAAAATTTCAGTTGAGGACTCATGTGATGGCTGAGTTGTATGAACCTTTGTTATGGGCAGAGGTTTATGCTTTGGTGTACCAACTACTCAGTTTATTACAATGATAATCATTGGAATTGGCCGCGCTATTAAGATGTATATGACGAGAAGGTGAATCTTTTCTCATGTATATACTTGATAGGTAGAGAAGGTCAAGGTAGGTGCGAGTTCCTAAACTCATACTTATGGTAAGTTCGTGACTCATAATAATATGGTATGTTTTTGAATGTTTTAGCGAATGGACGCCTAAGGTCTGTCTGGATGTTCTTAAACTCATACTATTGTGGAAAGTTCCTGAACCCATAATGTGTGGTAAGTTGATGGACTGTACTAAGGTATAGGAATGTGAAGACTGAAAAAGAGTATTTTCAGTATGCTTAGCATTGAAGGTGTTAGAGAAGTTAAGTATTGTCGCAGTAAGACAATAACGGAAGATGGAGAATAAGATATTCCAAGTCATCTAGCTATGCTAGATTTCAAAATTTCTTAAAATCGTGCTAATGTGTGCGTTTTGGAAAATGAAAGAATTGGTTTAACTTTTGGAACCAATGATTTTAAAAGAGCTATTCTTTTTATGTCTATGCTAGTTGCTTCGGCTAGACAGAAATTGATTTGAAATATCAAAATGAATTTTATATCATCAGTGCATTTGATGCAAGGATGGTAAAAAGATGGAGTTGTTAATGCAATTGAACCTGGTGGGATGTGATCTTAGGATCAATAACCTGCTATGGTATGATGCATAATGATGAAGTCACAAACTGACGAAGTCCTCAACGTATTGTGAAGAGTACGGTATCATGACATCATAAAACGTTTTGATGTATTGCGAAAAGAATTTAAAGAAGCAGTCAATGTCAAGTGAGTTGACTAGACGAATGTTTCAAGTTGATGTCTAATTTATTGGTATGGTCTAAGCTAATTGATTTGGATAAGACAAATGGTATGCCATGTTATAAGAAAATCGATCTTTCTTTGAAGAGTTATGCCAAACCAAATTATTTTGGTGCGGAATCTAATGAGTAAGTCTGAGGAGAACATGGAAGAAGTAGTTTACCTTCTTTGTGATTGTAAACTTACCGTGGAAAGAAAGGTTTACGGCGAAAGGCTGTTTAACCTAGTAAGAGTTCATGGTCAATTTGACCCCTCAGCAAAAGTATGAAATGTTTAAAAGGAATCTTTATATTCCTTGCTATTCCTTCTACTTCATAATTCTTGATAAGTTATGAAGGGTAGGGAATGTTTGGAAGATAAAAACTTCTTTGAAGAGAAGTTGAGAAGAAGGGTAAGCTAAAATTTCGAGGACAAAATTCTGTGAGGAAGGGGAGAATGTGATGACCTGGGTATGGGTGTGGTTTCAAGAAATTCCGAGGACGGAATTTTTATAAGGGGGGAAGGGCGTGACAACCCAGAAATTCGGATTGTCCAGAATTTAAGTTTAAAGAATTAGTTATTAATAAAATGAATTTTTATTAATACTATTCTGTGCTAAGTGTTTATTAATCGTTCTATAACCTAGAATGATTATTAATCAAGAGGATTCTGGCTATGAGCTAGATTGAACGAGTAAGAATTTTCAAGACGAAAATGAAATTTTTTCGGGAACAAAATTTTTTCGGGGAAAAAGACGAAATAAGCACTATTCATCAGTTTCTGCTCAGAAATTTATTTTGAAATTCCGAGAAGTTATAGATTACGTTTAATTCTGAGACGTGATGGAATATTCAATAATATTTTAGTTATGGCAAAAATAAAGTTTTCGCCTGCGGACTCAAAACCTAAGGGTTTAGAAAAGTGAGTTCCGAGAATGTTATGATCGCATATAATAATTAGAGTTATTATGCATGAGAGATACGAGTATAATACTAGTTATTATACGAGTATAGTACGAATAATAGTACGACGTATAATACGAACATCGTACGAGTTAAATACAAAGAGATTACGAGAATACGAAAAAGGAATGCGTAGAGTACGATCGTAGAATACGATTAGTCTTAATAGACATTGAGTTCATGGACTTTGTAGAATCCAATTGGACTTGGATTATGTCAAGCCCAATAATTTGTGAAATCAAGCCCAAGTTAAGCCCAATAAGAATTAGGGTTAAGGCCCAAACCAAGAAGATAAACCGCGGATCGAACCGATGGGTAAACGAATGGGTAAAAACCATTGGGGCAACCCATGGGATGACCCATGGGCATGTGGGCCGACCACTTGGCCACCAAGTAAGGGTGGTGGCCAAGTAAACTTGGTGGCTAAGGGATGGAGGAGGTGTGAATAGTAAGGAGGTGGGGGCGAAATGACTATTTTGCCCTTGCTTTGGTTTTCTATAAATAGAAAGCTTAACTTTCATTTTCTAGGATTTTAAAAATCCTAGAACTTGAGAGAGAGAGAGAGAGAGAGCTCAGTTGGGAGAGGAGAAGGAAGAGATTGAGCATGAATGCTCGGATCAAACGTGATCGAGAAATAGAAAAGCTCGCAAATCGTCGGCTTTGTATAACGGAAGAAAAATAAAGAAGAACAGTAATCCGAAACCAAGTTTCTTCTATTATTTTCTTTAAGTTTTTATGTTTAAAAACATAACTTAATGATAAGAAGTAAAAGATATTGAAATTGATTTCATATGGTTGAAATCGTAAGAAAATGAAGAAATAAGAATTAGAAATTTATTTTATAAATTTCTTAAGGAAGTATAAGATTCGTGAGGATTTTGAGCGATCCAAATGAATTTTATGAATGAGTAGGTCAAATAATTAAGGAATGGTATTCTACAACATTAAATTCCAAGAAAAAGTGGAATCGTAATCCAAAATATCGATTAAAAATGAAAAACGAACGAAGAACGAGAAGAACACGCGAAGAACACGAAGAACGTTGTTGATGGACAAATTGAAAACCATCGTAGGATAAATGTTGTTGATGGACAAGTTTAAAACCATTGCGTATAAGTTAGTTGTTTATTGATTGGTTAGGAACGGTGGAAATGTTAATGAAGAACGGATTAAAACTAAGCTATAACGAAGTTAGGGCGAAATTTTCGTAAAAGACGAACGAGAATTTAAAAGTTAGTAAATGAACCCGAACGTTTAGGGTTTCATAAGAATGTAAGAGAACGTATAAAACGTGAGTCATAGACTCAAGAACGAATGAATTCCGAGTTCGGATGACCGAATTACGGACGAACGAACGAAGAATGTTAAAAATGTTAAAATGAACAAAGAGCGAAGATTAAGCCAATTGAGTGGCATGTTAACGGAATCAGAACAAAGTTCTGTCCGAGGGTAATCGAAGTACGTAAGATAAGGAATAAAATGGCTTTGGAACGACCTCGTTCTGAGTTATAACGAAGAAGTTATGAGATTTCGCAATCGATGTCTCAAGCTTGTAGAAGACTTAGAAAATTTTTTCTAGGTTTCATGCTCGGCGCCGCAGCGCGAGTCGTGCCTTGGAGGCCGGTGCCGCAGCGCTAGCTCGGCCATAATCTTTTGGAGAGTGGCGCCGCAGCGCGAGAGATATCAAAGGACTTGGCACCACAGCGCCAGTCCGGGAAGAGAGGAGAGAGAAGTAGGTCGCGTCGCAGTGCGAGAGGAAAGGAAGGGCACGGCGCCGCAGCGCCGGTGCAAGTCAATACCCATAAATGAGATTTTAACTTCTCAATTTTTCGGGGGATGTGCAAGAAAGAAGTATGAACATATAGTTCATGTAATGTAACACTTAATCAAGTGTCTTAAACTTAATCAAGTGTCTTAAACCTTTAATAAAGGTTGAACAGAAAGATTAAACGAGATTAAAAGAAGGTGAACGCGAGTTACGTAAGCGATAGCCGAGGACCGTAGTCGTAATGAACGAACGTGAGGGATTGCTATGATTGTGATTCCTTAGATGTTGAGTGATGAATGTAATGAATAACATTCCGATGTTATGGCATGGCATTGTAAGATGAACGTAAAGCGTATAGACCCTGTGAACGCAACATTGTTGCGAAGAACGATTGGTCTTAGCATACAACGAACAGTATGGCTTTGACATTAAGAAAGAATAATGAACATGGGGTTCATGGGATGGATAACGATCGAAAGCGGTTAAAACCTTGAATAATGGTTGAATGAGAGATTAAGAGACGAGCAACGGGAACGTTAAATACGTAGATGATCCTTGTGAATTGTATTCGCGTTGGACGAACATTCTAAGTATACCCTGGTTGTATGACATAGACGTTGATGAAGGTAGTAAGTAAGATACGAATGGTATCAAGAGAGCCGTAACGAACGGTAATAAGATTACTGACAGCCGAATATAAGTCGGATGAGAATGATAGAATGTAAAGAAAGCGCTGAACACTTTAACCAGCGTAAGGGTTGAGTGTAAGCGAGTGTTAAACGGGCATAACCTACACTCCGTGTATGGTTTAACCGTAATGTAATGAAGACTAAGTTTAGCCGTGAACGGTGAAGAAATTAAGTTAAAGATAATAATGTGTAACATTAAGAAGCCGAGTTAATAAGTATAACTTGGATAAACGTTCCGAGTGGAAGGAATTGGATGTTTTAAGGTATGAATAAATTCATATGAAATGGTTAACGCTATGACCTCATAGTATTGACATTGAATGATCGTTCCGAGTATACAAATGACTGTATGACTTAGATGATAAAGAATGAATCCTGAGGTTTGGCATTTAGTTGCCAGGAAGCCATAAGAATTAAGAAATTGACTTAACGAACATTATAGTTTAATGGTTCGTATAAGTTAAGAGAAGTTAGGTTGTAGTATAATCGTAACCTTTGATGGTTGACATATGGGAGCTAGGCTAAACAATTCCTTCAAAGAGCGAAGGTATATACGAAACTGGCAACCGATCTAACTCACTGAGATGACAGTGTAGATGAGACGGGAACTTGTTTGTTGGTTGTTTGTGGAAAACCACTCAGAGTACCATATGAACTACTAGCAGAGAAGCGATGTGTACTAAGTCTTAAGAGAAGTATAAGAAGAAGATAAGAATGTAAATCATCGAAGATGATAAATTTATAAATAAGACATCTCAGTATGTCATGAAACTGTAAACCGGTAATGAAAGTTAGTCGCGTAAGCTTAAATTACAAGAACGTGAACCTTAAGAAGTAAAGTTAAGTAAACCAATTCGTAAGTCAAGTATATGACTAATTGGAGTACGTTTTAGTTTCTTATGTGTTACATAGGAATGGGAATGAGCAGTTCAGCGTAAGCTGTAGCTGTGCGTAAGGCAAGTTTCCTAACTTCATTCATATTTTAAATGAATGCTAGTTTCTTAAACTTCTCAGATGTTGAACTTTAGAAGTTCTGTCTATGTGCGAATGTGCGATATTTGTACAAGGTGGTAGAATGTATGAGGCCTTGTGCCACAATGTGAGCACTTTGGTGTTTCTATGAAATGAACTATTTTTTGATCGAACTGTTCAATACAAGTATGCTCGGTTTATTCATGAACCGTTATTGTTAAGTCTGTGCTAATGATTCTAGCCAGACAGGATGTGTATGAAAAAAGGTAGAAGTATGAAGGTATTTCAAAGTGAAATTGACTGATGTTTTAATATGATAGGAATCGAGATTATTCCTATTATTTAAGCTGCTTCATAACCTTTGTTCGGTTATCGAAGTTCTGAAGAATGTTTAAACTCTTGAACTTGTTTGTTCAACTGTGATGACTTGCTGGGCAATTGAATGCTCACACTTTCTTTAAATGAAAAACATTTTCAGCGAACGATGTTAGAAAGAACTTAAGGATCCCGTAAAGATCAAGCTAAGCGGTATCCAGACCAAGTGTCATTCAGTATGTGAATGTGTGTGAAAATCAAGTGAAGACTTATAATGTAGAAAGATGAATTAAACTATAGACTAGTTTAATGAACTATATGTATCCTTGGCGGTGGATAAAAGTCACTCTTGTAAGATGAAGGGAATAATGTAATTATCATTATTTGTAATGAGAAAGATTATAAGGTTTCGAGAACCTGGGAATTGAGAATGTATGTTCTTATATTTTAATATATAATGATGTATGTTAGAGGAATGATGTACTCGTGACGTACAAAATCTGGGTGTGAAGATAGACCGGATTTCGGGGCGTTTACACTCGCCCTTGATCTAGTGTGCATACACTTTCAAAGAATTCCTGCAAAAAAAAGAAGAAAAATAAGTAATGTTTAAATTAAGATCGAATTGATTATAACTAATATGGAATTAATATTAACAAAGAAGTCCCCCGCAACGGCGCCAAAAACTTGTTGGCTGATTTCACAATTAAAGCAAACGTGCAAGTATACACGATCAACAAGTAATATAGTGATAAATTAGAGTGTCGATCCATTAGAGAATTCCAATTAATAAACTCCAACTACTAGTACTGTATCAATTCAATTTTATTTAAACAACCGAAAATTGTGATTCTTAAAACTATGAAAACTAATTTTAATAAAGCAAGAAATTATTCTAAAAGAAAACAAAGACAAATCAAGAATTATTTGAATGCAAATAAATGACAATTAAGACTCCAATTTCCCCAATTATGATTATAAAATCAATTATCCAATTATCCCAATTATTAAATCTACTGAATTGTTAACAGGAATTCTCAAATGCCAAAAGCCCTCGCTCGAGTGATCAATTGCCTTCTATTTAACCCAGATTAATTTTGCTATATATCTATGCAAAACAATTGAATTAAACTCGTTACAAACCCAATTCCTTTTATGTTACATGCGGCAAATAGATATTCTCATTCTATTCACAAACCTAATTATTCACTGTGCAAATAACTAAGTCACATGTCACCCTGCCTAGTTCTAACTCTAGAATTCCTCTCTCGATTCCTTCTAGAGTAACACGGTAATTATTGGCCAGATAATTAATCAATAAATACAAGGCTTAATGAACAATTCGCTTCAACATAAATAATTGGAATAAATTAGATAATCAATTCATAACCATAAAAGGTTCCATTGGAATCTTAATAAAAGGAATTAGTTCATGACGGAAATAAAAACCAATAATTGTTTGCAAATCATCCTTAAAGAATTACAAATTGAAAATAAAGAGAAGAAGAAGAAAACTCTGTAGCCAATTCTTAGTCTTCAAGTAATCCTTGTGTAGCCTCCAATGAATAAATGAATAAGATTAGATAGATCCCTAATTTCAGCACTTAATCTCTTTTTATAGCTTTTTACAATCCCAATCCAGTTAGGCTTCAAATCACCTTCAATAATTAAGTCATCCAAATAGTCAACGCCCGTCCCAGTCAAAGCCAGCCGAGGCTCAGCGTCCCGGCGCTGTCCTTAGTGTAATTTCCAGCGCCCCAACGCTGGACTTCTTTGAAATTACCATATTGCCACTCTTTGCTCCAAATTCCCAATTCGTCCCTGCAGCTCCTGAATCTGCAAAACAACCACTAAACCCAATAAACATATTCCTAAATGACTCGAAAATACAACAATTTAAACCCAAGTATATCCAATTTATGGGTATATTACCCACTCATCAGCTAACTCTTCACTTTCGTAGAGCTAGATTGTTTATTATTGAGAAAGCCCTTGTATCTAGTTGTTCATGAGGATACAAGTATTCTAAATCTTATACTTTAATATTGAGCAAGTTTCTTTAATATGTAACTTGTTATTTAGCATGCAAATCGCTATATTTTAATATTCTAGTGTTGAACAACTTTATTGTTCAAATTACTATTCACTTTGTATGCTTAGTATCCAATTCTCAATAATCTTGACTTTATATGTTTCAAGCAAACTATGTTACGATTATTCATTGTTTATGCTATTATATTATTCCTAAAGCATGATATTAAGCTACAAATATCGATTCAGTTATGATTATTCCATAGCGTACAGTTAGTTCTTTTGTATTCAACTAATCCTTAGTTGATGACCGTTGAACTCTAAATTACCTTGTAATGTATCCAAACCAAACATACTTTGGTGCAGACTTGTATTCAAATACTGAGATGAACAACTCTTTTGTAAGAGGTTTACGATTAGCATTGAAATGTTTGTGCACAATACATTGTACGAAGGGCTGATCCCCCTATGTACGTGGAGTCCTTATAGTATTATGACTGTTAAAGTTAAAGTTAAAAGATTACTTATAACTGTGGACATGGTTCGTGGTCATTAGACCCTCAGTTGTATATTTCAGAATGTTAATAGAACATATTGTTCAGTTCTATTGAGCCTATTAGTTGGCAAATGTTGTAAGATTTTCTTCATTGTTATTTCAAGTGAGCTTTGTTTGCTCACTCTTGCTTATATAACTATTACAGTTAAAGATGAGAAGGTAGATGTACCTAGCACCAATAAAGGAAAAGGAAAGATGACCAAGTACTGAAGACTTGTAATGTGTTGACAGTTATTTACTAGACTTTTATTTGATTGATGTAATGATGTATTTATTTAATTTTTGCAGTTGAATGACTGTAATTAAAGGTTAGATAACCTGGGAGATTTTGTTAATGTAATCCCTTAAGGGAAGGTTTATTATTCAAATCTTATTATGATTGGGTAGTTAGATATGAATGATTTGATTAAGTGAACACCGAATCTTGAGGTAACGAAGTACCAAGATTTGGGGGTGTCACAAGTTGGTATCAAAGCTTTGGATTATGAACCTTAGGTGGGGGAAGAGCCTTAGGAAGTAACCTTTGAAAAGATAGTGGAGATAACTCTTATCGAGTTTTAAGGAAGAAGTAATAACACACTTATGTGCTTATGTGTTTATAACTTATGTGCTCGTGAGTGTCGAGTAGAATGATTAATAATTAAAACTTAAAATTTTTGTCAGGATGACTAATGTCGGAGAATCCAGTCAGGCTAGAGAGGAAGGACCTCAGATGCCTATAGAGGAGGAGCCTCGCTATATTCAGGTTGATTGGGAACAACTACTGCCACGGGAGTCAGCCCCGTTGGTCACAGTGGTTGAAGAAAAGGATGATGATTTGGATACGAATGAGGAGGATCCCTTGGAGTTGCCACAGGAGGATGAGAATGACGAGGATGATGAGGAAGAACTAACCTCGGTAGCTGCTCATATGTATGACGAAGTCTACGACCGTAATGTGGAACTTCAGGATACCGTCGAGGAGTTACAAGAGATAGTAGCTGAACAACAGACTGCAATGACACAGAAGGACGACGAGATCCAGGATCATGAGGAACGACTGACTAATGTCGAAGAGAAGCTAGTACAAACTGAAGGAGTGAAAGAACAATTGATTGAGGTGATCGCAGAACTGAAGAAAAAACTGAAGGAAGAAGCTACTAAGAGAGCAAGAGCTGAAGACGCATACGAAGAAGCTTATCAACGAACCGGAATAGCAGTAAGAGACGCGCAATCAAAGAGGATGAAAATGGAGGAGATGGATAAAGTATTCAATACCATGATCAATCGAGCTCAAGATCGGGTCATGGGTTATCCAATTCAGTTCGAGACTCTGCCATCGTACATGTTAGATCGCCGAACAATGTTCCGAGTTATGAAATAAGAGCGTCGAAAGGCTATACAGTATATTAATAGGACATCCTAGGGAATGTACATGATATAAGATATATGATATGATAAATAATATGTAAGTCCCCAGTGTCATGTAACCTGTGGGATATGATGATGATGTCCTGAAGCTTTAGTAGTTCAGGAAAATAATGTAAATAGTAGTGATGCTATTGTTATGATGTTTTCCAAAGAAATTATGAGTGAATAAAAGTTATTTATCTTATTATTCCAAAGTACTATGTGTTATGTGATTATTACTTTTTTGGGGGCAAGTTAAAAAAAATATTTACTTAAAAGAGTTGAGTAATAATCTAATGAGTGTATTTTAAGAGAAAATGCCTCCAAGACGTCAACCACCCCGACAGAGAACCACTGAAGGAACCAATAATGATAATGCTGAAGCTAACCTCGTTTAGTAGCTGGTGACGTTACTGACAGGTGCACTGCAGAATCAACCACAAAACCAAGGCACAACGTTTAAGGAGTTTAAGGCGGTTGGACCACCTGAATTCCATGGGTCCATTAATCCAATCAAGGCACGGACCTGGATTATGTAAATAGAGAAAGTATTTGAAGTCGCTAGGGTAGGAGATGAACAGAAGACTGTTTTTGCCACGTTCATGTTGAAAGCAGAAGCTAGTTATTGGTGGCAGGCCAAAAAAATATGGGAAGGACCAGGAGTGATGACCTGGGATAGGTTCAAGGAGTTATTCTTCGAGACCTATTTCCCAGAGAGTTCGAAGAGTCAGTTAGAGGTTCAGTTTTTGGAGTTGAAGCAAGGAATGATGTCGGTGTCTGAGTATGCCGCAAAATTCAACGAGTTGGCGAGGTTTGCGCTATATCAAGTCAGCACAGATGAACGTAAGGCAAAGAGGTTTGAATAGGGACTGAAGCCCTGGTTGTACAGTAGGGTTTCCCTGTTCCAGTTGAAGACGTTTGCAGTAGTGATGGAGAAGGCGATTCTCGCTGAGAGTGGAGGCGAGGCCGTAACAAAACACAATCAAGAGCAGAGGAAAAAGAAAAGTGAATGTGAAGCTAAGAGTAGTGGTAGTAACGGCGAAAATGGCAACAATTTAAAAAGGAAGTGGAATGTGAATGGGGGAACTGAAAATCAGCAAAGAAGCCAGCAAAAGAAGAAGTTTGAAGCATGTGCTACATGCAAAAGTTTCACAAGGGTGTATACTTGATGGGGAAATGAGTATGCTTCAACTGTGGGCAGGAGGGTCACATCGCCCCAAATTGCAATCAACACAAAAGAATGTTTGCTACACCTGCAGGTCAAAGGAGCACTTTGCTTGCGAGTATCCAAAGAAGAAGTCGGGTGAGACAGCTGGAAGCAAGGGAAATGCTAGTGGAGGTACACTGACTATTGTTGGACCGACGTCAATAAATAAGCCCACAGCCAGAACCTTTAACATGACGGTGCAGGACGCGGTGCAATCAAAAGATGTCGTGTCAGGTATTATCTAAATCAATGATATAAATGCATATGTATTATTTGATTCAGGTGCTACTTGCTCGTTTATATCTGATGAATTTGCTAAGAAGTTAGAAATATCTAGAGAAGAGCTGAGTTTCCCTTTAAACATAAAAATTGCGAATAGGAAAGTGATTCCTGTTAGGTTCATATACAAGAACTGTATGGTGAATATTAAGGGGAATATCATGATGGTAGATTTAATCCCGATAAAACTCAGAGAGTTTGACATGATATTGGGAATGGATTGGCTATTCAATTATGGAGCAACAATTGACTACCAAAAGAAGTGTGTAAACCTTATGACTCCATCAAATGTAGTTTTTCATGGTAGCAAATCGCCTAGACAAATGAGATGTCTGACTATGATGCAGGCCAAGAAGTTGCTGAGTCAGGGTTGTGTAGGGTACTTAGCTTACATTATCGATTCTCAAAAGGATAAGGGTATCAAATTGGAGGAAATACCAGTGGTTAGGGAATTTATGGATGTTTTTCTGGAAGATTTGCCGGGACTGCCGCCCAACAGAGAGATTGAATTCGTGATCGACTTAGCGCCAGGAACTGCCCCAATATCGAAAGACCCGTAAAGAATGGCTCTGGTAGAAATGAAAGAACTGATGGTACAACTATAAGAACTGTTAGATAAGAAGTATATTCAACCGAGTGTATCACCGTGGGGAGCGCCAGTGTTATTCGTGAAGAAAAAGGATGGGTCAATGCGTCTTTGCATTGATTATAGGGAATTGAACAAAGTCACTATTAAAAACAAATATCCATTACCAAGAATAGATGACTTGTTTGATCAATTGAAGGGTGATAAATATTTCTCGAAAATAGATTTGAGAAGTGGATATCACCAATTGAAAGTGAGGAAGGAGGATGTACCGAAGACGGCATTTCGAACTCGCTATGGACATTACGAATTTTTAGTGATGTCATTTGGTTTGACAAACGCCCCTGCAGCATTTATGGATTTGATGAACAGGGTGTTTAAACCATTTTTAGACAAGTTTGTGGTGGTATTTATCGATGATATTCTGGTGTACTCTAAATCTCGAGAGGAACACGTGGAACATTTATGTTTGACGCTGGAGACACTAAGAAAAGAAAAATTGTACACGAAATTCTCTAAATGTGAATTTTGGCTGGAACGTGTACAATTTCTTGGTCATGTAATCGATACGGATGGGATTTCAGTGGATCCATCAAAAGTCGAAGAAGTGATAAATTGGGAACAACCAAGAACTCCATCAAAAGTAAGAAGTTTCTTGGGATTGGCCGGATATTACAGACGATTTATTCAAGATTTTTCTAAGATTGCTACTCCGTTGACAAATTTGACGAGAAAATCTGTAAAATTTGTTTGGACGGAAAAGTGTGAGGAAAGTTTTCAAGAACTGAAAAAGAAGTTAAGTGTGACACCTGTGTTGTCACTACCAGATAATACAGAAAACTTTGTGGTGTATAGTGATGCTTCACACAAAGGATTGGGTGGTGTCCTTATGCAGAACGACAAGGTTATTGCGTATGCATCAAGGCAACTGAAAGACTATAAGAAAGGGTATCCGACTCATGATTTAGAGTTGGCGGCATTAGAATTTGCTCTAAAAATATGGAGATATTATCTCTATGGAGAAAAATGTGAGATCTACACATACCATAAAAGTTTGAAGTATATCTTCACACAGAAAGACCTGAACATACGGCAAAGGAGATGGATGAAATTGATAAAGGATTACGATTGTGAGATCTTTTATCATCCAGACAAAGCTAACATGGTTGCAGATGCCTTGAGTATGAAAGGCAGAGAAAAGTTGATGTTGTTAACTGATAAGGAGGAGCTCATTTCGGCAATGGTAAGGCTAGAGCTAGAAATAAAATTTGCAGAAGAATCCGGTGAAAAATTATACCAGATAGAAGCTAGTCCAACTTTGGTGGACAAGGTGAAGAACGCACAACTACAGGATAAAGAATGTAGAAAAATAAAGGAAAGTGTGGCTGAGCGTAAAGAATTGAAGTACAAGGTCGATACTGAGGGAATGCTAAGATTCGAGGGATGAATTTGGGCTCCATCAGTATAAGATATTAAAGAAGACATCTTGACGGAAGCTCATAGCTCAAGATACTCGATTCATTCAGGAAGTACAAAAATGTATCAAGATTTACGGCGTCATTTCTGGTGGCCGAACATGAAAAGAGATGTTACAGAGTGTGTTGCAAAGTGTTTGACATGTCAGAAGGTGAAGGCCGAGCATCAACGACCAAGTGGATTACTTCAACCATTGGAAATACCAGAATTGAAATGGGAGCATATCACAATGGATTTTGTGGTAGGTCTTCCAACAACTCAGAAAGGATACGACGCGATATGGTTGATAGTGGACAGACTGACAAAATCTGCACACTTTTTGCCAATAAAGATTAGATTTAATCTTGATCAGCTGGTAAAGTTATATGTTAAAGAGATCGTGTCGAGACATGGAGTTCTAGTGTCAATTGTGTCAGATAGAGATCCGAAGTTCACATCAAATTTCTGGAAGAGACTACAAGAATGTGTGGGAACACAGTTGCGAATGAGTACGGCATATCATCCGCAAACAGATGGCCGAAGAGAAAGAACGATCCAGACATTAGAAGATATGATGAGAGTATGCCTCGTGGATTTCAAAGGAAGCTAGGATGAACAATTACCATTGGTGGAATTTGCCTACAATAACAGTTACCACGCAAGCATCGGCATGCCGCCTTACGAGGCATTATACGGCAGAAAATGCAGAACTCCACTGTGCTGGGATGAAGTCGGTGAACGTCAACTACTAGGACCAAAACTGGTACAATAAACTGCTGACGTTATCAAACTCATCAGGAAAAGACTGGTAGCAGCTCAAGACCGACAAAAGAAGTATGCTGATCAACGTAGACAAGATCGTGAATTCGACGTAGGAAATTATATATTCCTAAATGTTTCTCCTTGGAAGGGGAAAATTTGCTTCGGTAAGAAGGGAAAGCTAAGCCCAAGGTTTATTGGACCCTTCGAGGTGTTGTGAAGAGTTGGAGAGGTGGCTTACGAGGTAGCTCTACCTCCAGAGTTGGAAAACATTCACAATGGTTTTCATATTTCGGTGTTACGACCATATAAACCAGATTACAAACGCGTGATCAAGTATGAACCGTTGCAGTTCGAGAAAGATTTGTCTTATGAAGAGATTCCTATCCAGATAGTAGATAGGAAAGAACAAGTGCTCAGGAATAAAGTAATACCTTCTGTGAAGGTGATATGGAGGAACCACAATGCTGAAGAAGCTACGTGGGAACTCGAAGAGAAAATGTTGAAAGAGTACCCTGAGTTATTTGTTTAATCTGTATCTTCGATTATGGGGACATAATCTTTTTAAGTAGGGAAGAATGTAACAAATGTGTTGTTTGAGTTGTGATTCTGGGGACAGAATCCTTTTAAGAGGGGAATGATGTAACATTCTAGAATTTTAGAATTTTAAATGTAAATTATAAATATTTATTGATTTATATAAATATTTATTAGATGTGTTTATTATTGGATAAATAATTGTTCAATTTGATTAATTTGATTTAGTTAATTATTTATTTATAATTGTTCAATTTGATTAATTTGATTTAGTTAATTATTTACTTGTTAAATAATTAATGTGTTATGTGGATTAAGTTATGTGATTAAGTGAATTATTTAATAAATTGTTATTAAATAAAGTATGACAAATAACTATGTTATAAAGAGTTATTAAAATAAATTAAAGTAATTTTAATTTAGTTTTGCCAAACAAGGTTTAAGTATATTAATCCTTTAATTTTTAAATGGTTTGCCAAACAAAGCCTTATGGCTTTTGAATTTCTTTTGAATTTAAATTATTAGTTAAATAATATATATATATATATATATATATATATATATATTTGGTAACTTATATATTATTAGGGTAATAAGTGTGGCGTCGGTTTTATGCGTTTTAAAAACATACGTTGGCTTTTATTTTTAAATTACGTATATTGTTTTGGCTTAAGTCTAATGAAAATAGAAGTTGTCTGAGAAAGATTTCAGAGATAGTGTGAGAGAGAGAGCCAAAGAGAGGAAAGTTATGAGATTATCTAACTTTTGACAATGAATAACAAAGTTTTCTAAAGCAACAAAAGATATGTTTCTCTGACCTTAAAATATGTACGTAGATATGTTTTAAGTCATTTTCCTATAAACTTGGTAGTCTCTGTTGGTGTAATTGGTAAGGGAATTTCGTGTTTTGTTGTTATGCTAGTATATATATATATATATATATATATATATATATATATATATATATATATATATATATATATATATATATATATATATGCTTAATATATAAATAAGATGGTATGCTGAATTACGTATTCAAGAAATGGTTTTACAGTAAATATAATTATACATGAACTGTGATCGTGTATGATAACAAAATTAGCGTATGTTAATTTAGAAATTGAACTATATATATTCATTGGTTTACATGTTGGCATGTTGGGTTTTAAAGGAATCAAATTGGTTTTTATATGGATTTATAGTGTTTACTGTGGTTATCAATTATCAGTGATGTAGTTTGGTTTAAAACAGTATTTTCAACGAATTATGTTTTCTAAAATTGCTGCTTAATTGTTGGTCGTTGGTATATATGGATGATTTTTAAAACATTCATGTGTAATTTACGTGAAGTCATACATGTTAATTGGTGTTAATTGTTGTTAAAAAATTAAAACAGTAGCTTTGCTCTGTTCTTGGTTTGGTTTCTGTGAGTTTCGGCGCCCCAGCATAAAAATTCACGCTCTAGCGTCAAATCTCGCGCCTTAGCGCCAAAATTAGTGCCCCAGCCAGACTTCGTGCCGCAGCGCCGAAGTCAGCGCCGAGTCCTTATGCATTTCTCGTGCCGAAGCGCCATCTCAGCGCCGCAGCGCGGCCCACAGTTCAAAATGTGGCGCCACGACGCCACTTAGCAGAATGCTCAAAAATGACTTTTGTCTTGCACAAAAGTCTGAAATTTTTAGTTGTAATGCTATATGACCAAATAATTCTGTTATTTTAGTATTGTAATGTGTTGAACGAACATGGTGTTAATACCTAATGAGTTTATTATCGTTTAGGAATATAATTTGATTACATGGTTAGACATTTATACCATACGTGATGTAGAATTTGTAACAACCCGATATTTTCTATATAAATAAATAAGAAATTTTGTGAATAATTTTTTTTTATATTAAGGATGAGGATTTGTACAAGATTATGTGTATATGTATTTATGTGGTAAATAAAAATATATTTATTACATAATTATTTACAAATGAATTTATTTTAAAATTATTGATTATTAAAAAGTATATACTTATAATAATCAATTTATGGTAGAAATATTTTAATAATTATTTTCCATGAAAATATATAATCATATATTATTTAAATAATATATGAACTAATTTTTAGAATAATTATAATAATTATTTTATTATATGAATTTTAGTACAGGTTATTAAGTTAATTATTTTACCTTAATTATTAAGGTTAAATAGGAAGAATAAATCAAATATGGTATCCAAACCCTAATTTTGGATTATTGCCAAGGTATGAGAATAATAATATAATATTAATTATATTTTGATTTTTCAGTGCTATGAATATGTACTGCATGTACGTATTGATGATAATTGGTCAATTATGGTGTTTAATTTCAAAACCCTAGTATTAATTGGTTAAACCCTAATTTTACTTAGGGAAACTCTAAATTAAAAATCAATTGTGAGCTTAAGACTGTTATATAACTTTGTTATATGTTTTATGTTGTGTATTAAGTGATTAATTAGGTTAAACCCTAATTATAATCTAGAAACCCTAATTGTAAATTAGAAACCCTAATTTCTAATTTGAAAACCTAATTGCTAAAATCATAACTCTAATTATTATTTTACTAAATAATTATGTTAATTAGGAAACCTAATACATAAATTGGGGAAACCTAATAATATAAAGAAAACCCTAAATATATTTTTAAAACCCTAATTTTCTATTTAAAAACCCTAATTATAATTATTTAGTTATAATTTAATTTTTATTGAACTCTATACATAAATGGTCCAAACCCTAACCCAAACCCTAAACCCTAAGGGTTTGCATGATTACAAGATTGCCCTTAAATTTCCAAGCAAAAAGACCATTTTATCCTCTTGAATTATTGGATTTTGACAAGTGTATGAGTTGTTGGAGTTGGTGAGCTAACCTTGACTTTTTAGAGACTTAAAATCTCTAGCAAAACAAGTAATCTCAGCAGCCATGTGCATTCTAACATCTATATATAGCATTGGAGAGAGAAAAATCTCATTTGGCCACTTATTTTGCACAAACTCGCATCCTTGAGTCTCTCTCACTAAAACCCACGAAATTTCTTAGCATTTTAGTCCCAAAACACAGCCCCACGTCCACCATAAACAAATCAGCAACACAAAATCAGAAATCGATCAAGAAGGTATAAAATCCTAGCTTTAATTTATGTCCATGATCTGATCTTTGATGTTGTTTTGTTTGTGTTAAATGTGTCATATAAGATGTCTAATGATGATCTGGGTTGCTAGATGATTAGATCCATAACATTTAGAAGCTCGGATTGGTGTTTTTCAAAAATTTGGGAAATGTTCAAACTGTGGTCTGACAACTAATGTCAGTGGCCCCAGATCCTTGTTCATGTATTATTTTTGTTGTTTAAAGGTTTACATATGTAGTCTGCCATGTTGGCTTTGATCTGGATCAATAATCAGGCCTAGATCAGTTGTAGATTGTAAGTTATAACCGGTCAAAGGTCATTGACCGGCATTGACTGAGCCATTTCTGGGCAGCCCAGAAACCGTATACTAGCGTCTGACAAGTTGTTGATGGTCTTAGATCTGTCAGTGTGTTAATTTGTTGGTTTTACTGTTGTGTCTAAGTTGTAGCTGGGTATATGTACTACAAGGTTATACCTTAAAATCGCCTTAAAAGTAAACGAGTCAAAGGTAGTGGATAGTCAAAGTAGACCATCCGGCCATATTTTCTGTTTCTGGGAATTTCCAGAAATTGATAGAAGTTTATTTCTGACAATGGTTGACCGGTTCATATCTAGTAATTCTGTTGATAGTTTGTTGATATTTTGTGTTATATCTCTTCATTGACATACTTATTACACACTGTAGCTTATAGATCATAAAAACATTACACATATTTCAAGTTGTGGAAGCCCAAATATGGCTACACGAACTGTTCTTTATTTCTGGGTAACCCAGAAAATGAAGAACAGCTCTGACAGCTATTTTGGACGATCAGATCTGCTTTATTATGAAATGTTTGGTTATGTTTGTTGTTGGATCGTGTAGTCCTACACTAGCACTACAAGCTCTGACAAACAACATGTCCAGGAACACAAAACACACTAAGAAATCGATGGTCAAAGTAGCACACGCGATACTGCATTGTGAAGGCTCAAGATCATAAGAACACCTATAGCGACGGTTCTGTCGCTATAGGTGGTCTTTAGCGACAGATTATTTAATATTTTTCAGAAATTAATTATTAAATAGAAAAAATTAGTTTTTAATTATTAAAAATACAAAATAAATTATTAAAAATTATTAAAAATTCCGAAAATTAGTTTTTAATTATTTTTAATATATTTCATAAATATTTAATATTTTTGAAATATTAAAAGTATTTAATTTATTTAATTATAATATTAAATAAATTATTTAAAAATAATTTTAATATTAGAAAAATCATTAAAAATTATATTATGATATAAGAAAATATTTTAAGTTATTTTTAATGACTTTTAATATTTTATGATAAATTTCATTAATAAATTGATATTAATGGTAATTAATTTATTTACTAAATGAATTAAATAAATTAATTAAAAATGATTTTATTATATTAAAAATCATATTAAATGAAAATAAAGTGTTTAAAAATATTTTAAGTTATAAAATATAACTTTTAATATTTAAAGGATAATTTCATTAATAATTAAATATTAATGATTATTAAGTTATTAGTTATGATATTAAATTTATTTAATAATTATATTAAATAAATAGTTTATAAATGGTTTTATTACTTTAAAAATCATTTAAAAAGGATATAAATGAATTAAAAATATTTTAAGTTATGAATAATGACTTTTAATATTTTGATAAATAGAACATTAATACTTTAATATTAATGATAATTATTTAAAAATGATTTTAAATATTTTAAAAATCATTTAACGGTAATATTAATACTTTAAAAGTATTTTGAGTTATTATACATAACTTTAATATTTTGGAAATGATTTCATTAATAGTTTAATACTAATTAAATATTTATTATAATAGAATTGATTGGTATTTAAATCATTTAAATATGATTCCAATGTTTGAAAATTTATGATAAATTATAATAAATGTTTTAAAATTTTATTGAGTCATTTAAAAATAATATGACTGATACGTACTGATGTTAAGTTATAGTATAGAGTCTTAGACTCGATAATTACCCGATAAAATTGTCGGTAGACCGACATGTTTCAGAAATTGATCTGGACTTAGATATTTTGATTGTATAAGTGATTATTTGTGATTCAATGGTTATTAAACATAGGTGCTAATGTGATTAGGTTATGTGTTGACTGCAATAAGCAGTGTTATGTGTTATAGTATGTTGTTCTAATCGAACGAACTATCTTATTAATGATAGGTCGTGAGATAAGCGATAGATCTTAATTACAAGTTATAAGCAGCGCTTCAGGCAAGTATCTAACCTTTGCATTTTCTTTATGCAATGGATGTGAGTAAGAATGTTTCTAAACTATATTATTATTGTACAGATTATGAACCTTATATTATATAAGCTCATTGAATATCAACATGTTAGTATATGATAATTCGGACATATATATTCTGTTCGTTAATTTCTAGAAGTGGTTAAACAAGTGTCCCCACTTGGATAATCATTGTATTTAATCACATGTTGATATACCTTTGTCAATTACCCGTATACAGATATATTGAATTATAGATTATTGTTGAACAAGATAAAATCTTTGATTTAGAACCCAGACAAGTATGAACATCCCTACACGGGAAAATTTTTATGCGCTCCGGCGGACAAAGGATGAACGATAATATCGTTCTAGCAATGTAGTATTGATCAATGCAGGGCATAACGGGCTGATCACCCCCGTGCCCGTAAGTTATGACGGTTTACAGATGAATTTCTGTTTAACCTTTTCGAAAATGAAAACAATGTTCATGGCATGTCACCATAACCCCAGATATAGTCATTATGTAGTTTCAAAAATTTGAAAGAGAGTTGTTATGTTATTATTATCGGTTCAGAATACTTCACAACTATTGACTTGTTGTAGAAGAATAGTACAAAGAAAACATTTAAATCCTTTCAGCTTATATATATATATATATATATATATATATATATATGTATATATATAATTGCTATTGCTTGCTGGGCACTCAAATGCTCATCCTTGCTTAAATTTAAATGTTTTCAGCTAAGTGCGAACGACCAGAGAACTCTGCTAAGAACAAAGGAAAAGGGAAGGTTGCTGAATGAACGAATTACTATGTTATGTAATAGTTTAATGTTATTAAGATAATTATGATATATATTATCTATCATGGGTTGTAATGAATGTTTAAAGATTTTGTACTTGGGAGTTAGACTCTGATGATTATGTAAATTAATTTGATCTTTTATATTATTGTTATTATTATTAGTATTTTCAGCTCATAGAAATGGTATCGTGAAGAACCGAGTTCGGGTTTCAAGTATCCGAGTTTGGGGTCCTCACAGGTTGGTATCAGAGCTATAGGGTTAGAAACCTTAGGTGGGCTAGACCTTAGGCTATAACCTTAGAACAGAGGGAAACGTTGAAAATATAAATAACTCATATATAGAGTTTAAAAAGAGATGAATTGACTAAATTCATCGTCAAACTAAATAAAAGATAACTTGTATAAAACTCTTATTTGTTGTGTGTATATACTATATGCTAATTAGGATAATTTATGTGTGTAGATGTCAGGTGAAAAAGGATTCGATTACCCTCGGATCGTAAAGAAGGAGCCAATATCGAAGCCGATAGCTGAAATAGAGGCTCACGATGAAAATAACTCAAACGATGTGGTTATCGTAGAAAACGTAGTACAAGATCTGGAGATGGTGGAGCTGAAAGATAGCGATTCAGACACTAAAGTTGGAGCTGATCAAGCATCAACAGAGGTACAGAATCTGAAGAACAAGGTTTCTTCTCTGGAAAGGATGTGGGAGATAGAGAGGCTGTTGAATAGTCAGTTGCGTCAAGCGTTAATAGAAATATTGGAAGGACAAGATAAGCTTAAAATCCAAATTGGTCAGATGGGAGCTACAAGCAACACATCGTGTGCAGCTCCGGATAAGAAGGGGAAAAGAAAGATAGAAGACCATGATTTAGGAAAATCCAATAAGAAAAAATGGAAAGGAATTTGTTATCTTTGTGGCTATGAAGGACATACCACCTCGTACTGTCCTGACTACAAAAAAAAGGAGCATGTTATGTCTGTGGTATAGAAGGTCATCAGGCGAGAGAATGTCCAAGGAAAAGGTGTAATAAATAGGTAGTATAGGTTATGTTGTGTAGGAGTGTTTAATATAATACATATGATAAGTATGTTTGTGTAATGTAATGTTTCCAACTTTGTATTAAGTCAAGACTGTAAATCCTGATCTTTGTGGTCATAAAGGGATAGCTGAAGTTCAAAGCATTTTGTGCTATGTAAAATATTCGTTAAATGAATATGAATCTATGTTTGAGAAATGGTGAAATAAGTTTAAAATATTAAACTTATGTTATAAGGTTTAGAATGTAAGTTAAATTATGATTTTTTTTTCAATCAGATAATGCCGCCAAGACGTCGAACTCGCAATCAAAGGGCAGAGGAATCTGTCAACAACGTTGAGGGACAACAACAACCAGATCCAATGCAGCAATTTGCGAACATGTTAGCTCAGGCTATGCAACAGGGAATACCGGTCGCTGGAAACCAGCCGGGCAATCGCTTAGCGAACTTCAAAGACTTTAAGGCTGTAGGACCACCAGAATTTAGAGGTACAACCGACCTTGTAGAAGCTCAAACTTGGGTTAAGAAAATTGAAAAAGCTTTTACGGTAGCTAGGGTAGATGAGGGGCAGAAAATTGCTTTTGCCACTTACATGATGAAGGGGGAAGCAAATTTTTGGTGGGAAGCGAATCAGGCTAGGGCAGGTGAAGGTGTAGTCACATGGGATAGATTTAAAACTTTGTTTTTCGAAAATTATTTTTCACCAAGTATGCAGACGAGGATGGAGGTTAAATTTTTAGAGTTGAAGCAGGAGAATATGACGGTGTCTGACTACGCCGCCAAATTCAATGAGTTAGCTAGGTTTTCTCCGCATCAAGTTGATACGGAGGCTAGGAAAGCTAGAAGGTTTGAGCTGGGATTGAAACCCTGGCTCTATAACAAAGTGGCGGTGTTGCAAATTCCTACATTTGCAGCACTCATGGAGAAAGCGATCATAGCTGAGGAGGGAAGTGAGGCCATGAGCCTTTACAATAAGGAAAGGAAGAATAAGGGTAAGATAGAAGGAGCTAGGAAGGTGGAAATTAATAGTGGGAGCAGGAGTGGTGATAGTAAGAGGAAGGTGAGAAGTTTTACAAGTGTACCAGTGAAACAGGAAGGTGTTAAGAAACAGATAGTGCCATGTAAGACATGTGGGAAGAATCACTCGGGGGAGTGTTTGCAAGGAAAATTTGTTTGCTATAAGTGCGGACAGGAGGGCCATATTTCTCCCAACTGCCCCAATCCTAGGATGAATAGTGGATGTTTTATATGCGGATCGACAGAGCACAGGGTGAAAGATTGTCCAAAGAGGAGGGTGGAGACAGGAAGTGTGAACATGGGCACTGGCAGTGGAACGTTAGCAATCACAGGACCGACTTCGTCAAGCAAGCCAACAAAATCTACGGCAAGGGTCTACAACATGACAGTTCAGGATACGGCAGCAGCTGGCACTGGAACTCCAGGTATTATTCGTATGCCTTTTTATTTTCTTATGCATGATTTTCCTATATATAGTAAAATTATTTTATAAAGAAATTTTGAGGAGGAATTTGAGTTCTGTTAGAAACCAATTTTTCTGTGTAATCAGAAAGACAAGCTTCATGTGAATAGTTAAAAAAAAAGAAGCAGTTCGATCAAAGTTGATCGAGATTTACTTACAATGATTGTGTACGCTATGTGACCGTGTATGTATAGGTTTTAAAACGGTGATTCCGGGGACGGAATCTTTATAAGGGAGGGTGAATGTAACAACCCGATATTTTCTATATAAATAAATAAGAAATTTTGTGAATAATTTTTTTTTATATTAAGGATGAGGATTTGTACAAGATTATGTCTATATGTATTTATGTGGTAAATAAAAATATATTTATTACATAATTATTTACAAATGAATTTATTTTAAAATTATTGATTATTAAAAAGTATATACTTATAATAATCAATTTATGGTAGAAATATTTTAATAATTATTTTCCATGAAAATATATAATCATATATTATTTAAATAATATATGAACTGATTTTTAGAATAATTATAATAATTATTTTATTATATGAATTTTAGTACAGGTTATTAAGTTAATTATTTTACCTTAATTATTAAGGTTAAATAGGAAGAATAAATTAAATATGGTATCCAAACCCTAATTTTGGATTATTGCCAAGGTATGAGAATAATAATATCATATTAATTATATTTTGATTTTTCAGTGCTATGAATATGTACTGCATGTACGTATTGATGATAATTGGTCAATTATGGTGTTTAATTTCAAAACCCTAGTATTAATTGGTTAAACCCTAATTTTACTTAGGGAAACTCTAAATTGAAAATCAATTGTGAGCTTAAGACTGTTATATAACTATGTTATATGTTTTATGTTGTGTATTAAGTGATTAATTAGGTTAAACCCTAATTATAATCTAAAAACCCTAATTGTAAATTAGAAACCCTAATTTCTAATTTGAAAACCTAATTGCTAAAATCATAACTCTAATTATTATTTTAGTAAATAATTATGTTAATTAGGAAACCTAATACATAAATTGGGGAAACCTAATAATATAAAGAAAACCCTAAATATATTTTTAAAACCCTAATTTTCTATTTAAAAACCCTAATTATAATTATTTAGTTATAATTTAATTTTTATTAAACTCTATACATAAATGGTCCAAACCCTAACCCAAACCCTAAACCCTAAGGGTTTGCATGATTACAAGATTGCCCTTAAATTTCCAAGCAAAAAGACCATTTTATCCTCTTGAATTATTGGATTTTGACAAGTGTATGAGTTGTTGGAGTTGGTGAGCTAACCTTGACTTTTTAGAGACTTAAAATCTCTAGCAAAACAAGTAATCTCAGCAGCCATGTGCATTATAACATCTATATATAGAATTGGAGAGAGAAAAATCTCATTTGGCCACTTATTTTGCACAAACTCCATCCTTGAGTCTCTCTCACTAAAACCCACGAAATTTCTTAGCATTTTAGTCCCAAAACACAGCCCCACGTCCACCATAAACAAATCAGCAAAACAAAATCAGAAATCGATCAAGAAGGTATAAAATCCTAGCTTTAATTTCTGTCCATTATCTGATCTTTGATGTTGTTTTGTTTGTGTTAAATGTGTCATATAAGATATCTAATGATGATCTGGGTTGCTAGATAATTAGATCCATAACATTTAGAAGCTCGGATTGGTGTTTTTCAAAAATTTGGGAAATGTTCAAACTGTGGTCTGACAACTAATGTCAGTGGCCCCAGATCCTTGTTCATGTATTATTTTTGTTGTTTAAAGGTTTACATATGTAGTTTGCCATGTTGGCTTTGATCTGGATCAAGAATCAGGCCTAGATCAGTTGTAGATTGTAAGTTATAACCGGTCAAAGGTCGTTGACTGGCATTGACTGAGCCATTTCTGGGCAGCCCAGAAACCGTATACTAGCGTCTGACAAGTTGTTGATGGTCTTAGATCTGTCAGTGTGTTAATTTGTTGGTTTTATTGTTGTGTCTAAGTTGTAGCTGGGTATATGTACTACAAGGTTATACCTTAAAATCGCCTTAAAAGTAAACGAGTCAAAGGTAGTGGATAGTCAAAGTAGACCATCCGGCCATATTTTCTGTTTCTGGGAATTTCCAGAAATTGATAGAAGTTTATTTCTGACAATGGTTGACCGGTTCATATCTAGTAATTCTATTGATAGTTTGTTGATATTTTGTGTTATATCTCTTCATTGACATACTTACTACACACTGTAGCTTATAGATCATAAAAACATTACACATATTTCAAGTTGTGGAAGCCCAAATATGGCTACACGAACTGTTCTTTATTTCTGGGTAACCCAGAAAATGAAGAACAGCTCTGACAGCTATTTTGGACGATCAGATCTGCTTTATTATGAAATGTTTCGTTATGTTTGTTGTTGGATCGTGTAGTCCTACACTAACACTACAAGCTCTGACAAACAACATGTCCAGGAACACAAAACACACTAAGAAATCGATGGTCAAAGTAGCACACGCGATACTGCATTGTGAAGGCTCAAGATCATGAAGAACACCTATAGCGACGGTTCTGTCGCTATAGGTGGTCTTTAGCGACAGATTATTTAATATTTTTCAGAAATTAATTATTAAATAGAAAAAATTAGTTTTTAATTATTAAAAATACAAAATAAATTATTAAAAATTATTAAAAATTCCGAAAATTAGTTTTTAATTATTTTTAATATATTTCATAAATATTTAATATTTTTGAAATATTAAAAGTATTTAATTTATTTAATTATAATATTAAATAAATTATTTAAAAATGATTTTAATATTAGAAAAATCATTAAAAATTATATTATGATATAAGAAAATATTTTAAGTTATTTTTAATGACTTTTAATATTTTATGATAAATTTTATTAATAAATTGATATTAATGGTAATTAATTTATTTACTAAATGAATTAAATAAATTAATTAAAAATGATTTTATTATATTAAAAATCATATTAAATGAAAATAAAGTGTTTAAAAATATTTTAAGTTATAAAATATAACTTTTAATATTTAAAGGATAATTTCATTAATAATTAAATATTAATGATTATTAAGTTATTAGTTATGATATTAAATTTATTTAATAATTATATTAAATAAATAGTTTATAAATGGTTTTATTACTTTAAAAATTATTTAAAAAGGATATAAATGAATTAAAAATATTTTAAGTTATGAATAATGACTTTTACTATTTTGATAAATAGAACATTAATACTTTAATATTAATGATAATTATTTAAAAATAATTTTAAATGTTTTAAAAATCATTTAAGGGTAATATTAATATTTTAAAAGTATTTTGAGTTATTATACATAACTTTAATATTTTGGAAATGATTTCATTAATAGTTTAATACTAATTAAATATTTATTATAATAGAATTGATTGGTATTTAAATCATTTAAATATGATTCCAGTGTTTAAAAATTTATGATAAATTATAATAAATGTTTGAAAATTTATGATAAATTATAATAAATGTTTTAAAATTTTATTGAGTCATTTAAAAATAATATGACTGATACGTACTGATGTTAAGTTATAGTATAGAGTCTTAGACTCGATAATTACCCGATAAAATTGTCGGTAGACCGACATGTTTCAGAAATTGATCTGGACTTAGATATTTTGATTGTATAAGTGATTATTTGTGATTCAATGGTTATTAAACATAGGTGCTAATGTGATTAGGTTATGTGTTGACTGCAATAAGCAGTGTTATGTGTTATAGTATGTTGTTCTAATCGAACGAACTATCTTATTAATGATAGGTCGTGAGATAAGCGATAGATCTTAATTACAAGTTGTAAGCAGCGCTTCAGGCAAGTATCTAACCTTTGCATTTTCTTTATGCAATGGATGTGAGTAAGAATGTTTCTAAACTATATTATTATTGTACAGATTATGAACCTTATATTATATAAGCTCATTGAATATCAACATGTTAGTATATGATAATCCGGACATATATATTCTGTTCGTTAATTTTTAGAAGTGGTTAAACAAGTGTCCCCACTTGGATAATCATAGTATTTAATCACATGTTGATATACCTTTGTCAATTACCCGTATACAGATATATTGAATTATAGATTATTGTTGAACAAGATAAAACCTTTGATTTAGAACCCAGACAGGTATGAACATCCCTACACGGGAAAATTTTTATGCGCTCCGGCGGACAAAGGATGAACGATAATATCGTTCTAGCAATGTAGTATTGATCAATGCAGGGCATAACGGGCTGATCACCCCCGTGCCCGTAAGTTATGACGGTTTACAGATGAATTTCTGTTTAACCTTTTCGAAAATAAAAATAATGTTCATGGCATGTCACCATAACCCTAGATATAGTCATTATGTAGTTTTAAAAATTTGAAAGAGAGTTGTTATGTTATTATTATCGGTTCAGAATACTTCACAACTATTGACTTGTTGTAGAAGAATAGTACAAAGAAAACATTTAAATCCTTTCAGCTTATATATATATATATATATATATATATATATATATATATATATATATAATTGCTATTGCTTGCTGGGCACTCAAATGCTCATCCTTGCTTAAATTTAAATGTTTTCAGCTAAGTGCGAACGACCAGAGAACTCTGCTAAGAACAAAGGAAAAGGGAAGGTTGCTGAATGAACGAATTACTATGTTATGTAATAGTTTAATGTTATTAAGATAATTATGATATATATTATCTATCATGGGTTGTAATGAATGTTTAAAGGTTTCGTACTTGGGAGTTAGACTCTGATAATTATGTAAATTAATTTGATCTTTTATATTATTGTTATTATTATTAGTATTATTCCGCTCATAGAAATGGTATCGTGAAGAACCGAGTTCAGGTTTCAAGTATCCGAGTTTGGGGTCCTCACAGAATTGATAATGACTGATAATGTTATGATATCATATGTATATAAGATATTGTGATTTGGATTATAACTGTTTAATCTACGCGCAAGGCAAGTTCTTTAACTCTACTTTTATAACAATTGAGCAAGTTTTCTAACTCTAACACTTCGTTGTGCAAGTTTAAATTCGTTGAGTACGTTATTGGTTTTAATTCAATTACAATTACGCAAGTTGCTAACTCTACACTTTCGTAGAGCTAGATTGTTTATTATTGAGAAAACCCTTGTATCTAGTTGTTCATGAGGATACAAGTATTCTAAATCTTATACTTTAATATTGAGCAAGTTTCTTTAATATATAACTTGTTATTTAGCATGTGAATCACTATATTTTAATATTCTAGTGTTGAACAACTTTATTGTTCAAATTACTATTCACTTTGCATGCTTAGTATCCAATTCTCAATAACCTTAACTTTATATGTTTCAAGCAAACTGTGTTATGATTATTCATTGTTTATGCTATTAAATTATTCCTAAAGCATGATATCAAGCTACAAATATCGATTCAGTTATGATTATTCCATAGCGTACAGTTAGTTCTTTTGAATTCAACTAATCCTTAGTTGATGACCGTTGAACTCTAAATTACCTTGTAATGTATCCAAACCAAACCTACTTTGGTGCGGACTTATATTCAAATACTGAGATGAACAACTCTTTCAGAAGAGGTTTACGCTTAGCGTTAAAATGTTTGTGCACAATACATTGTACGAAGGGCTGATCCCCCTAAGTACGTGGAGTCCATATAGTCTTATGACTATTAAAGTTAAAGTTGAAAGATTACTTACAACTGTGGACATGGTTCGTGGTCATTAGACCCTTAGTTGTATATTTCAGAATGTTAATAGAACATATTGTTCAGTTCTATTGAGCCTATTAGTTGGCAAATGTTGTAAGATTTTCTTCATTGTTATTTCAAGTGAGCTTTGTTTGCTCACTCTTGCTTATATAACTATTACAGTTAAAGATGAGAATGTAGATGGACCTAGCACCAATAAAGGAAAAGAAAAGATGACCAAGTACTGAAGACTTGTAATGTGTTGACAGTTATTTACTAGACTTTTATTTGATTGATGTAATGATGTATTTATTTAATTTTCGCATTTGAATGATTGTAATTAAATGTTAGATAACCTGGGAGATTTTGTTTATGTAATCTCTTAAGGGAAGGTTTATTATTCAATTATTATTATGATTGGATAGTTAGATATGAATAATTTGATTAAGTGAACACCGAATCTTGAGGTAATGAAGTACCAAGATTTGGGGGTGTCACAATATTTATTTTAACAGGGAATATTCGTACGATGGCACGATCATTGGTGGACCCCACAAAGAAAGTATTGTCGGAGTTAAAAAACGACGAAAATGTCTTTTTATAAAAATAACGGCAAAAGTTTTACCGTTAAACTGTTGAACTACCCGGTGGTAAAAGTACAGTAATACGCGTGGTTGCATAGTAGCACACGGTATTGATTATTGATGCTTACGTGAGAAGTCACTCAGTTATACTCAATTATTGCTGCAGTAATTGTAGCATAATATCTCTCATATTATTGATTCAATTATTGTCATAGTATCATCTGCATAATATTTTATATTTTTAAATCAATAATTGAGACGACAAAGTTATTCATATTATTATTTGCAATACTGCTGATGTCTAGAAAGTTCTGTCGAGAAAAGGGGTTTGGTCACCTAATTGCGCGCCAGTAGGGAGAAATCCTTATCGGAAAGCCCCCTCTTTCCTGGGAATGATCTGGTTGTTAAATATTATGAGTTATAGTATTAATGATGAATAAGTTCGTGTTGATTAAAGATGAAATGGTTGATAAAAATATTTCCATTGTGTTGGGATTATTTGTGTTAGTGGAATTCGACATTTATTTCGATAATAATTGATTTTTGGATGTTAAATTGACCAATCGGGTAATTAATCGGATAAATGAGCAATTAATTGCTATTAGTTCACATGCATATAACTATTTGCTCACATGAATGGAACTATTGGTTCACATGCATTACTATTAGGGGAGGTGGTGTAAGATTGATAATACTTGGAGGACTAAATTAAATATGAAGGAAAAGATGAAGGTACTATACTGTAATAATTCGAGCTCCGAAACGTGTAATTATCGAAACTATGTTTTCCTATAAATAGAAGCTCATTCTTCTTTCATTCTCACCAATTCACTAAGACTCACAAGAGCAATTATAGAGAGATAAGCTATAGAGAGGAAGAAGAAGAGTATTCTACTAATTCACTATTCTAGTTTCCAGTCTTCTTCTAAGGTAAGGGATATTATCCTACTCATGATCTAGAATTGCCAGTAGTCGTTTTTGCGCTTAAGATTTGGAGGCATTACCTGTATGGGGAGAAGGTGGAATTCTATACGGATCATAAAAGCCTCAAATATTTCTTCACCCAAAAGGAACTCAACGTGTGGCAATAACGTTGGCTCGAGCTGTTGAAAGATTATGATCATACCATTCAATACCATCCTGGAAAAGCGAATGTAGTAGCTAACGCATTGAGTAGAAGATCATATGCGGGTACGAATACGATATTATCAACACAAAGGCACATTTTGTATCACTTAGAAAGGATGGAGGTAGAGTTAAAAACTCCATGAACCCACGTGATGATGACAAATATACGAGTAGAACCGACTTTAATTGATAAAATTAAAGTTGCTCAAGCTACAGACCTAGAGCTGATGCGTATGAAGAAGAAAGTGCAAGAAGGTGCTATTCCGAAAACAAGAATCGATGAAGAATGAATATTACGAGTCAACTCCAGACTTTGTGTTCCAAACGATTCTGACTGGAAGTATAAAATCATGATGGAGGCACATAACACACCGTTTGCAATCCATCCCAAAAGTACCAAAATGTATCGTGATCTTTGACATACATTTTGGTGGAACAATATGAAGATAGAGACAGCGAAGTTTATCTCAAGGTGTTTAACTTGTCAACGTGTCAAGGCAGAGCATTAAGTGCCAAAAGGTCCATTATAACCACTTTAAATTCCAGAATGGAAGTGGGAGTACATTACCATGTATTTCGTTAGTGGTCTTCCCAAAGTTTCTCAAGGCATGGATGCAATTTGGGTCATTGTCGATAGATTGACCAAGTCTGTTCATTTCTTACCTACACGAGAAACTTATTCACTTGAACGTCTTGCTCGTATATACATAAATGAGATTATAAGACTGCATGGTATGCTAGTATCCATAGTTTCTGATCGAGACCCAAGATTCACTTCACGATTTTGGGTTAGTTTGCAAAAAGCTGTGGGCATGAATTTACGATTTAGTTTGGCATATCATCCACAAACGGACGGACAATCAGAGAGGACTATTCAAACCCTTGAAGATCTATTAAGACTCTGTGTTCTTGACTTCAAAGGAAGTTGGGACAAGTTCTTACCATTGGTGAAATTTTTCTACAACAACAGTTATCAAGAAAGCATCGGCATGTCTCCATTTGAGGCGTTGTATAGATGCAAGTGTCGTTCTCCTGTATGCTAGGATGAGGTGGGTGAAGTAACATTGTTGGGACCGGAATTGGTACACATGACAACGGAAAAGATTCAAATGATTCGACAACGTATAAAAACCTCACAAGATCGACAAAAGAGTTATGTTGATCTTGATCGAAAGGACGTGGAATTCAATATTGGAGAACATGTGTTGTTACGTGTTGCTCCATAGAAGGGAGTCACGAGATTTGGAAAGAGAGGAAAGCTCAATCCTCGATTTATTGGCCAATTTAAAATTCTCGATCTAGTAGGAACTGTGGCTTATAGACTCGCCTTACTACCAAGTATGTCTCATGTTCATAATGTTTTTCACATATCCATGTTACGTAAATATGTGGAAGACCCGAACCATATTATTGAGTTAGAACTGGACGAAATAACGAAAGATTTAACGTATGAAGAGGTACTTATTAAAATCTTGGATAAGAAGCAGCATATTCTACGCTCCAAGGTTATACCTCAAATCAAAGTTTTATGGAGAAACCACGATGTTGAGGAAATGACCTAGGAGTTTTAATCTGAAATGAAATCAAGGTATCCTCGCCTCTTTGACATACCAGGTACGTATCCTAATTTCGAGGACGGAATTTCATAAGAAGAAGAGGTTGTAAGACCCCAGCTTTTATGAATAAAGATGATTTTTTCTTGAAATATATTTTTGAATATTATGGTGTGGATTTGATATAATGTTATAGTTGTGGGTAATAATTATAAATTTTGCAAAGTAAGCAAGTTGTTATAAAATATTCGATTGGTCAGGGAATATTCGTACGACAGCACAATCATTGGTGGACCCAACAATGGAATTATGTCGGAATAAGAAAATAACAGAAATATCTTTTTATAAAAATAACGGCGAAAGTTTTACCATTAACTGTTGAAATACCCAGTGATAATAATGCATTAATACGCATGGTTGCATAGTAGCACATTGTATTGATTATTGATGCTTACGTGAGAAGTCACTCAGTTTTATTCAATTATTGCTATAGTAATTGTTGCATAGTATCTCACGTTATCTGATTCAATTATTGTTAATTTTTTATATTATTAAATCAATAATTGAGATGACAAGTTATTCATATTATTATTTACAATATTGACGATGTCTAGAAAGTTCTGTCGAGGAGAGGTTTGGTCACCTAATTGCGCCCCATAAGGAGAAATTCTTATCGAAAAGCCCCCTCTTTCCTGGGAACGATCTGGTTGTTAAATATTGCGAATTATAATAATGATGATAAATATTGTTAAAAATATTGAGGGGACTTTTTATGAAGTATTTGTTAAAAATTTTGTTATTATATGGACCCCCCATTTACCTATTTTTCAAAATAATCAGTAGAAAGTTATTCAGAATATATTTATATATAATAAAGGTGGGGGCCACATGTGGGGCCCACAGGAGGAAGAAAAAATGAGGGTAACGAGTGGAGGAAGTTTGTTATTATTTTGAATATTATATATATAATATATATATTAAGTTTTGTTTATATATATATATATATATATATATATATATATATATATATATATATATATATATATATATATATATATATATATATATAGTCAGGGAAATGGGATGTGGGGGAGGGAGTTACATGAATTGGAGGGAGTTGTATTATTATTATTATTATAAATTTTATTTTTTATGAAAAATAGAATATATTATATTTTATTTGCATAGTATTTTACTATGTAATGCACAGTAAAAAGCTTGTGAATTCAGTATTCGGCGCCCGTGATTTCGTCTGATTTCCTACTGTGCAGCCTGTGAAAATTCTAAATAGTATCTTTCCATTCTCCTATAAATAAGATGCTTAGTTTAAAATTGAAAATCACACCAGAATCAGAGAATTCTTCTTCTACACTATTGAGCGTATTTCTTTAGAGTTTTAAGAAGCTTTGAGCGTACAAAACAGTAAAAGTTTTCTTCAAGAATATCCTCGCCCTACCAGTCGAAATACTCTTCTTTTTAAGGTAAGGGATATTATTTTTGTTCAGTATTCATATGAAATAATATTTTATTCTATACTCTGTAGTATGTAAGTAATATTATTTCGTTTCATATTTCGAATTCTATATTCGTTTTGTTAAGTTTTGGCTTCTATACTCCATGAAATTAGTAGAATATCCTTGATATTTGCGCTTCATCCAGTATCTCTTTCATGGAAATATTATTCTGAGCATTTTTGATAAGTTTTAACCTTTTTATGTCGGAGTACTATTCACGGGATACTATTCCCAAATTACTATTCACGGGATACTATTCACTCAATTACTATTCACCTGGGGTACTATTCATAATAAAAATTAATTTCTTTTCGGTCCAAATTATTTTTGATACAATATTATTCTTGAATTTTACTCCACAAAGCAGTATCATGTTGACAATTTGGACATTATTAAATTTTGGATAAATTTAATTATAAATCTTTACAAATTTATCATTTGCTTTCTTTTAATTGAATTCTTATATCATTGTCATCATCCTCATGCTTATATTGTGATGAAAGTCTTCTGTGACTTACGTGCATAGATGGACTGTTAATTGGTATGATTATGACCAAGAATTATTCGGTATAATCATGACCGTAATATTACAAATGATGTGGTAAAAGTCCTCATTGGCCCGTAGTGCATTGATGGACAGTTGCTGGTATGATCATGACCATTGGTGAAAACACGATTATCATTGGCCCGTAGTGCATGGATAATTCGTGGTTGTGATACTAATGAATATCTTTGGCCGTAGTACATGGATGATTCAATGATATGGATTATTTATTAAGTTGAGTCTCAGCGATAAAATTTATGATAAATTTTTTAAATCATAGAAGATAGTAGATATCATGCTCTACTTGACTCTTCTAATGGATTGCTTGTTTCGCTACAGTTAAACTTGATGTGTATTATATTTTATCAGTTTAACACTGTTGAAGGCTAACGATAATTTATTATGCATTATCTTAGTCATAATATTTCTTACTAGGCTAGTTGAGCTTACCATTTGCTTTCATTGTTCTCTTCAGGAAATGAGAACATAGCTGAAACTAGTCGGGGAATAGAGTGATGGTCCGATTTGGTGACTGTAGTAGTCCTCACAATTTTATAAAATAGTGTGATAATAATTGTAATGAGGACTCCATTTGAGTTTGAATACTGTCTGCTAGACAATATTCATGTAAAAACTCTCAGCTACGTTTTTGTCGTACTGTAGAATGAAGATTGTATTTAAATTATGTACCATGCATTTGGCGACCCAAGATGGGTGATGTATACCTATTTTGGGGACGTCACACAAAACTCATTTCCAAAGCTCTATATCGAATTGCTCCTATTGAACTTCAGGAGTTAAAGACCCAACTACAGGAATTGTTATACATCAGTTTCATTCATCCTAGTACGTCTCCTTGGGGTACTCCTATTCTATTCCTAAAGAAGAAAGATGGAAGTATGCGACTTTGTATTGACTATCGGGAGTTAAATTATGTCACCATCAAAAATAGTTATCCGTTACCTCGTATTGATGACCTGTTTGACCAGTTGCAAGGCGCCAAATTCTATTCAAAGATCGATCTTAGTTTCGGATATCATCAGTTAAAGATTAAATTTGATGACATTCTAAAAATTGCTTCCAGAACTCGGTACGGACATTAAGAATTCCTAGTCATGTCTTTTGGATTGACTAATGCTCCTGCTGCCTTCATGGATATGATGAACCGAGTATTCAAGGAATATTTGGATCACTTTGTTGTTGTCTTTATTGATGACATCCTCGTTTACTCCAAAAGCCGTGAAGATCATGAGCAACAGTTGAGGCTGATACTCCAAAAGTTTTGTGAAAATAAGTTATATGTCAAGTTGAAGAAATGCGAGTTCTGGCTTGAGAAAGTAGCATTCCTTGGGCACGTGATATCAAATCACGGAATATCTGTTGACCCGGCAAAGATTGAAGCAATTCAAAGTTAGGAGCAACCTAAGTCAGTGACCGAAGTATGTAGCTTTCTCGGCTTTAGCTGGTTATTATCAGAGATTCGTAGAAGGGTTTTCTCAAATCACTACTACATTAACTCAGCTGACTCGGAAAGATACAAAATTCGGTTAGAGCGAGGAATGTGAGAAGTGTTTTCAAGAACTCAAGAGGAGACTTATTTCAGCGCCTGTTCTGATAATACCATCTGGTTCAGAGAGATTTGTCATATACAGCGATGCTTCCGGCAAAGATTTAGGATGTGTTCTCATGCAACATGGGAAAGTCATAGCATATGCCTCACGACAACTCAAAGAATATGAGAGGAATTATCCTACTCATAATCTAGAGTTCACAGCTGTCGTTTTCGCGCTTAAAATCTGGAGACATTACCTGTATGGGGAGAAAGTGGAGATCTATACGGATCATAAAAGCCTCAAATATTTCTTCACCCAAAAGGAGCTCAACATGCGGCAACGATGTTGGCTCGAACTGTTGAAAGATTACGATCATACCATTCAATACCATCCTAAAAAAGTGAACGTGGTAGCTAACGCATTGAGTAGAAGATCATATGCGGGTACGAGTGCGATATTGTCAATGCAAAGGCCCATTTTGTATGACTTGCAAAGGATGGAGATAGAGATAAAGACTCCAGGGACCCACGTGATGATGGCAAATATATGAGTAGAACCGACTTTAATCGATAAAGTTAAAGTTGCAAAAGCAAAAGACCTGGAGCTGATGCATATGAAAAAGAAAGTGCAAGAAGGTGCTATTCCGGAAGCAAGAATCGATGAAGAAAGAATACTTCGAGTCAAATCCAAACTTTGTGTTCCTAACGACCCTGATTTAAAGTATAAGATCATGATGGAAGCTTACAACACACCGTTTACAATCCATCTTGGAAGTACCAAAATGTATTATGACACCCCCAAAATAGGTATACATCACCCATTTTGAGTCGCCAAATACATGGTACAGAAAACACCTACAACTTCATTATAACAATTGTCGTGCAAAATACGATAACACATATGATGTGAGTTTAAATACAAATATTGTCTTCTAGACAGTATTCAAACTCAAATAAGTCCTCATTACAATTATTGAAACATTATTTTACAAAATAGTGAGGACTGCTAAAATAACTGACTGGGAACATCACTCCACACCCTGACTAGTTCCCGCTATATTTTCACCTCCTGAGAAGAAAAATGGAACAAGCCCAGTAAAGAACATTATGACTAAGATAATGAACAATAAATTATCGTTAGCCTTTAATAAATCAGATAAAATATAATAGACAACCAGTTTTAGATCAATATTCGCAGCGGAAACAATAATTCATTAGAAGAGTTAAGTAGAGAATGAAATCTACTATCATCTATGAATTTAAAAGTCCATCATCAATATTTTATCCCTGTAACATCAATCAATATACATCTTGAATCAAATATTCATATTTTCACTACGGGCCAAATATATTCATTTGTATCTGTAATAACCCAATATTTTCGATATAATTAAATAAGAAATCTTGCGTATAATTTTTTTTTAAAAAATAAAGGTGGGAATATGTGCAAGGTAAAGCGTTTGTATATATGTGATAAATAAAAATTTATTTATTACATGAATAATTACAAATATTTTTTTTAAGAATTATTAATTATTATCAATTATATTCTTGTTATAAATCAATTTTGTAGTAAAATTAGTTTTATTATTTATTTTCTATGAAAAATATGAATGTTGTATTATTTAAATAATATATGATATGATTATTAGAATTATTATAATAAATATTTTATTATACGAATTTATTTTAGATTAATTAAGTTAATTATTTTAACATAATGAATAATGGTATATATATGAAAGTTATGCTGAATGTGGATTCGAAACCCTAATTTTGGACTTTGAATAAGAAATGAGAATATTAATAAAATATTATTTTTCAGTGCTATAAATATATACTATATGTGTGTATTGATAATAGTTGGTCAATTATGGTGTATAATATCAAAACCCTAGCATTAATGCGATAAACCCTAATTTGAAACTCAAATTAAATAGGAGTTTAAGACTGTGTAGTTATTGTGTTATATGATTTATGTCGCGTATTATAGAATTTAGCGCTAATTAGGGAAAACCCTAGTTGGTAGAAACCCTGAGTTCTAAATTAGGAACTCTAATTTAAAAATTGGAAACCCTAATTTGTTAATTGTAAACCCTAATCTCTAAATTGGAAAGCTAATTGCTAATTAGTAAAACTTAAATCTAATTTTCATATGCTATGCAATTAGGAAATTAAACATGATTAAGGAAACCCTAATTTCCATTTTTGTAACTAAAATTTCGATTTTAAAACCAAATTAGAAATCCTAGAAACTATTTTTTTTAAAACCTTAGGGTTAAACCCTAAAATTCAAACCCTAAGGGTTTGCCAAGTTACATTCTTGTCATTAAAATCATAATGCAAATTACCAAATTGACCCTCTTGCATTATTTGAGATAACTTGTAAATCTTGCCAAGATGGGAGTTGGTGAACAACTCAAAATCACCCATGTGCTCTAAATATAACACATATCAGCTATTTCACCAGCCAACTACATTACATACAAGTGATATATAAGATCAAGAGAGAGAAATGTTCATAAATTAGCTCTTTTGTACACCAACTCTCTACCAAGTACCTCTCTCTCTCTCTCTCTCTAACCCACAAATTTATATACTCTATCAGTCCCTTATCAAGTTCCCACCACTTACACAAACAGATCAGGACCCTAGATTTAAGAATTTATTCAAAAGAGGTATAACCCTAATTTTAAAATCTGATCTTGCTTACTATGTTAAAAATTATGATTGAGTGTTAAAATATGTTGTGTATAGTATATATAAGTGATCTGGGTTGGCACATGATAGATCCATAACATCTAAAGGCTCGAATGTGAAGTTTTTCAAAATCTAAAAAAGTTTGAAAATGTTGTCTGACAATGAATGTCAGACCTCATAGATTTGTGTCTGTTAATGATTTTTATTGTTTTAAAGGTTTGTATGTGTAGTACGTTATGGGGGCTTTGATCTGAAACTAGAATCAATCCTAGATCATGTACTGATTTCATGTTATTGATGGTCAAAGTCGGTTGACCGACCATGACCAAGAAATTCTGGGTAGCCCAAAAACTGCCCAGAACCGTCTGACAGTATGTTCATGGCTTCAAATCTGGCATATGTTTGTTGTTTTGTTCTTGTTTTTGCATCCAGGTTGTAGTTTGGTATTTGGACTATAGATTAAAGCTTTTATAACACCCAATTGATAAACAGGATTAGCATGGTAGACGGTTAAACCAGGTAATAAGTTCACGAAATACGTTTTCTGGGTAACCCAGAAAACTTAAAATCGTGACTTTTGACATGGTTTGACAGGCATGGATCTAGATATTGTGATGTTGTTAGATCGATTTTATGTGTTAGATTTATACCTTGTCATGTTAGCTACACACTAAAATTCTTAAATCACAAAATCATTGCAAGAACAAGTTGTGGAAGCCCAAAACTAGCCAGTCGAACTGTTCTTCATTTCTAGGTAACCCAGAAAATGAAGAATAGCTTTGACAGCTTGTTCAAGGCTTTATATCTTCTTAATGTGTTATGATCTGGCCCCGAACTTGTTATACACTTGTAGTATTACATGAATACTACAAGATCTGATCCTTAGCTTGTCCAAAAACATCACAGACTAGGAATTAATTAAGGTCAAACCTAGCAACTCGTTAACTGACTTTGAATGTTCTTGAGGCTCAAGAACACCTAAGGTGACACATTCTGTCGCTAAAGGCTATAACGATAGATTTAATAATTTTATTTATTTTAATTTTCAAAAATTATTTAAAAATAGAAATTAATTTCTGGAAATTACAAAAAATTATTTTAAGTTATTAAAAATTAACTTTTTATAATTTGGCATATTTTTCATAAATATTAGTATTTACTTGAATATTATTGATATTTAATTTATTTAATAAATGTATTAAATAAATTAATAAAAAATAATTTTATTATATTAAAAATCATTTTAAATGAAAATAAAGTATTTAAAAATATTTTAAGTTATAAAACATATTTTTAAATATTTTAAAGAAAATTTCATTAATTATTTAATATTAATGATATTAGATTTATTTAATAAGTATATTAAATAAATTAGTTTAAAAATGATTTTAATATTATAAAAATCATTTTAAATAAAAATAAAGTATTTAAAAATATTTTAAGTTATAAAATATAACTTTTAATATTTAAAGGTAAGTTTCATTATTTATTTAATATTAATTATGTTAAATTTATTTAATAATTATATTAAATAAGATTGATTAAAAATAATTTTAATATTATAAAAATTATTTTAAATAAAAATAAATAGTTTAAAAATATTTTAAGTTATAAAATATAACTTTTAATATTTTAAGATAAATTTCATTAATAATTTAATATTAATGATATTTAATTTATTTAATAATTATATTAAATAAATAGTTTAAAAATAGTTTTATTAATTTAAAAATTATTTAAAAAGGATATAAATGGTTTAAAAGTATTTTAAGTTATAATAAATGACTTTTAATATTTTGATAAATAATACATTAATATTTAAATATTAATGGTAATTATTTAAAAATGATTTTAAATATTTTAAAAATTATTTAAGGCTAATATTAATGTTTTAAAAATATTTGAGTTATTATACATAACTTTAATATTTTGGCAATGGTTTCATTAATAATTTAATATTATTTAAATATTAATGATAATAGAATTATTTTGTATTTAAATCATTCAAAAATGATTCTATTGTTTGAAATATCATGATAAATTATAACAATTATTTAAAAATTATTATAAGCCACTGAAAAATAATACGACTTATATTTAAAATATCTAAAATAATATTGAAATACATAATAGAGTTTTAGACTCGATATTTATCCGATAAAAATGTCGGTGTGACGCCCCCCAAAATAGGTATACATCACCTATTCTGAATCGCCAAATACATGATATAGAATACAAATACAAACTTAAATATACAACATGAGCTGTGAGTTTTAATACAAATATTGTCTTATAGACAATATTTAAACTCAAAATAAGTCATCAATTAATATCACACTATTTCACAGAATAGTGATGACTATTAATGCAAACATCTGAATCGTGACTCCGTTCCCCGACTAGTACCAGCTATATTCTCATTTCCTGAAGAGAACAATGAAAGCAAAGGGTGAGCTCAACTAGCCCAATAAGAAATATTATGACTAAGATAATGCAGAATAAATTATTGTTAGCCTTCAACAACGTTAAACTGATAAAAATATAATAAACATCAAGTTTAACTGCAGCGGACTAAGCAATCCATTAGAAGATTCAGGTAGATTATGATATCTACTATCTTCTACGATTTAAAAAGTTTATCATCAATTTTATCGTTGAGACTCAGCTTAATAATTAATCCACATCATCGAATCATTCTTGCATTATGGCCAAGGATATTCATTAGTATCACGACCACGAATTATCCATGCACTACGGACCAAGGATATTCGTGTTTTCATCAATGGTCATGATCATGTCAACAACTGTCCATCAATGCACTACGGGTCAATGAGGACTCTTACCACATAATTTGTAACATTACGGTCATGATTATATCGAATAATCCCTGGTCATAATCATACCAAGTCCATCAATGCAATACGGGTCACAGATGACTTTCATCATAATATAAGCATGAGGATGATGACAATGATATACGAATTCAATTAAAAGAAAGCAAAGGATAAATTTTTAAATATTTATAATTTAATTTATCCAGAATTCAATAATGTCCAAATTATCAACATGATACTGCTTTGTGGAGTAAAATTTAAGAATAATATTGTATCAAAATGATTTGGATCGAAAAGAAATTAATTTTTGTCACGAATAGTACTCTCGGTAAATAGTACCTGAGTGAATAGTAATTTGTGAATAGTACTGCGGGTGAAAATATTGATATTTAATAAGAAAGTTCAGATAATTATTCCAATGAAATGATACTGAATGAAGCGCAAAACTCAAGGATATTCCACTAATTTTAGGAATTATAGAAGCAATACTTACCATAGTAAGTTTAGATTTAAGAATATGAAAAGAAATAATATATGAAACTGCAAATGGATTTTCACCCGTCAAGCGG
Source organism: Panax notoginseng (assembly GCA_016801055.1). NCBI lineage: Eukaryota > Viridiplantae > Streptophyta > Magnoliopsida > Apiales > Araliaceae > Panax > Panax notoginseng. The sequence continues at coordinate 168,554,163 of CM029013.1, forward strand.
TAGTCCATGTAGACAGATCATTTCCGTAATTTAATAACAATTGAATACGAAGGGTTATTCACCAGGCATGCGGTAGTCTGCGTAGACAGGTTATTCCCACAGAATAATAAAGAATGGAATAACAAAAAGATTTCATCATGCATGCGGTAGTCCGCTTAGAGAGGTTATTCCTACAGAATAGTAAAGAATGGAATAACAAAAGATTTCATTATGCATGCGGTAGTCCGCGTAGACAGGTTATTCCAACAGAATAATAATGAATGGTATAACGAAAAGATTTCACCATGCATCCGGTAGTCCGCGTAGACAGGTTATTCCCACAGGATAATAAAGAATGGAATAACAACCCTTACGAGTATTGAAAGAAAATAACTCTCTTCATGAATACGAAAGAAATAATACCTCTTACCTTAATAGAAGAGTGAATGCTGAAGTAGGGTAGTAGCAGAATACTATTCTTCTTGCTCTCTATAGTTTCTCTATCTAGAGTTTCAATGAATTCGTAAGAAATAATGAAGAAATGAGCTTCTATTTATAGGAAAAAAGATTAAATAGTAACTAATTCGTGAACGGTCCAGATTAATTCACTTTTTAACGGACGGTCCATATTGGTTTACTATTAAAACTTAAAGCAACGGTCCATACCGATTTACTATTAAAACTTTAAACTAGCGATCCATATTGATTTACTATTATAACTTCAACCAACGGTCAAAAAAATTAGCACATCTCCTCATGGAATAATAAGTCAAACTTATAACAAATACCTCATAACAAACCACTCTAGTTATATAAAAAATTGAATAAATAATTACCACAAATCACTTATCTTTAATAAACACATTTTTAATCAATTAACAATTATTCATCATTAATATTATAACCCACAATATTTAACACCCAGATCATTCCCAGGAAAGAGGAGGCTTTTCGATAAGGATTTCTCCCTAATGGCGTGCAATTAGGTGACCAAACCTCTCTTCGACAGAACTTTCTAGACATCGTCAATATTGTAAATAATAATATGAATAACTTTATCATCTCAATTATTGATTTAGTAATATAAAATATTATGCAGATGAAACTATGACAATAATTGAATCAAATAACGTGAGATACTATGCAGCAATTACTGTAGCAATAATTGAGTATAACTGAGTGACTTCTCACGTAAGCATCAATAATCAATACCGTGTGCTACTATGCAACCATGCGTATTACTTATCTTTTACCACCGGGTATTTCAACAGTTTAACGGTAAAACTTTCGCCATTATTTTATAAAAAGATATTTATGTTATTTTCTAACTCCGACAGTTATTCCGTTGTGGAGTCCACCAATGATGGTGTCATCGTACGGATATTCTCTTACAAAAAGAATATTTTCTGACCAAACGAATATTCCCCGACACAACGAATATTTTATATCAACTTACTTACTTTGCAAAATTTTCACATATCACCCTTAACTTTAACCCTTTATCAATTTAACCATTAAATAGAATAATAATTATAAGAAAATTAAATACTTTCATTTCATAAATTTCGGGGTCTTACAATCTCCCTTCCTTATGAAATTTCGCCCTCGAAATTTATGTTCCTGGCAGTTCGAAGAGTTGAGAATACCTTGCTTCTATTTCTGATTCCATCTTTCCTGTCATTATGATTTCTCCATTGCTCATCTCCTATATTTCAGATATCATTCTATAATACAGCTTCAAAATAAAGGTTAGTTGACATATAACAATTTGTCAACTTATGTAAGAAAATTAAGCTTAGGTAGGACACACACTAGCGAAGAATATTACTCGTCTCTCCCCTTCTAGTTCTAATCCCGAATCTCCGCCAGAGACCATATCCCTAAGCTCTGATACCATTTGTGACGCCCCCAAAATAGGTTCACAAGACCCATTCTGAGTCTCCAGATATCACACTACAAAAATCAAATACAAACTTCATTTATACAACTGTTGAACTGTCATGCAGAGTACGACAACACATATGTTGTGTATACCAACTGTAACTCTCATCCCTTTACTTGGATAACATCTCACAATGATACCTTTCAACTTACCACTGTAAAACGACGTCCCCTACGAAAAGTCTGGCTTTGGTGCATCCCAAGACTTGGAAGTCACCAGATAAAATGGCTTTGATACCAACTGTGATGCCCCCAAACTATGCATACATCACCTATTGTAAATCGCCAAATACATGATACAGAATACAACTACAAACTTAAATATACAACATAAGCTGTGAGTTTTAATACAAATATTATCTTCTAGACAATATTCAAACTCAAAATAAGTCCTCATTTAATATCACACTATTTCACAGAATAGTGAGGACAACTAATGCAAACATCTGAATCGTCACTCCGTTCCGTGACTAGTCCCAGCTATATTCTCATTTCCTGAAGAGAACAATGAAAACAAAGGGTGAGCTTAACTAGCCCAGTAAGAAATATTATGACTAAGATAATGTAGAATAAATTATTGTTAGCCTTCAACAACGTTAAACTGATAAAAATATAATAAACATCAAGTTTAATTGCAGCGAAACAAACAATCCATTAGAAGAGTCAAGTAGAGCATGATATCTGCTATCTTCTATGATTTAAAAAGTTTATCATCAATTTTATCCCTGAGACTCAGCTTAATAATTAATCCACATCATCGAATCATTCCTGCATTATGACCAAGAATATTCATTAGTATCACGTCCACGAATTATCCATGCACTACGGGCCAAGGATATTCGTGTTTTCATCAATGGTCATGATCATGCCAACAATTGTCCATCAATGCACTACAGACCAATGAGGACTCTTACCACATAATTTGTAACATTACGGTCATGATTATACCAAATAATCCCTGGTCATAATCATACCAAGTCCATCTATGCACTACGGGCCACAGATGACTTTCATCATAATATAAGCATGAGGATGATGACAATGATATAAGAATTCAATTAAAAGAAAGCAAAGGATAAATTTTTAAATATTTATAATTTAATTTATCTAGAATTCAATAATGTCCAAATTGTCACCATGATACTGCTTTGTGGAGTAAAATTCAAGAAAAATATTGTATCAAAAAAGATTTGGATCGAAAAGAAATCAATTTTTATCATGAATAGTACTCCGGGTGAATAGTATCCGAGTGAATAGTAACTCGTGAATAATACTCCGGGTGAAAATATTGATATTTAATAAGAAAGTTCAAATAAATATTCCAATGAAACGATATTGGATGAAGCGCAAAACTCAAGGATATTCCACTAATTTTAGGAATTATAGAAGCAATACTTACCATAGTAAGTTTAGATTTAAGAATATGAAAAGAAATAATATACGAAACTGTAAATGGATTTTCACCCGTCAAGTGGTAGTCTGCGTAGACATATCATTTCCACAATTTAATAACAATTGAATACGAAGGGTTATTCACCAGGCATACGGTAGTCCGCGTAGACATGTTATTCCCACAGAATAATTAAGAATGAAATAACAAAACGATTTCACCATGCATGCGGTAGTCAGCGTAGACTGGTTATTCCTACAGAATAATAAAGAATGGAATAACAAAAGATTTTACCATACATGCGGTAGTCCGCGTAGACAGGTTATTCCAGCAAAATAATAAAGAATTGAATAACGAAAAGATTTCACCATGCATGCGGTAATCCGCGTAGACAGGTTATTCCCACAGAATAATAAAGAATAGAATAACAACCCTTACGAGTATTGAAAGAAAATAATTCTCTTCATGAATACGAAAGAAATAATACCCCTTACCTTAATAGAAGAGTGAATACTGAAGTAGAGTATTAGAAAAATACTCTTGTTCTTGCTCTCTATAATTTTCCTATCTAGATTTTCAGTGAATTCGTAAGAAATAATTAAAAAATGAGCTTCTATTTATAGGAAAATTGATTGAATAGTAACTAATTCATGAACGGTACAAATTAATTCACTTTTAAACGGACGGTCCATATTGATTTACTATTAAAACTTAAAGTAACGGTCCATACTGATTTACTATTAAAACTTTAAACCAGCGATCTATATTGATTTACTATTATAACTTCAACCAACGATCAAAAAAATTAGCACATCTCCTCATGGAATAATAAGTCAAACTTATACCAAACACCTTATAACAAACCACTCTAGTTATATCAAAAATTAAATAAATAATTACAACAAATCACTTATCTTTAATAAATACATTTTTAATCTATTAACAATTATTCATCATTAATATTATAACTCACAATATTTAACAACCAGATCATTTCCAAGAAAGAGGGGGCTTTCCGGTAAGGATTTCTCCATATTGACGCGCAATTAGGTGACCAAACCTCTCCTCGACAAAACTTTATAGAAATCATCAATATTGTAAATAATAATATGAATAACTTTGTCGTCTTAATTATTAATTTAGTAATATAAAATATTATGCAGATGATACTGTGACAATAATTAAATCAAATAACGTAAGATACTATGCAATAATTACTGAAGCAATAATTGAGTATAACTAAGTGACTTCTCACGTAAGCATCAATAATCAATACCGTGTGCTACTATGCAACCACGCGTATTACTGTTCTTTTACCACCGGGTATCTCAAAAGTTTAACGGTAAAACTTTCGCCGTTATTTTATAAAAAGATATTTCTGTCGTTTTTTAACTCCAACAGTTATTCCGTTGTGGGGTTCACCAATGATGGTGTCGTCGTACCGATATTTCCTGACAAAAAGAATATTCCCCGACCAAACGAATATTTCCCGACACAACGAATATTTTATATCAACTTACTTACTTTGTAAAATTTTCACATATCACCCTTAACTTTAACCCTTTATCAATTTAACCATTAAATATAATAATAATTATAAGAAAATTGAATACTTTCATTTCATAAAATCTAGGGTCTTACAGTCGGTACATCGAAATATTTTAGAAATTGATCTGGACTTAGATAATTTGACTGATAGGTGATTGTTTGTGATCCAATGACTGATATAACTATGTGATAATATGTTTAGGTTATGTGTTGACTGCAAATAGCAGTACTATGCATTACGATATGTTATTCTAATCGATAGAATGATCTTATTAATGATAGGTAGCGGTATAAAAGATAAAACTAAGTTGTGTAAGCAGCAGATCATGCAAATATCTTACCTTTGCATTTACTTTATACAATGGACATGTGTAAGCCAGTTTCAGAACTATATTGTTATGGTGCCAATTTATTAACTATGTTATTATTGTTCATATATTTATACTTTGTAGACATGCCAGTTCTTGAATTCAATCTGATCATCATTTATTAATACAGTATTATTGTATAATTCAGATATTTATTCTGTTCGTTAATTTCTAAGCATGGTTATACTAGTAACCTCACTTGGATAATTATTGTATTTAATCACATGTTGATACATACTTATTAGTTTTCAGTATGTATACGTTAATTAAAGGTCGTCTAAGCTATCTGATCCAGCTAGACACAGATTTAAAAATATTGTTGAATATGATAAAATATTATTATTATCCAACTGAATTATTTTGGTTCGGATTCCAGACTAATTATGAACATCCCGAACATGGGAAACTTTTGTGCGCCTAAGGCGGATATGCTGGACAAAAATATCGTTTGAACATGTTGTATTGATCAATACAGGGCATAACAAGATGATCACCCCCCATGCCTATAAGTTATGACGGTTTGCGGATGAAGTTCTGCTAAACCTTATTGAAAATTGAAAATAAAGTTCATAGTCTGTCGACTGCTCTCCATTTATAGTCAGTACGCAGTTTCAAAATTTTGATATAGAATTGATATGTTGTTATTATTGGTCCAACTTACTTCACAATTGTTGATTCGTTGTAAAAGTGTCATTCAATGAAAACATTTAATCCTTTCAGCTAATATTTATTATTGTTATTACTTGCTGGGCAATCAAATGCTCATTCTTGCTTTAAATTTAAATGTTTTCAGCTAAGCGTGATCAACCGGAAGGTTCAGACAAGAACAAAGGAAAAGGAAAGCAAACAGAATAAGTTTAATGATATCTTATGTAATAGTTAGACTTTATTAAGACGATGATATTTATTATCTATCATGTAATGAATGTTTAAAGGTCACGTACCTGGGATTAAACTCTGGTATATGTACATTAAGTTTGGTATTTATATTATTGTTATTATTCCGCTCAAAGAAATGGTATCGTGAAGCACCGAGTTCGGGTTTCAAGTGCCTAAATTTGGGGGCGCCACAGGTTGGTATCAGAACTTTAGGTTAGAAACCTTAGATGGGGTATACCTTAGGCTATAACCTTAGGACAGAGAGAAACGTTAAAAATATAAATAACTCAAATAGAGTTTAAAAAGGAGATGAATTAAATAAATTCATCGTAAAACAAAATAAAAGTAACCTATATAAAACTATTATTTGCTGTGTGTATATATTATATGCTAATCAAAATAATTTTTGTGTAGATGTCAGGTGGAAAAAGATTAGGATACCCTCATATCATAAAGAAGGAGCCAATCTCCATGACCGAGCCAATATCAAAGCCAATAGCTGAAATAGAGGCTCACATTGAAAGCAACCTTAATGAGGTGGTTATTTTGGAAAATATAGTACAAGATCCAGAAATAATAGAATTGACAGATAGTGATTCGGACACTAAAGTTGGAGCTGATCAAACATCAACGGAGGTGCAGAATCTGAGGAACAAGGTTTCTTCTCTAGAAAAGCTGTGGAAAATAGAAAAGCTACTAAACAGTCAATTGCGAAAAGCGTTAATAGAAACAATGGAAGAACAAGATAAACTTAAAATCAAAATTGATCAGATGGGAGCCAAAAGCAACAAATCGTGTGTAGCTCCGAGCAAGAAGGGGAAAAGAAAAATAAAAGACCGCGACTTAGGAAATCCCGATAACAACCAAGGGAACTCTAACAAAATAGAAATGTGTACAAAATGTAACAAGAAACACGAAGGCTTATGTAGAAAAGGGAAAAATGTTTGCTACAATTACGGACATGAGGGACATATCTCTCCTCATTGTCCCAATCCAAAGCAAGGTGTCCGTTTTATTTGTGGGATAAAAGGTCATCAGGCGAAAGGTTGTCTAAGATCAAGAAAAATGCATAGTGAATAAGTAGTATAAGTACTGTTTGAATATGTGTGTTTTAAGATAAGTATGTCTGTGTAATATTCTCAACTTTTGTATAAGTTGTAGCAGTGAATCCCGACTTTTGTGATCACAAAGGGATAGTGAATGCTTAAAGTAGTATGTGTTATGCTATGTAAAGTACTATGAATTATTAGAATGAATGTGAATCTATGGTTGATTAATTAAATAAGTTTTGTATAAAACTTCGCGTTATGTGTTAAACTTATACAATAAGGTTTAGAATGTAAGTTAATAAAGTATAATTTATGATTTTATTTAATTAAAAAATATCGCCAGGATGTCATACTCGAAATCAAAGGGTAGAAGAATCTGTCAACAATTCTGGGGGACAACCAGACCCGATGCAGAACTTTGCAAACATGGTAGCTCAAGCCATGCAGACTGGAATGCCAGCCGTCAGGAATCAGCTAGACAATCGCTTGACAAACTTCAAAGACTTCAAAGCAGTTGGACTGCCAGAATCGTATATAATGAATGAGTATACAAGTTAGCATACGAGAGGAATATGTAGATAATACATTATAAGTATTAAGCAAGTGTATTGGACTTGTAGGATTTGGTAGGAATGGTACAAGCCCGAGTGTAGGAAATGTTAAGGCCCAATGTTGAAAAATGCAAGCCCAACGATTAAGTAAAGTTATTAAGCTTAAAGCCCAAATTAAGAACCTGATCCGTGGATCGAATCGATGGATAAGGAAAACCCATGGGGCAACCCATGTGAGCCCTATGGATCACATGGAAACCATCTTGGTGACCAAATAAAGTGGTTTTACTTGGTGACCAAGGATGAATACTAAGGAGGTGGATTAAGGAGGTGGAAGGGCCTAAATGACTCTAATGCTCTCACCTTGGATTTTCGATAAATAAGAGAGTTTCTAGATCATTATTTACTTGTTAAATTTCCACCAACATCTAAAGCTCATATTGAGAGAGAAAAGTAAAAGCTAAACTTTGCTATAATAAGAAGGAAGAAGGAGAATTAAGCTAAATAACTTCAAGGGTAAGCATCCTAAACCATGATTCTCCCTCTCTTCATTTGTTAGAGAAGTGAGTAGTGGTAGAACATGTATGATAAGAAGTGTAAGGATGGTTATTAATGGATGAAACCTTAATAAAACATGTGAAAGTGAAATCATAAGTATAAAAGTTATAAACCAGTGAAAGTTATTGAAAAATTAGATTTTGTTGTTGTTGATGGGCAAGTTTAAAACCATCATTTGTAGACTTGGATAATACACGTAGAATTAATGGAATGAATCTATTTGGAACGGTGTAAAAATATCAAGAAACGAAGTAATGACGAAATTTACAAGATTAGACGATAATCGTCGAAATCGTTAAATTCTTGGAATGGAAGTCAAAAGTTAACATTGAGCTCAAAAATATTAGTTTTCAATGGAGAATAGTCTCAATTTGTATTTTAGAGTTACGAACTCAAAAATGGTTAAATTCTGACTTAGAATGAAGAAACGAGCTATGAACGTTCACAAACATTTATCGTTTTCATAAAAACGGACTTAAACGGTGAATTCTGTGTTAACAGATTCAAAAATGTAAAATTCTTATATGAACACCTAGTTCATATGATTTTTGAGCTAATGGCTTTTGAATGAGTCAATTTGGACTTAAAATGAACAATTTATGAGTCCAGGAAGTTCATTAAGCAAGAAGACTATCAAAAAAAATTTGAGGCTCAGGGTCCGTGCCGCAGCGCGACCCAGAGAGGAAAGGATGATGCCGCAGTGCCATGAACATAACTTAGGTACTGTAAAGGCGTGCCGTAGCGCCATCACTAGGTTATGCATAGAGAAGAAAGCTTATAAAGATAAATAGGAAGTTGGTTAATTAATGATGAACTATAACATTAATAAACTTGAAGTAGCATCCTCAATGATGTTAAGAATTTCAACTAAAGGTTGAAGAAAGACTACTTGAATGTAAGTGTAAAACAATGCGATAAATGTAACCAATGCTAATAAATCTAATGAACGATTAGATTGAGAAAAAGGTTAAGATACGTTAAGAACCATACATGTTTGATTATGACCTAATGTGGTATGTTACATGATTATGTATTGTAGAGACCTTAAAGAATCAAAGAGAATTTGTATTGACTATAGAAGACGCTAAAGGCAAGTGTTCTAACCCTTGTCTATGTTCATTCTGGACAAGCTTTGTAATTCATGTATCTTACACATGAATTGATGTATGATGAAGTCGAAGCCAATTCCTTCAGCTAGACTTAAGATGTTTTCTGGATTTCTTATAATCTATCGAACTATTGTCAATATTGTTAAGTTTTTCCAAACTATTTATGTGTGGTTTTCAAAAGAAGACTGAGTATGCATGAATAAATGTTTTGTCGTCAAACGACAGGCACATGAGGTTGCCAAACCTTAAACGTACATACGTTTAAAGAAAGTAGTGGTGTACAACATAGAGTACTATAGGCTGATCACCTAGACGTGCTCGTAAGATATATCGAACTTACAGACTTAGTGTCGGGTTGTCCTTTTCAAAGAAAGAATGAAATGCTCAAGGTCTTGGACCGATATTGATGTTTAATGAATATTGTTCATTGCGAAACATTTTAAAGAAAAGAGAAGTGCTATTTTGAATTATAGATAGTACTTCATAACTATTATTTAGTTATTAAAGATATACGATTTATATATTTCAAGCATATTATTAAATGAAATTGTCATACTTGCGGAGCTAGTTATGCTCATTCTTACTTGAACCATATGAATGCAGCTAAGACCGAATGGACCGAAGCATTTAGTAAAGATTAAGGGAAGGCTAAGGCGAATCAGTAGATTTCCTTTGTAATAGTATAGTTATAATGATGTAATTAGTTGATATGATGACAAGCACGCATGTAATGGTTATAAAGAACCTAGGAATGGTAATATTTTTTTGGAATATAATAATATATTTTCACTCTTTTGAGGTATTTCAATTGAATAAATGTGTGAACTATAGCACCGTGTAGCACCAATTGTCGGGTTGGAAGATACCCGAATTTGTGGGCATCACAATTTCCAGCCAAAAATTCTCGTTGATGGCATTGGCATGGAACGACACTGGTTTACCCCGTACCATTACTGTGTGATCAACATGCTCCATTGCGTTGACATAAAACTCTTTTACGATGTTGATCACCGTGGGTAGTGGCTGCTCCACTAGTTGAAACTAGTTACGTTCCATAATCATCAGCGCCATATCATCGTAAAGATTGGCATCTGGCTTCAATCCTCATTCTAATACCAAAGTCTTCTTGTTAATAGTTAATTTGAACCTCGCCTCGGCCGCCTCACTGACAAATTTTGTGTTATCAAATTGAGCCCGAGCAGTAGAAGTGGATGGACGTGGTCTCTTACGTGAAGACATGGTGTTTTTAGTGGACTAAAGGGCGAAAACTTGGTTCAGGTAAATCATCGAACAATTGGTAGGCGTGAATGCTAATACCCCCAAACTTAACTTCTTTAGAAAAACTCTAGGCCAAAATATCAGACAATCCAAAAATAATCATTGGGCAATAGAATCCCAAGGTTTTCCAACCAATTTGACGAATAAGAGAGAATCATAATTTAGATGCAACAATTTAGGGTTACCTTAAAGAAGAAATTTTGTCTCCACCTTAGAGTGATGCCTCAATCTGTGAGAAGTTGTGAGGAGGAACAATTGGACTCGGAATATAAGTGTGGTTATTATCTGTAGAATGATTATAGCTAATTGAGGGAAGTTGGGTTGATATAGAAGAGGAATTGTGGTTGAGCATGTATGGGGAGGAGTTATGGTGATTGTGGGATAATGTGATGAAGAGTTGGGAAGAAATAGAAGAGGTGGAAGAGGTGGTGGAGAAGTTAATTTGACATTGTGGAAGTTATGGGGAAGTGGAAGAGTTTTAGTTGAGTAAGAAGTTGGAAAGAATTAGTGTTGTATGGAGCTATGTTGGAAAAGGAGACGTCAAACCTCTTTTAAAATCTAGACTTTCCGAGCGACGCGCCCCATGCCGCTGATAAGCCTTGGATGGTGGCCTGCGCTAGCATGGCAGTGTGTTCGCCCCAGGATAGCTCGCCAGTATAGCAAAAAGGTACTGTGGAGGTAGCTCGCCCCGCGCCAGGTGTACGCTTAAGGTCGCACGGCCCGCGCCATTGGTGTAGTGACTGAGCGATGTCATTTTTCCTTGATTCCCTGCAATCATACCACAATGAAGTCATTATTCTTTGAAAAAGAAATATCTAAACTATATTATGAACTAAAATTTATGAATAAATGAAATAGGAAAGGTTTAGAGCTTGGGTTGCCTCCCAAGTAGCGCTAGTTTTAACGTCGTCAGCCCGACGGTGCCTCTTGTTTCACGGTACATCGGCAAGAGTAATTGCTATGGCATCGTTGTCTATGTCGCTACCCCAGTAGTGCTTTAACCTTTGTCCGTTGACTTTGAAGGTTTCGAGTGGATTTCTACTGTATAGCTCAACGGTGCCATGAAGGAAAACCTTTTTAATCGTGAATGGCCCCGACCATCGGGATTTGAGCTTTCTAGGAAACAATCTAAGTCGTGAGTTGAACAATAATACCGATTGTCCCGGTTCAAACTTTATCTACAAAAAATTTTGGTCGTGCCACTTCTTGACTTTTTCTTTATACAGCTTCGAGTTCTCATATGCTTGCAGTCTGAATTCATCGAGTTCTTTTAATTAAAGTAACCTCTTTTCTCCTGCAGCTGTTTGATCAAAGTTAAGTTTCTGAATTGCCCAGTATGCATTATGATATAATTCCATTGTGAGGTGACACGCTTTCCCGTAGACCAACTGATATAGAGACATCCCAATTGGCGTCTTGTATGTTATCTTGTAAACCCATAGTGCGTCGTCTAATTTTAGAGACCAATCTTTTCTGCTCGGGTTTACTACCTTCTCTAAAATTATCTTCACCTCTCTATTGAAAACCTCAGCTTGACCACTCTTCTGGGGGTGATATGTTGTTGCAACCCTATGATTGACCCCGTACTTCGCCAAGAGAGCTATAAATGAGAAGTGACTTCCCTCGTCACTTGTGATTGCTCTTGGTGTGCCAAACCTTGTGAAGGTGTTCTTTTGTAGAAACATAAGAACCACTTTGGCGTCGTTTGTAGGGAGTGCTACAGCTTCCACCCATTTTGATACATAGTCCACAAAAAGCAAAATGTACTAGTTGTTGAATAAGGGAGGAAAAGGTCCCATGAAGTCCATTCCCCACACATCAAAAACCTCGACTTCTATGATCGTGTTGAGTGCCATTTCATTCATTTTTGAGATGTTGCCCACCCTTTGGCAACTATCACAGTTTTTTACGAACTGGTGGGCATCCTTAAACACAGTAGGCCAGTAGAATCCTGCTTGAAGTACATTGGCCGTTGTTCGCTCACTCCCATAATGTCCTCCATACGTAGATGAATGGCATTCGTGCAAGATATTCTTTACTTCGCTATATGGCGCACATCTACGAATCATTTTGTCTGCACACTATTTGAATAAATAGGACTCGTCCCACATGTACCACTTGACGTCATATAGGAACTTCTTCTTTTGCTAACGTGCCAGATTAGGGGGAAGGATTTTACTCACCAAGTAATTGGCAATGTTCGCATACCATGGAAATTCTGCGTTAACTCTAAAAAGCTGCTCATCCAAAAGTGACTCGTTGATTAGACACTTATATGCCCCATCCTTGTCCAGATTTTCTAATATTAAAAGATGATCTACCACTTGATTTTCTGTCCCCTTCCTATCCTTTATTTCCAAATCAAATTCCTGAAGGAGAAGGATCTATCTGATTAGTCTAGGCTTAGCATCCTTCTTTGAGATTAAATATTGAATTGCCGAGTGATCCGTATATACCACACCTTTGTTTCTATTAAGTAAGCTCTGAATTTATCAAAGGCATATACTACTGCAAGTAATTCCTTCTCAGTGGTTGTGTAGTTTAATTGAGCATCTGTGAGGGTTTCACTTGCATAGTATATGGCGCGAAATATCTTTTCTCGGCGTTGACCCAAAACAGCCCCTACTGCGTAGTCTCTAGCATCTCACATTAACTCGAAAGGCATAGTCTAATCCGGTGCTACGATCACGGGAACTGTAGTTAACTTCTTCTTCAATTGCTCAAATGCTGACTTACATTCCTCATCAAAATTGAAAATTGCATCTTTCTCTAAGAGACTACATAATGGTTTTGTAATCTTAGAGAAATCTTTAATAAACCTTCGGTAGAATCCAGCATGTCCAAGAAAACTGTGGATTCCCTTGACTATAGTTGGCGGTGGAAGATTCTCAATTGTGTCCATTTTTGCTCTATCAACCTCTAAGCCCTTCGCAAAGACCTTGTGCCCCAAGATTATTCCTTCTTCAACTATAAAGTGGCACTTCTCCCAGTTAAGCACCAAATTCATTTCCATGCATCACTTCAAGACTATGCCAAATTCTCTAAATAGACATCAAAATTATCTCCATAGACAGAGAAGTCGTCCATGAAAACTTCCACATTCTTCTCCGCCATGTCTGAGAAGATAGCCATCATACATCTTTGGAAGGTTGTTGGTGCATTACACAAACCAAAAGACATCCTCCTTAATGCAAAAGTGTCATTTGGGCACATGAAAGTGGTCTTCTCTTGATCTTCAGGAGCTATGACTATTTGATTGTACCCCGAATATCCATCCAGTAGACAGTAGTATTCATGCCCAACTAACTGGTTCAACATCTGGTCAATGAAGGGTAGAGAAAAGTGATCCTTTCGGGTTGCCTTATTCATCTTTTTGTAGTCCATACAAACCCTCCATCTAGTCACTGTCCTCGTCAGAATCAATTCATTGTCATCGTTCTTAACCACTGTCATTCCACCTTTTTTCGGAACGCATTGAACTTGACTGACCCATTCACTGTCTGAAATCAGGTAAATAATTCCCGCATCCAACCCCTTCAGCATTTCTTTCTTTACTACTTCTTTCATGATTGGATTTAGCCGTCTCTGCTATTCCACTGTTGGCTTGGCATCCTCTTCCATGAGAATCTTTTTTGCATGCAAAAGGAGGGGCTGATCCCCTTTATATCGGCAATTGTCTACCCTATCGTAGACTTGTATTCTCTCAAAATCCTCAGCAATTTACTTTCCTATAATTCGTTAAGCGCAGATGCAATAATAATAGGTAAAGTATTTGAATCACCCAAATAAGCATACCTGAGGTGTTTAGGAAGCAGTTTGAGCTCAAGAGTGGGTGGCTGCTCAAGTGAAGGTTTTATCCGAGCTGAAGCTTTTTCTTCCGTGTGTAATGGCTAGAATGGAACCTTGAATCTACTAACTCGAGGCAAAGAATCCAGCATGTGCAAGTAATCCACGAACTCAGGATCATCCAAATCATCATCCCCCAGTAAGGTGTTTTCCAACGGATCTCTGATCAAACTTTTAACCAGGTCTTCATTAATTATCTTGTCGATCACATCCAATTGGAAACATTCCTCCTCATCTGTAGGAAACCTCATGGCTTTAAACACATTAAATTTGACTTCCTGATCTTGAACCTTCATGGTTAATTCCACTTTCTGAACATCAATGAGAGTTCTACCTGTAGCCAAAAATGGTCTACCCATTCTGAGTCGCCAGATATCCCACTATAAAAATTAAATATAAACTTCATTTATACAACTGTTGAACTGTCGTGCAAAGTACGACAACAGATAAGCTGTGAGTTTTAATACAAATATATATAACTCTCGTGATGCCTTGACCACAAGACCTTACAATGGTACCTTACATAAAGGTACAGTCAATAATTGTTTTAGAAATTAAAATCTTTTGAAAATACTCAAGAAAACCTTCGTACATTGGAGTCCATGCGTCTAGGTTAGGATAGATATCATATGTCCACAGAATTATCCTTGGTTGACTCAAAAGTCCCCAAAGAAAAACAAGAAGATTACTATCATCTTCTTTCCAATGGTGAGTCTTCTCTTGACATATAATTATCTCCGTTGTCTCCAAGTGAAAATTATATTTCAAATAAACTCCAAGATCATATAGATAGTGCTCGTAGATATACTCAGTGTAATAACCCGATATATTCTATATAATTAAATCAAAAATTTTACGTATAATTTTTTTTTATTTTTAAGGATGAGGATTTTTACAAGATAAAGCATGTGTGATTATGTAATAAATAAAAATATATTTATTACATGAATATTTACAAATAATTTTATTTTAGAATTATTGAATATTATAAAGTTTATTCTTATAATAATTAATTTTATAGCAGAAATATTTTTATTATTTATTTTCTATGATAACATGATTATTATATTATTTAAATATTATATGAAAGGATTATAGAATTATTATAATAATTATTTTATTTTATTATATGAATTTATTTCAGATTAATTAAGTTATTTATTTTTAACTTAATTATTAACGTTATATATGAAGAATAAATCAGATATGGAATCCAAACCATAATTTTGGATTTTAATTAATGGATAAGAATAATAATATAATATTAATATTATTTTATTTCAGTACCGTAAATATGTACTGTATATGTGTGAACTGATAATGTAGGTTAAATTATGATGTATAATGTCAAAACCCTAGTTTCGCAGTTAAACGAGGCGTCAAAATCTGTTAAGTCACTGTGTTATGTGATTTTTGATGTTTATAGTAAATATTAATGTTAATCAGGAAAACCCTAGGTATTATAAAAACCTAAATAATATTTGTGGACCAAAATAATTGGAAACCCTAATTTAAAAATCAGTTATGAGTTTGAAATTATTATGTAATTGTGTTATTATGTTTAAGGTTATGTGTTATAGAATTAAATGTTAATTAGCGAAACCCTAATTAATATTTAGAAATCCTAATTTTTGGAAACCTTAATTTCTAAATTAGTAAATCTAAATTCTAAATTAGAAACCCTAATTTGCTAAGATGAAACCCTAATTGTTATTTTGGCACGCTTAATGATAATTAGTAAAATCAAAACCTAATTTTTAAGTCTATTTAATGAGGGAACTTAATTAATTAAGAAATCTTAATTTTATATAATTTAGAAACTAATTTTACTTTTTTTAGTTTAATTTAAACCCTAAATTAGAAATTCTAGAAATTATTTTTAACCTTAATGGGTTCAAACCCTAAACCCTAATCCAAACCCTAAACCCTAAGGGTTTACCAAATGACCAATGTGCCACTAAAATTACAATGGAAAAGACCATTTTGCCCTTAGAGCATTATTTAAGCTAACTTGTCAAAGTGGCCAAAACTTTAGTTGCTCAACCACTTCCACCAAACCCATGTGAAACATACCAACTGATCAGCCACTTATTTCCAGCCAATGCATTGCATCTAAGACATATTTATAGATTGGAGAGAGAAATAATTCATTTGGTAACTTGATTTTTGCTCAACAATCATCCTAGACCCTCTCACTCTAAAAGCTTCGAAATATGGTAGTATATGAGTCTCAAAACACAGCCCCACGATCACCTACAACAAATCAAAAGCCCAATTCCAGAAATCAAAGCATAAAGGCATGAACCCTAGTTGAAAATTTCGAACCTTAATCTTCTGTTAAAAGTTGTGATTAGGTGTTGTAATATGTTCTATGTAGTGTCTTTAAGTGATCTGGGTTGGTATCTTGCAGATCCATAACCTCTAGATTCACGAAACAAGAATTTTAAAAAATCTGGAAAAAAGTTCATATGTGGTCTGACAGCCTAATGTCAGAGGCTGTAGATTTTTCTCGGTTTATGATTTTGTGTGTTTTATGTTTTGGACTTGTAGTATGTTGTAAGGGCTTTACTCTGGAACTTGATTCAAAGCCAGATCGATTGTAGATTAAAAGTTATAAAGGGTCAAAGTGGGTTGACCGACATTGACCGGCTATTTCTGGGCAGCCCGGAATTGCTCAGAACGTCTGATAGCCATTTTGCAGGCGCTTGATCTTGCTATTGCTATGTGTTGTGATCATGTTGTTGTTCTGTAATTGTAGACTGACATGAATATTACATGATAAAGTCTTTTAATTACCCAGATACCTAACAGAACAGATTTGAGTGTTGGTCAAAGATGGGTTGACGAAACTGCTCAAGAACATTAATGTTCAAGAACAGTTTCTGGTCACTACTTTGACCGGCACATATGTCTTTCTTGTGTTAATGTTATGATGATAGGATATTATTTGGTTGTACTTTGACATCCGGACTACAAGTTAGAACCACTGAATCGCACAAACTAGGCACATACTGAAAATTATAAAGCGTCAAAGTAGGACCCTTGAGATTCTGGGCAACCCAGAACCTCAAGAACTCGTCTGACATAATTTTTGGAGGCTCTGATCTCGTTCGTTTTATGTTTTTTATTCGTGTTTGTTGTTTAATCGTATAGTATTACATTACTTCTACACACTGTGATCAATAGATAGACTAGATACATCATGATACAATTGTTACACTTGGTCAAACCAAGCACCCTCGACACTGACATGGTGATCTGGGTTTCATGAAGAACAGCTCAAGAACACCTATAGCGACGGTTCTGTCGCTATAGGGTTCGTTTAGCGACAGTTTATTTCTAAACTTTATTATTTTTATTAAATAAATAGAAAAATTAGTTTTTAATTATTAAAAATACAAAATAAATTATTAAAAATTATTTTAAAATCTGAAAATTAGTTTTTAATTATTTTGAATATATTTCATAAATAATTAATATTTTTGGAATATTAAAAGTATTTAGTTTATTTAATTATAATATTAAATAAATTATTTAAAAATTATTTTAATACATGAAAAAAAATCATTTAAAATTATATTATGGTATACGAAAATAATTTAAGTTATTTTTGATAACTTTTAATATTTTGTGATGAATTTCATTAATTAATTAATATTAATGATAATTAAGTTATTTATTGAATATATTAAATAAATTATAAAAAATAGAATTAATGATTTAAAAATTATATAAAAATTATATAAAGGTGATAAAAATATTTTAAGTTATAAAATATAACTTTTGATATTTTGTCATGAAAAATATTAATACTTTGATATTAATGATATTAGGATTATTTAATAATTATATTAAATAAATTAGTTTAAAAATGATTTTCATATTATAAAAATCATTTAAAATGAAAATAAATTGTTTAAAGGTATTTTAAGTTATAAAATATAACTTTTAATATTTAAATGATAATTTCATTAATAATTTAATATTAATGATATTAAGTTTATTTAATAATTATATTAAATAAATAGTTTAAAAATGGTTTTATCTATGTAAAAATCATTTAAAAAGGAAATAAATGAATTAAAAGTATTTTGAGTTATTATAAATAACTTTAATCTTTTGACAATGGTTTCATTAATAGATTAATGTTAATTAAATATTAATGATAATAGAATTGTTTAATATTTAAATCATTTAGTAATGATTCTGGTGTTTGAAAATTTATAATAAATTATAATAAATGTTTAAAAATTATTATAAGTCATTTAAAAATAATATGATTGATACTTACAGATGTTGAACTACATGATAGAGTCTTAAACTCGATAATTACCCGATAAAGCCATCGGTACGCCGATAGGTTTCAGAAATTAATCTGGACTTAGATATTTTGACTGTATTAATGTTTGTTTGTGATTCAATGACTGTGAAATATGTGTGTGACAAAGTGATTACGTTATGTGCTGACTGCAATAAGCAGTGCTATGTGTTATAGTATGTTACTCTAATCAAACGAATGATCTGATTAATGATAGGTTGCTATATAAAAGATAAATCTAAATTGCATACTGTAAGCAGCAGACCAGACAAGTATCTTACCTTTGTATTTCCTTTATGCACTGTAGATGAGTAAGAAGTTTCATAATTATATTATTATTATGCTATATTATTAACCCTATTGTGATATATTCTATATCCGATCATTGTTTATCAACATGTTAGTATATGGTAATTCAGATATATATATTCTGTTCGTTAATTTTTAAATATGGTCATACAAGTGTCACCACTTGGATAATCATTGTATTTAATCACATGTTGATATATATATATATATATATATATATATATATATATATATATATATAAGCCGTCTAAGCTATTTGACCAGCTAGACACAGATTTATAAATATCGTTGAATATGATAAAACTTCTTTGTATCCAATCAAATTGTTTTGGTTCGGATTCCAGACTAGTATGAACATCCCGATCAAGGGAAAATTTTTATGTGCCCAAGGCGGAGAGAGTGAACGATCACATCGTTCTTGCAATGTAGTATTGATCAATACAGGGCCTCTGGGATGTACACCCTCGCGCCCGTAAGTTATAACGATTTGCGGATGAAGTTCTGCTAAACCTATTCAAAAATTGAAAATAATGTTCATAGTATCTCAACTAAACCCCATATATAGTCATTACGTAGTTTCAAAAATTTGAGATAGAATTGTTATGTTATTATTATCGGTTCAGTTTACTTCACAACTATAGATTTGTTGTAGAAGTTGTGTACAAAGAAAATATTTAATTCTTTCAGCTAATTATATTTATAATTGTTAGTACTTGCTGGGCACCCAAATGCTCATTCTTGCTTTAAATGAATTGTTTTCAGCTAGGCATGATCAACCTGAAGGTTCAGACAAGAACAAGTGACAAGGAAAGCAAACAGATTACGTTTATCTTTTGTAATAGTTAGGATGTATTAATATAATGATATGTATTATATATCATGTAAAGAATGTAGTAAAGGTTGCGTACTTACGATTAGACTCTGATAAATGTAAGATAAGTTTGATATTCATATTATTGTTATTATTATTAGTATTATTCCGCTCATAGAAATGATATCGTAAAGCACCGAGTTCGAGTTTCAAGTACCTGAATTTTAGGGGCGTTACAACATTATATCAGAGCTTTAGGGTTAGAAACCTTAGGTGGGTTAGACCTTAGGCTATAACCGTAGAACAGAGGAAAACGTTGAAAATATAAATAACTCATATAGAGTTTAAAAGGAGATGAATTGAATTAGTTCATCGTCAAATCAAATAAAAGATATCTTGTATAAAATTATTATTTGTTGTGTATATATATTAGTTGATAATCAGGATAACTTAAGTCTGTAGAGGTCAGATAAAAAGTGTGTAGATATCAGATAGAAAAGAATTAGAATACCCTCAGATTGTAAAGAAAGAGCAGATCTCCATAACTGGGTTGATGTCAAAGCCAATAGCTGGAATAGAGGCTCACATTGAAAGCTACCTCAATAAGGTGGTTATTTTGGAAAGTGTAGTACCAGACCCTGAAACGATACTATGACTAATAGGTAAAGTATAGTTAAAGAATATGTGGTCAATTTCGAGTTTTTAAACTCATACGTTTTTGGTGAGTTCTTAAACTCATAATATATGGTAAGTTGGACGAACTAGGTATAGTTAGGTGTGAATGGATTATTGAGGATAATGGAAATAGACAGATTTCTAAGCAATTGATCCTTAGTGGAGGCGTAAGAAATAAGTAGTATTAGTATTACGTGAATATGTATGATTCTATGTTATGTATATGATAGGTATGTCTGTATAAGCTAATATTTTTAACTTTTATATAAATGTGGCAGCGATTCCCGACTTTTGAGTCACAAAGGGATAGTGGATGTTTAAAGCAATATGTACTAAGGTATGTCAAGTGTTATGAATATGAGTCTATGTTAGATTAATGAAATAAGTTGGTATAAAGATAGTAGTTAATTATATGAGTACTGGCTAATGCAGAAAACCAAAATTTTCAAAATCTAATATTTTGAGTACATGATTATTCGAATAGAAAGTTTTGTGTTATATGATTATACGTATACGATAAGGCTTAGAATAAAGAATAAATTGTGATAATGCCGCCAAGACGAAAACGAAACCCAAGGATAGAAGAACCTATCAGCAAAGCTGGAGGACAACTAGACCCGATACAGAATTTTACGAATGTGGACGATCAAGCTATGCAGAACGGAGTACCAGCCGTAGAAAGATCAGCCAGATAATCGAACGACAAACGTCAAATACTTCAAGGCAATCGTACTGCTAGGATTTAGAGGATTAACTGACCCTGTAACAACGTTTGTGATAGCTAGGATAACGAAGGGGCAAAAGACAGTTTCGTCACCTATACGATAAAAGAAAAGGAGATAAAGGACAAGTCTGTATGTTTTAAGTGTGAATCAATGGAGTATAAGGTGAAAGACAGTCCAAGAAAGAGAAGGGACGCAAGGAATGCGCAAACAAGGAAAGGCAGCAGGACATTAGCGATAACGGGACCAACATCAACAAACGAACCAACAGAATCAACCGCAAGCGTTTTCAACATGACCACTCAAGAAACTGTAGCAGCCAGGGATGCAACTCCAGGTATTATTCGAACAAATTTTATTTTCTTATATATTATTTTCTTATATATAGTAAATTATTTTATAAATTATTTTGAAGAAGGAATTTGAGTTCTCTTAGAAATCAAATTTCCGTTAAATAAGATAGATAAACTTTTTGCTAAATAGTTAAAGATCAGTTCGATCAATTTTGATTGAGATCTACTTGTAATGAGTATGTATGCTATGTACCCTGGTATGTATAGGTTTTAAATCGGTGATTCCGGGTACGAAATCTTTATAAGGGAAGGTGAATGTAATAATCCAATTTTTTCTATATAATTAAATCAGGAATTTTACGTATAATTTTTTTTAAGGATGAGGATTTGCACAAAATAAAACATATGTAATTATGTAATAAATAAAAATATATTTATTACATGAATATTTACAAATAATTTTATTTTAGAATTATTGACTAGTATAAAGTTTATTCTTATAATAATTAATTTTATAACAGAAATATTTTTATTAATTATTTTATATGAGAACATGATTATTATATTATTTAAATAATATATGAAAGGATTATAGAATTATTATAATAATTATTTTATTTTATTATATGAATTTATTTCAGATTAATTAAATTATTTATTTTAAACTTAATTATTAATGTTATATATGAAGAATAAATCAGATATGGAATCTAAACCCTAATTTTAGATTTTTGTCAATGGATAAGAATAATAATATAATATTAATATTATTTTATTTCAGTGCCATAAATATGTACTGTATATGTGTGGACTGATAATGTAGGTTAAATTATGGTGTATAATGTCAAAACCCTAGTTTCGCAGTTAAACGAGGCGTCAAAATCTGTTAAGTCACTATGTTATGTGATTTTTGATGTTTATAATAAATATTAATGCTAATTAGGAAAACCCTAGGTATTATAAAAACCTAAATAATATTTGTGGACCAAAATAATTGGAAACCCTAATTTAAAAACTCAGTTATGAGTTTGAAATTATTATGTAATTGTGTTATTATGTTTAAGGTTATGTATTATAGAATTAAATGTTAATTAGCGAAAACCTAATTAATATTTAGAAATCTTAATTTCTGGAAACCTTAATTTCTAAGCTAGTAAATCTAAATTCTAAATTAGAAACCCTAATTATTATTTTGGCTCGGTTAATGATAATTAGTAAAATCAAAACCTAATTTTTAAGTCTATCTAATGAGGGAACTTAATTAATTAAGAAATCTTAATTTTATATAATTTAGAAACTAATTTTATTTTTTTCAGTTTAATTTAAACCCTAAACTGGAAATTTTAAAAATTATTTTTAACCCTAATGGGTTCAAACCCTAAACCCTACGGGTTTGCCAAATGACCAATGTGCCACTAAAATTACAATGGAAAAGACCATTTTGCCCTTAGAGCATTATTTAAGCTAACTTGTCAAAGTGGCCAAAACTTTAGTTGCTCAACCACTTCCACCAAACCCATGTGACACATACCAACTGATCAGCCACTTATTTCCAGCCAATGCCTTGCATGTAAGACATATTTATAGATTGGAGAGAGAAATAATTCATTTGGTAACTTGATTTTTGCTCAACAATCATCCTAGATCCTCTCTCTCTAAAAGCTTCGAAATATGGTACTATATGAGTCCCAAAACACAGCCCCACGATCACCAACAACAAATCAAAAGCCCAATTCTAGAAATCAAAGCATAAAGGTATAAACCCTAGTTGAAAAATTTAAACCTTAATCTTCTGTTAAAAGTTGTGATTAGGTGTTGTAATATGTTCTATGTAGTGTCTTTAAGTGATCCGGGTTGGTATCTTGCAGATCCATAACCTCTAGATTCACGAAACAAGAGTTTTCAAAAATCTGGAAAAAAGTTCATGTTGGGTCTGATAGCCTAATGTCAGAGGTTGTAGATCTTTCTCGGTTTATGATTTTGTGTGTTTTATGTTTTGGACTTGTAGTATGTTGTAAGGGCTTTACTCTGGAACTTGATTCAAAGCCAGATCGATTGTAGATTAAAAGTTATAAAGGGTCAAAGTGGGTTGACCGGCATTGACCGGATGTTTCTGGGAAGCCTAGAATTGCTCAAAACGTCTGACAGCCATTTTGCAGGCGCTTGATCTTGCTATTGCTACGTGTTGTGATCATGTTGTTGTTCTGTAATTGTAGACTGACATGAATATTACATGATAAAGTCTTTTAATTACCTAGATACCTAACAGAACAGATTTGAGTGTTGGTCAAAGACGGGTTGACGAAACTGCTCAAGAACAATTCTGGAAAACCCAGAAATGTTCAAGAACAGTTTCTGGTCACTACTTTGACCGGCACATATATCTTTCTTGTGTTAATACTATGATGATAGGATATTATTTGGTTGTACTTTGACATCCGGACTACAAGTTAGAACCACTGAATCGCACAAACTAGACACATACTAAAAATTATAAAGCGTCAAAGTAGGACCCTTGAGATTCTGGGCAACCCAGAACCTCAAGAACTCGCCTGACATGATTTTTGGAGGCTCTGATCTCGTTCGTTTTATGTTTTTTATTCGTGTTTGTTGTTTAATCGTATAGTATTACATTACTTCTACACACTGTGATCAATAAATAGACTGGATACATCATGATACGATTGTTACACTTGGTCAAACCAAGCACCCTCGACATTGTCATGGTGATCTGGGTTTCATGAAAAACAATTCAAGAACACCTATAGCGACGGTTTTGTCGCTATAGGGTCCTTTAGCGACAGTTTATTTCTAAAATTTATCATTTTTATTAAATAAATAGAAAAATTAGTTTTTAATTATTAAAAATACAAAATAAATTATTAAAATATAATTTAAAATCCAAAAATTAGTTTTTAATTATTTTGAATATATTTCATAAATAATTAATATTTTTGGAATATTAAAAGTATTTAGTTTATTTAATTATAATATTAAATAAATTATTTAAAAATGATTTTAATACATGAAAAATATCATTTAAAATTATATTATGGTAAAAGAAAATAATTTAAGTTATTTTTGATAACTTTTAATATTTCGTGATGAATTTCATTAATTAATTAATATTAATGATAATTAAGTTATATATTGAATATATTAAATAAATTATGAAAAATAGAATTAATGATTTAAAAATTATATAAAAATTATGTAAAGGTTATAAAAATATTTGAAGTTATAAAATATAACTTTTGATATTTTGTCATGAAAAATATTAGTATTTTGATATTAATGATATTAGGATTATTTAATAATTATATTAAATAAATTAGTTTAAAAATGATTTTCATATTATAAAAATCATTTAAAATGAAAATAAATTGTTTAAAGGTATTTTAAGTTATAAAATATAACTTTTAATATTTAAAGGATAATTTTATTAATAATTTAATATTAATGATATTAAGTTTATTTAATAATTATATTAAATAAATAGTTTAAAAATGGTTTTATCTATATACAAATTATTTAAAAAGAAAATAAATGAATTAAAAGTATTTTGAGTTAATATAAATAACTTTAATCTTTTGGCAATGGTTTCATTAATAGATTAATGTTAATTAAATATTAATGATAATAGAATTGTTTAATATTTAAATCATTTAGTAATGATTCTGGTGTTTGAAAATTTATAATAAATTATAATAAATGTTTAGAAATTATTATAAGTCATTTAAAAATAATATGACTGATACTTACAGATGTTGAACTACATGATAGAGTCTTAGACTCGATAATTACTCGATAAAGCCATCGGTACGCCGACATATTTCAGAAATTGATCTGGACTTAGATATTTTGACTGTATTAATGTTTGTTTGTGATTCAATGACTGTAAAATATATGTGTGACAAAGTGATTACGTTATGTGCTGACTGCAATAATCAGTGCTATGTGTTATAGTTTGTTATTCTAATCAAACGAATGATCTGATTAATGATAGGTTGTTATATAAAAGTTAAATCTAAATTGTGTACTGTAAGCAGCAGACCAGGCAAGTATCTTACCTTTGCATTTCCTTTATGCACTAGACATGAGTAAGAAGTTTCATAATTATATTATTATTATGCTATATTATTAACCCTATTGTGATATATTCTATATCCGATCATTATTTATCAACATGTTAGTATGTATGTATATATATATATATATATATATATATATATATATATATATATATATATATATATATATATAAGCCGTCTAAGCTATTTGACCAGCTAGACACAAATTTATAAATATCGTTGAATATAATAAAACTTCTTTGTATCCAATCAAATTGTTTTAGTTCGGATTTCAGACTCGTATGAACATCCCGATCAAGGGAAAACTTTTATGCGCCCAAAGCGGATAGAATGAACGATCACATCGTTCTTGCAATGTAGTATTGATCAATACAGGGCCCATGGGATGTACACCCTCGCGCCCGTAAGTTATGACGGTTTGCGGATGAAGTTCTGCTAAACCTATTCGAAAATTGAAAATATTGTTCATAGTATGTCAACTAAACCCCATATATAGTCATTACGTAGTTTCAAAAATTGGAGATAGAATTGTTATGTTATTATTATCGGTTAAGTTTACTTCACAACTATAGATTTGTTGTAGAAGTGGTGTACAAAAAAAATATTTAATTCTTTCAGCTAATTATATTTATAATTGTTATTACTTGTTGCGCACCCAAATGCTCATTCTTGCTTTAAATTAAATATTTTCAGCTAGGCATGATCAACCTGAAGGTTCAGACAAGAACAAGTGACAAGGAAAGCAAACAGATTACGTTTAATGGTATCTTTTGTAATAGTTAGGATGTATTAATATAATGATATGTATTATATATAATGTAAAGAATGTAGTAAAGGTTGCGTACTTGGGATTAGACTCTGATAAATGTAAGATAAGTTTGATATTCATATTATTGTTATTATTATTAGTATTATTCTGCTCATAGAAATGGTATCGTAAAGCACCGAGTTCGAGTTTCAAGTACCTAAATTTTGGGGGCGTTACACTCAGCAAGTGGATGTGCACAACTCTGTCTTATGATAACACGAGGTTGTTTGTCATTAGACATCTTGTATGATAGTTGCAAAACACCCTTCCAAAGTTGGGTCCACCTCACCCTATTCGGTTCACCAAAATTAAATATCAAATGATGTATATAACACGACACACTTATCTAAAGTTCTCAACAAAATTATTTCCATACTATTTAGGGAGAACCTCGACAGCTATAGACCACCGTTCTATTCCCTTGTTATCCCCGCTCGACCCGGCAATACTCTTATTACCTGAAAGGAATTGTGAAGCAAAAAGGGTGAGCAGAACTAGCCCAGTAAAGAATATCATGACTAAAGATAATTTACATCATCAATAGCCTTCATCAGTAATAAATCAGAGATTTAGAACATATGGTAGATGATAAAACTTTTTAACCATAGTTGCAGCGGAACGAGCAATCCATTAGAAGAGTCAAATAGACCATCAGGTCTATTATCTTCTCCATGTTAAAAGTCTACCAATAATATTTTATTACTGTAACATCAACCAACAATTCCTGTCCACAATCATATAAATAACTCGTAATCATAATTGTGATTCTAAATTCCTCTTCGCACCCAGGACGAAGATAATTTTGATCACCCATCTTCACCTGAAATATCAAAAATTATAGTTTTACCAAATCGCAATTCCTGCTCATAATCATACTAGTAAATTCATCTTTGCACTACGGCCAAAGATATTCATTAACAAATCATCTTTACACTATAGGCCAATTCATCTTTACACTACAGGCCAAAGACATACAACTATATTTTAGAAGAGTCAAGTAGAGCATGATATCTACTATCTTCTACGAATTAAAAGTGTATAATCAATATTTTATCGCTGAGACTCAACTTAATAAATAATCCACATCATTTAATCATCCCTGTACTACGGCCAAGGATATTCATGTAATCATCAATGGTCATGATTATACCGAATAATCCCTTGTTATAATCATACCAATAACTGTCCATCAATGCACTACGGGCCAATGAGAACTTTTACCACATCATCTATAACATTACGGGTCATGATTATACCGAATGATCCCTGGTCATAATCATACCAATAAACAGTTTATCTATGTGCATAAGCCAAAGATACTCATCAATCAATAGTTTATCTTTGTATGCAAGCCAAAGATATACAACTGTAAAACTAATAATCAACAGTCCATCTTTGCACGTAAGCTAAAGATATACAACTGTAAAACTAATAATCAACAGTCCATCTTTGCACGTAAGCCAAAGATATATAACTAAAAAACCAATAATCAATAGTCCATCTTTACACGTAAGCCAAAGATGACTTTCATCATAATATAAGCATGAGGATGATGACAATAATATAAACATTAATCAAACGAAATCAATGATAAATATTAAAGACTTTAAATTTATCAAGAGTTTAAAATATCCATATGTTATTAATATTATAACAATATTTTAATCATTTCTTAAACTTATAAATAATTTATTTTAATTATTTATACTTTTACCAAATAATGTATTTAATCATTCTAAAATGCCATACTTATAAGATTTAATCACCAATGATCAAATCCCTTATCAAAAATCTGTATATACCTTATATAGGATTTCCAAGCCATAAAATCCTATTGACCAATTTTTCAACTTCACATAACATATTTAATTCATATGTTCGTAACTAAACCATTTTCATGAAAAATAACAAATCAGTACCAAAAATTTTTCTTTTCTGGGATTTAGCAGAATATAGTCCCATATTGAACATATATTTTTCTTAGAATTTTTAAAATTCATTTACTATTTTTCACATGGCCAAAACTGTCGAATATTTAGACATTTATCATAAACTGTACTTTTGTCCAAAAATTCTAAAATTTACAGGGTATACTCCTGTTATATATATGTACTCCCAATAAAAATTTCACAAATTTTGGAGTTAACCACAAGGAGTTATAAGGGTTTACTTTTAAAATAGTCGTTTCCTATAAAATTCATAACTCCTAATCTATACATCCAAAAATTGTCATTTTTGGACACAATCTAGAAAACTCATCATATTATCATTTCAAATTTGTCCATAATTTTTTAGGGCAAAAAAATTACGAAACTGCAAATGAATTTTAGCCCGCTATGCGGTAATCCGCGTAGACAGATCATTTCCAAAATTTAATAAGGAATGGATACGAAGGATCATTCACCATGCATGCGGTAATCCACATAGACATGTTATTCCAACAGAATAATAAAGAATGGAATAACAGAAGAATTCACCATGCATGCGGTAGTCCACGTAGACAGGTTATTCCAACAGAATAATAAAGAATGGAATAACAGAAGAATTCACTAGGCATGCGATAGACCGCACAGACATGTTATTCGAACAGAATAATAAATAACGGAACCAGGTCAAGTATTATCCGCACAGACAGGATATTCCAACAGAATAATAAAGAATGGAATCAGGTCATGCGTAATCCGCACAGACAAGTTATTCCAACAGAATAATAAAGAATGGAATAACAGAAGAATTTCACCATATATACGGTAGTCCGCGTATACAGGTTATTCTAACAGAATAATAAGGAACGTAATAACAATAGCTCTTTTCATGAATACGAAAGAAATAATACCCCTTACCTTAGAAGAAAACTGAAATAGTGAGGTAGCAGACTTCTCTTCTCTTTTCTCTCTATAATTTCTCTCTATAATAATTGCTCTATAGCTTTAGTGAATTGGTGAAAAATAATGAATGAATGAGGTTCTAGTTATAGGAAAATATAGTTTCAATAATTACACGTTTTAGGGCTCGAAATATTACAGTATAATACCTCCCTCTTTTTCTTTATTTTTAATTTAGTCCTGTAAGTATTATCAAACTTGCACCACCTCCCCTAATAGTAAATCATGTGAATTAATAGTTCATTCATGTGACTTAATAGTATAATCATGTGAAAAAACTAATTACAGTATAGTACCTTCATCTATACTTCTATTTTTAATTTAGTCATGCAAGTATTATCAATCTTGCACCAACTCCTCTAATAGTAAATCATGTGAATCAATAGTATACACATGTGAACACATAGTTATAAGCATGTGAATTAATAGCAATTAATTGCTCATTTATCTGGTTAATTACCCAATTGGTCAGTATAATCTCCAGACATTAATTATTATCGAAATAAATGTTGATTTCTATTAACACTAATAATTTCCACACAATGGAACAATCAATTCCATCTTTAATCAACACGAACTTATTCATCATTAATATCATAACTCACAATATTTAACAACCAGATCATTCTCAAGAAAGATGGGGCTTTCCGATAAGGATTTCTCCTTATTGGCGCGCAATTAGGTGACCAAACCTCTCATTGACAGAACTTTCTAGACATTGTCAATATTTTAAATAATAGTATGAATAACTTTGTTGTCTCAATTATTGATTTATTAATATAACGTATTATGCAGATGATACTGTGACAATAATTGAATTAATAATATGAGAGATATGATGCAACAATTACTGTAGCAATAATTGAGTATAACTAAGTGACTTCTCACGTAAGCATCAATAATCAATACTGTGTGCTACTATGCAACCACGCGTATTATTGTACTTTTACTACCGGGTATTTCAACAGTTTTAACAGTAACACTTTCGCCGTTATTTTTATAAAAAGATAATTCTGTCGTTTTCTTACTACGACAATACTTCCATTGTGGGGTCCACCAATGATTGTGCCGTCGTACGGATACTCCCTGACCAAACGAATATTTTATAACAACTTGCATACTTTTAAAAAAATTTCACATATCACCCTTAACTTTAACCCTTTCTCAATTTAACCATTTTCATTTCATAATTTCGGGATCTCACAGCCTGTCTACGAGCCGACCGAGCATCTGCCGAAGCCAAGTCAAGAATCGTAGACTACACTCAGAGTCGTAGAGACTACTGATCACTTCAGAGGCAGAGATCATAGTCGAGCAAGATCAGATGAAGACAACGAGCATAAAGACAAAAATAGTAGAGTGTCAAGATCTGATCTCGGAGTCGTAGTGTCTGCACAACCCAAGCTGAATCGTAGAGTGCAGAACTAATGCTTCAACAGACATGCTCACAATGCCAAGGCAGAATTGTAGAGCAAACACGATTCTCAACAAATGAGCACTCCCAGAATATCCAAAGTATAAAGCCTCTGGTCTAAGCTGCAGAGATACATCCCACCTGAAGGAAACCAGAGAGCACGCGACGAATGGCATGCAAGCTAACAGAAGACCTAAGCACCAACTCAATCAACATCTAGATTGAGTTGTGAAGCCATTCAAGATGAAGTCATCCACAAGTTGATCAGAAGAAGACTTTAGTAACTGACTAAAGAAAGTCAGCATGTGCAGTAGCTGTCAAAAGAACAGAAGACAACTATCTTGGGATTAACTAGGATCGTAATGTTTGCTAAACGAAGCAGGAACTGATGAAGTGTACACAGAGATACTGGTCAGCTTATGAAGAACAAGGCTAAAGTGGTTAAGCATTGGGTCAGTCCATTGATGATAAGTGAACGGGAAATCACAAGGAGAAAGCGAGCTGGGCATGCCATAAATCTGAAGTGTCTTGCTATTTAGAAGAGGCCAGAACAAGGAGTCAATCTGTCAGTTCCTAAGATCAGTCAAAGCAAATAGAAGTGTTGAAGCACTACACAAGAAAAGGAAGAGGTGTTCTACATTGAAGATTCGATGAACACTCCTCAGGATCGTAGTGTTGTCTCTACCTGTCAATGAGCAACATTCAACAGGACACTGCGATCAGGTCCTAAAACAGCTGCATCAGAATCGTAGAGTTCGGTCAACTGAAGATTGAAGCATTGGCAACGGTTCAATCTGAAGACTGATATTTGAACAGAGCTTATTGATAGCATCAATGCAAGAGGACAACCTCTGATCTAGAAATCAGAAGGAGGAAATAAAGTTGAGTACCTGCCCGAGACATCAAAGTGACATCTCTGACGGGGTAGGTGAAACAGTAGACTGCAGTGTCAGAAAGTCATAAAGGGGATGTCATGTTATATCTGCAGTTTACACCAAATAACTCGAGATCTGTGAAGCAATTCAAAAAGATCTCTACGGCTACATTCCAATGGGAAGGTTATGAAGGAGTATAAATCAACAGAGCTTCAAAGATTAATTAAAGCTGATGATTGATAAGTTGCAGAATCATTGAGTTGTTGGAATGCTATTGTTGACTCTACGAGTTCCACCAGAGCTTAACATAACAAGTCTCAGTGACAGTGAGACTACGAAGGTGGAAGTGAAGCAGCTTTGAAGAAGGACTTGAACAAACTAAAGCTTCACTCAATAAAGATAAGAATGTCACTGAAGATGGCAGCTAAGCTGAGAGCCGAGAAGGACAAGAAGATATCATTCAGAAGAGTGGCAGAGCATACAGAAGATCTAGAGAGGCACTCTACGAATCACCAAGAACCTAAAGTTGAATTAAAAGCTAAAATAGAACAAGTGCAGAACCATGTCTGCAAACCAGTCAAGAAGGGTTCAGGAATTGCTAAGTGCGAGACAAAGTATACTAAAAGCTCAAACACTTAGCAAACCCAAATGGTGACGGTGCACAGTTGACATCGTGTGAAGATGAGCAGAACAGAATGAAGATCAGCTGCACCAAAGAAGATGTGGTTCAGACTCGAAGCAGAATGCAAAGATGACCACACCAAGCTGCTAAGTAAAAAAGATGTTCAAGATTAAAGACATCTTAGCAGCTCAGCACCACCACCACCACCACCAACAACAACAACAAGCTAGGGCCTGAGGGGTCCTTGTCCGAAGGGACTAAATGAAGTTCCAAGCTTGCTGAGCTTGAAGAGTTCCTAGGGAACTAGAGGAGTTCCAATGCTGCTGGCCTTAAAGAGTTCTTAGTGAACTGAAGTTCCAAGGCTGCTGGCCTTGAAGAAATCTTAGTGATTCAGGGCGCTGCCCTTCCTTAGTGGAAATCCTGCTAGTTGAAAGTAGAAGAGTGGATTAGGAGCTTGAGTCTCTAAACCACTTAAAATCCCTTGTGTCATTTACTTTATGTCATTTATATTATGTACTTAACTTCTACAACTGCTATGTATGTTTTAACTGCTTACCACTTAACTAACTCTAAGAACAATGTATGTATGATTATGAATATATCAATGAAGGGGATCTTTTACTTCTTTCGCTGTGTTTGAAAAGATTCTTATATTTTTTATATGCTAAATCATTAGCAATACAAAATAAACGAGAAAAGTATTTAAAATTAAAAGGATCTATTCAACCCCCCACCCCCCTTCTACATCTATTGTGTGCCTACTGGGAACTAACAATTGGTATCAGAGCAGGTTCTCTTGCTATATTCAAAAGCTAATCGCTTTGAGTCTGATCCTAGGCACAAACATTGTTCTAAACTTAGTTTAGTAGTAAGTCACTTGTAAATGCAGATGAGCTCACACGTTGAAAGTATTATGTACAAGTACATGTGTATATACATCTGAAGCTGCTCAGATTGGTCCATGTTCCTAAATGCCATAAACAATAAGACCAATCCTTTCCCACAGTCAATCTTGTAGTCTGAAGACAAGACAGGGAAGCTCAAGAGACACCAACAACAAAGAGTCAAGCATCCACCAGCCTGAAAGATGAAAAGGTCATACATGCTAAGAAGTGCTTATCCAGAGAAGAAAGAAGAACTTCTCAAATATGTATTTGGCCAACTAGCAGCTGGATGTGAACCTTGTGGACTCAAGGATGACAAAGAACTAAAGTCGCCAAGATTCTCTTAGCTTATATCTTCAAGACCATGACTGATTGATTGAAGGACAACTGGAGCAACAAGCTGTCAGGAGCAAATAAAAAACTATGCACATCAATGCCTAACCTCAGTATCTCTAAGTTAAATGACTGTTAAGAAACTGACAGTAGAAAGGTATAGTTCCTCACTAATATAAATATGTACATCATGTTGCACCTCCTTATGTACTGTAACAATATTCTTTCAAGAAATCATACTCTACCTAAAAAGGTGAATAGAGAAAGTACACTGAGGTTGGAAACTCAAATGCTTACAAACTTTCTCTCCATCCAAGTTTCAGGTTGAAGATGATATCTTGAAAGAAATCTGAAATAGGTCATAAGTATATCAAGGTTTAAATTAATCTTATATGGAATAATCTTTGCTAATGGGTTAGTATGTATGTACAAACCTATGTTCTAGGTTTTTGATAACACATAGAGTATGATCAGTTCTACAAGAGTATCTTGCAGATTCAAAGAAACTGATCACCTCCATGAATCAACCAGATACAAATAAGTGATAGTGCTGATTCTCACTCTGTGAACATTTAAACTCTGTGAAAATAACCAAGCAAATGATGAAATCATCAAAGAAAAAGAGTGTTTTATTTAAATGACTAACCTTACACATACTCATCATCATGCATCTTAAAATGTAATATCTAAATTGGATATATGCATGAATATGATTGTTGGTGATCAATTTGATGAAAATCCAAACATATGAGGAACATGGATTTTGAAAACTAACATGGCAGGACCCATTTAACTATGGGTACCAAAAATAGAAATGTATCTAACCTACAAGTACTTGGTCTATCTGACCACACTAAGGAATGCTGAAGCAGAAAACTTTAGTCAAGAAGATTCAACCAGCAGAAGTCTTAAGACAGTTCAGAAATGATTCTAATAAAAATTCTATATGTCAAAGCCTGTCCTTAAAGACCGCTGAGCTAACCTGAATGAAGCTCACATGGCTGCTGATCTTTATATGGAAGCCGGCCATTCAACCTAAGATGAAAAGGGTCTTATATGCTCAATCATGCAAAGCATATCATAAAAGAAGAATCCTTAAGGAAGTTCACATCAGAGGATCATCAAACATTAATCATGAGGAACTTATTATGGAAGTAGAACTCCACAAGTACACTGACAAGGAAGACTACATTCGTAGTGCTGTCAAATAGTCGTAGAGTGATCAATCCTGAAGATATCCGTGCCTATGATATATGGAGATTTAATTGATGGTGATGATTCCAGTCAGAAGGAGATATGCAAGGCTGCTGTCTAATGCATATGAAGAAAAAGAAATCACATCTCTCTGAGAAGACAGTATCAACTATGGGGGAGCAGTGATTTGCTAAAGAACAACAGCACTGAAAGTATTAGAAATATAATATGAAGTAATATACCAGTTATAGAGTCCCAAAACTTTATGGCTGATGAACCAAATGAAGATCCATAGTCAGTTGGAACGTCTCAAAATGTACTACTGACAACCTTGTCAGCCACCCAACTCAAAATCGTGAAGCGCCTACAATCAAACACATGATCGTAGTATAAGAGCAGGAGGACACCACGATTACAGCCAATGCAAATGTCTAGAGTTGGTTGATAAACTCCCCAGCAGAAAAGGTCAAATCAAATATCAGTGCTTCAACACTTCTAAAGTTTTTCATTTGGAAAGCGCCTCAGGGACAAACCTGACCCTTAGTTCACCCTAAGAGGTTGGCCCTACCTGAGATACCTTAACCCAGAAGGATTTCTTAGTCAAATTCATCTCAAGGACCAAGTCAAAGGATACACTAGCTCATGAAGAGATAAGTTCGAATGCTGGTTGGAAAGATGCCCTGCAGACTCACCTCTGAAGTTGAGTGCTCAAACCTTCATAAAGTACATTAGCGGATAAGCTATGCAGTTTCAAGATGAGGATTAGTGTCAAACCATCTACTGCAGCATCTCTCAGAAGAAGATCGTTGAGTCAACAAAGGAAAACGTAGAGTCCATAGCTACCTCACCGAGCTACTTTACGAACTAAAAAGGTCAATGGTCAATCCACGTCAGTAACGCCTATTTTCTTAAAAGGAACATCAAACTGAAAAGTTTATGGGGAGTTACAGTTTATTACTGGGCATCGTACAACTAATGAATGGTTGACACATCACAGCTTATGCAGAGTCAGAAGGAAATGTCATAAACACAAATTTAAAATCTCAAACCAGTTATCAGAAACTATCGAATCTCTCTCCCTCCCTTTTTCAAACCCTATAATCCTATTCAAAGCCTAAATCTATCACACCTCTAGATTCGCCCAAATTGTAGTCAACTATTTCTCATAAGAGGTCTGAAACTAAACACCCATATATTTCGAACCCTCATAATGGAAGAACGACGAGTTATAACTGGAATCTAACTCGGCTTCAAGAAGTTCGAAAGATCAGAAAAGAAGTTCAAGGACATACTTGAGCTCGTAAGAAAAGCTGGGTTTTCTGAGTGCTTGGAGGCCGACACTCCAGTCTATACAGAGCTAGTGAAGCAGTTCTACTCTAATACATCAATAGATTATGGGCTTCTGACCACGAAGGTCAAAGGAGCAAGCCTGAAGATAAGGGCATCAGACATCAATCAATGTCTAGGGTTTCCCAACCAAGGTCTGATAAGCCTCAACGAAGTAGACATTGAAGTAGGCAAGAGGTTAATGCATTACAAGAGGAATGTAAATCTGAAGGATATGAAGAAGAAAGAATTTCCTGAAGAATTTGAATTTCTGGCAGAGATTACAGGAAAATATATCTTGTGCAAAGACACCATACATGATACAGTCAGTGATCTACAATTGAGAGTCATGACTGCAATCGTCATGAAGCAACAGATAAACTTTGGAGCCCTTCTAATTGATTGGCTGACAAAATGGGTGGAGAAGGTTGAGATGAAGAAATCTACAGATAAACCCCTTACAAAAGTTTTTCATGGAAGACTGTTGAGTATTGTGCTAAAGAAGAAACTGGGAAGAAAGATAAAGAATTATGAGGAAGAACCACTGAACGTTCATAAAGTGATGTCCCCACAGTTGTTTATAAATTAGAAGAAAAATCCCAAAGAAAACAAGAGGCTGATAACTACTGGGAGCAACAACAAGGTCTCGACAAAGAAGAGAAAGGCACAAGAGGTGGAAAGCTATCAATCTGATGACTCTATACCAGTAGCAGCCACACCAACAAAGAAGAAGTCCAAGGGTTTGAAGAAAACAGAGGTTCCACCAAGAAGTCTCTCCATTGACAATAAGGAAGTAGGAGAAGAAAAGGTCTCAACTACAGAAACCCCAAAGAGAAGAAGTAACAGATTACTCTAAGGGCCATCCAAAAAGAAAGTAAAGGTAAAAAAGAAGTCAGCCCCAGTTCCCAAAGAAAGTCTATCTTCCAAGGATGAGAGCGTAGAGTCAGGAGATAAGAAGGGAACTGAAAGTCTCAAGACTGAGTCCCCAAAGAGCAAGTCTAGAAATGAAGAAGAATGTACAAGCCCTATGGCTAACTCTCAGAGCATTCACTCTGATGATGAAGAAAGGCCGCAAGATGACACAACTGCATCTCCTACTACAAATACTCCAATAAGCTCACATGATGGTTCCAGAGATGTTGAGTCCAAAGAAGAAGGACCTGCCCCTACTAATGCTGAACATCAAGGAAGCTTGTCTGATGATTCAGAGGCTTCAGATTTTGAAGAAAAAGAAAAGTCTAACTTTCCTATAGCTGAACCTCCAAGGAGAAGAAAGAGCAACAGACTAATTGCTAAATCTGTCCCAAAGAAGCAAAGTGAACACTCTACTGTGATCATTGAAGTGAGTGATGATGAATCTGAATCCAAGAAAGAAGATACTGAAGAAGGTACTAGTGATGAAAATTAGCAAGAATAATTCACTGATGAATCTAATGAAAGAAGTCAGCATGATTCAAGCTTAGAAGGTGAAGAAATGGAGAAAGATTCTGGTTCTACAAATCAGGAATCAAAGGAACCAACAGACTATCTTGTCCTCTCTCCAGCAAGAATTAGCAGAAGAATAGTGGTGGAAGTTTTTGATGAACCACCAGAAGTACAAGTAAAAAGATGGGTAAGCTATGGCAATGAACAACTCAAGGTTGTAAGGATGACTACATATGATGTGTTCAAAAATTGGAACAACATGGAATTAGACTACACTACTATCCTCTACAATCCTGATAACCTTCTGATGAGATGGTTTTTCCCATAGATGCCCTGGTTAAAGGCATATACTGAAAAGGATGGAAGTTACTTCAGTTGGTGTTACTCACAGTTTTCGAGCCTGGAGCTGGTATCACAGAACTTCCAAAGGGTGATGAGATTTGCAACATTGATGATCAAAGACCAGCCTCACTATAAAGTCTATCGATATGCTGGTAACCATTACATTCTCTATGATAGTAGAGTAGGTTCTGATGGCAGAAGGATCATGGCCAAGGACATGATTGTAGAGTCCCTTCACCTTATCACTGAAAATGATCAAGTTCAGTTTGAGAAGCTTCCCTCTGCCCAAGCACAGTTGTCTGATATTCCTTCATCCTCCAACAGCGATTGACACTCAACGATTTTTCATATTCTCATTGCTTTCGAAAATTTGTCAAAGAATGAAAATCGTAGAGTTCAATCTGGTGCTCAACAAGAGGCTGCCCAACCATATAACCAAACTCCTACGGAGCATGAGTTACTGAAGAATTTTGATGAGTTGGTTGAGAAGATATCTATCATCACTGAAGAGTCAAAGGTGTTGACTGAAGCAGGAGACAATGCAGTTCAAAACAGAATTCAAGCCACTATATCTGATATATCTCTCAAAATCAAAGAGAGAGATCAAATCTATCTGAAGGCTATAAATGATCAGAAGGCAGACGCTCTACGAGCACAGAAGGTAAATGAAGAGCAAATCATATCCCTCTCGGACAAGATTGACAATCTGAATCAGTATCTCTCCTTACAAATTGAGCTGAGCCAACAAGAACTTACGATTGAGGTTGGTAACTCATTTTACCTGATGGAGCAACTAGTGTCCAACATGGAGCAGCTTTTAAAAGTGATTAACGACAAAAAGGGGGAGAAAAAGAGACATAGGAAGAAGCACTCAAGGAGGAGCAAGGAGAAAAAAAAGTAAAGAAGACAAGAAGGCTAAGAAAAAGGCAAAAAAGAAGATAGCAGCAGCAGAAGCAGAATCATCATCTGAGGGGAGCTAAAGGATGATGATCCTATGAGTGCAGAGGTTGAGGGGGAGCAGAGTAAAGAAATGAAGTCACCATCCTAGGGGGAGAAGGAGCAAAAGGACTAACTAGATAAGTAGCTGATCAACAGACATCCTGGAAACATACAAGGAGCCAAAAAGGTATGTCTCTAACTAGTTAGGTATGTTCTGGATCCAGGATGAAAAGTGTCATAAGAAGTTAAGTAGCTGATTAACATACATCTTGGAAACATATAAGGAGCCAAAAAGGTACATCTCTAACTAGTTAGGTATGTTCTGGATCCATGATGAAAAGTGTCACAGTTTATTAAATTCCATATTATCATCAATGACATTCATGATTATCTATTTTAGAAATACTGCTGCTCACAGTATATAAGATTCATTCATATCATGCATATGCACTAATTGTTTTTGTCATAATCAAATAGGGGGAGATTGTCAAGAATAAGAATATAAATGTTATTCCTATTTACATATAATTTGATTATGATATATATTAATGAATATGCAAGTATGTTTACATTAAGAAAAGCTGTAAAATCCTTTGATAGATAATAGGAACATATGTACAAGGACTTAGAATGAATTGATCAAATATGTTAGGTTGATCCTACATAAGCAAAACAACTTTGTAAAGTCCTTGAAAAGAAATAATGTATAAAGACTATAAATATAGAAAGATCAAGCTTGTTAGGTTGATCTTATAATGTAATAGATAGGCTGGTCTGATCATCGAGCACTGCACCAGAAATCGTAGTCTGCCAGGAGAGTCAAGGAAAACTCGAGAGCAATCAAGGCGAAATCGTAGTCTATAAGATAGTAGATCTAAGAGTTCGTCGACTGCCAGGAGAGACGAGAAAGGATCGTAGTGTGTCGAGAAGAACTTCCTCGAAGCCGTAGTCTGCTGACGAAGTCATGTTCAAAATCGTAGAGACATCCTGTCTACGAGCCGACTGAGCATCTGTCGAAGCCAAGTCAAGAATCGTAGACTACACTCAGAGTCGTAGAGTCTACTGATCACTTCATAGGCAGAGATTGTAGTCGAGCAAGATCAAATGAAGATAACGAGCATAAAGACAGAAATCAAAGAGTGTTAAGATCTGATCTCGGAGTCGTAGTGTCTGCACAAGCCAAGCTGAATCGTAGAGAGCAGAACTAAGGCTTCAACAGATGTGCTCACAACGCCAAGGCAGAATCGTAGAGCAAACACGATTTTCAACAAATGAGCACTGCCAGAATATCCAAAGTATGAAGCCTTTGGTCTAAGCTGCAGAGATACATCCCACCTAAAGGAAACCAGAGAGCACGTGATGAATGGCATGCAAGCTAACAAAAGATCTAAGCACCAACTCAATCAACATCCAGATTGAGTTGTGAAGCCATTCAAGATGAAGTCATCCACAAGTTGATCAGAAGAACACTTCAGTAACTGACTAAGGAAAGTCAGCAAGTGCAGTAGCTGTCGAAAGAATAGAAGAAAATGATCTTGGGATTAACCAGGATCGTAGTGTTTACTAAACAATTCAGGAACTGATAAAGTGTACACAGAGATACTGGTCAGCTTATGAAGAACAAGGCTAAAGTGATTAAGCATTAGGTCAGTCCATTGATGATAAGTGAATGGGAGATCACAAGGAGAAAGCGAGCTGGGCATGCCATAAATTTGAAGTGTCTTGCTATTCA
Source organism: Panax notoginseng (assembly GCA_016801055.1). Classification (NCBI taxonomy): domain Eukaryota; kingdom Viridiplantae; phylum Streptophyta; class Magnoliopsida; order Apiales; family Araliaceae; genus Panax; species Panax notoginseng. Next base: position 168,594,657 of record CM029013.1, read on the forward strand.
GAAGAGGCCAGAATAAGCAGTCAAGCTGTTAGTTCCTAAGATCAGTCAAAGAAAACAGAAGTGTTGAAGCACTACACAAAAAAAGGATGAGGTGTTCTACATTGAAGATTCGATGAACACTCCACAAGATCGTAGTGTTATCTCAACCTTTCAATGAGCAACATTCAACAGGACACTGCGATTAGGTTCTAGAATAGCTGCATCAGAATCGTAGAGTTCGGTCAACTGAAGATTGAAGTATTGGCAACGGTTCAATCTGAAGACTGATATTCGAACAGAGCTTATTGATAGCATCGATGCAAAAGAACAACCTCTGATCTAGAAATCAGAAGGAGGAAATAAAGTTGACTACCTGCCCGAGACATCAAAGGGACATCTCTGACGGGGTAGGTGAAACAGTAGACTGCGGTGTTAGAAAGTCATAAAGGGGATGTCATGTCACATCTGTAGTCTACACCAAATAACTCGAGATCTGCAAAGCAATTCAAAAAGGTCCCAACAGCTACATTCCAAAGGGAAGGTTATGAAAGAGTATAAATCAACAAGAGCTTTAAAGATCAATTAAAGATGATGATTGCTAAGTTGTAGAATCGTTGAGTTGTTGGAATGCTATTGTTGACTCTATGAGTTCCACCAGAGCTTAACAGAACAAGTCTCAGTGATAGTGAGACTACGAAGGTGGAAGTGAAACAGCTTTGAAGAAGGACTTGAACAGACTAAAGCTTTACTCAACAAAGATGAGAATGCCACTGAAGATGGCAGCTAAGGTGAGAGCTAAGAAGGACAAGAAGATAGCATTCAGACGAGTGGCAGAGCATAAAGAAGATCAAGAGAGGCACTCTACGAATTACCAAGAACCTAAAGCCGAATCGAAAGCTGAAACAGAACAAGTGCAGAACCATGTCTGCAAACAAGTCAAGAAGGGTTCAGAGATTGCTAAGTGCAAGGCGAAGTCTACCAAAAGCCCAAACACTTAGCAACCCCAAATGGTGATGGTGCACAGCTGACATCGTGTGAAAATAAGCAGAACAGAATGAAGATTAGCTGCACCAAAGAAGATGTGGTTCAGACTCGAAGCAAAATGCAAAGAGGACCACACCAAGCTGCTAAGTAAAAAAGATGTTCAAGGTTAAAGACATCTTAGCAGCTCTGCACCAACAACAACAACAATAACAACAACAAGAAGAAGCCAGGGCCTGAGGGGTCCTTGTCCGGAGGGACTAAATAAAGTTCCAAGCCTGCTGGGCTTGAAGAGTTCCTAGGGAACTAAAGGACTTCCAAGGATGCTGGCCTTGAAGAGTTCTTAGTGAACACCACAAAAATAAAGGTCATTGCCGACGGCCCCTGCCGTCGCCAATGACTCTCTTGCCGTCGGCAATGAGGTCATTGGCGACGGCAGTTTTCGTCGTCCCTCCAGTCGCCCAGGAGGTCGTCGCCCCTGGCTCCCGTCGCTCGCCGTCGGGAAGGTGGTCATTGCCGACTGGGTCATTGTCGACGGCTCGCCGTCATAAATGAGTCATTGCCGACGGCCATAACGACGGATGTTTTGTTGCCACTAATCATTATTGAGTTTTAAATTAACAGTCATTGCCGACGGGCTGCCGTCGCCAATGAGTGTCTATTCCCGTCGCCAATGACCTTCAGGTCATTGGCGACGGCCCCCCCGTCACCAATGACCCCGTCACCAATGACCTGCTGGAAAAAAAATAATTAAAAATTACAAAATTCCCCTGTTCATTTACATATATATAATTGTACCTGCTAAAAATTAAAGAAAAACAAATAATGATAATGCACGCATATCAATAACAATCATATCTTTCACCATCAACAATCAATATAGTTAGATACAAAAGTCTAGTATGTACAACTCAAAAGGTATATAAATATATACATAAAAGTCAAAATATAAACATAAACTAACTACAGCCCAAGATCAGGAATGTCAGTGCCACCATCTATCGTACGATCGCCGGTCCCATCGCCTGTCCCATCTCCGGTCCCACCCTCTATTGTCTCATCAGCTCGGCGGTCATCACCATCTCCGCCATGGGCATCGCCTGTACCGCAGCCTCCACCCCCATGAGTTTCCTCAACAAGACCCTACAAAAGTAAAATATTAAAAACAAAGTCAAAAGCTAAGCATATTTAAATTATTTTAGTTTGTGTTCTACAAGTGTGGCAAATATGTTGATAACTCGGCATTCGTATATCGGATTCGAGTCTCGTAAGTTAAAGCACATGTCTAATGCCTATGCGGTGCAACATATGTGTTTGCGTGTCGTTCGGACGATCGAGGCAGGTTTTGGTCTCTTTTTCGGCTTTTTGCCTAACTGTTGGTTCATCGGGCAAACGGGCTGATAACTCGGCATCCGTATATCAGAATTGAGTCTCGTAAGTTGCAATACGTGCCCAATGCCTATGCAGTTCTATGTGTGTGTTTGCGTGTCATTCGGACAACCGAGGCTGGTTTTGGTCTCTTTTTCGACTTTTTGCCTAACTATTGGTTCATCGGGCAAACGGGCTGAGAACTCGGCATTTGTAAATTAGAATTGAGTCTCATAAGTTGTAACACGTGCCTAATGCCTATGCGGTTCTATGTGTATGTTGCGTGTCGTTCAGACGATCGAGACGGGTTTTGGTCACTTTTTTGGCTTTTTACCTAACTGTTGACGAGTTTTGCAATTTGGGCGATAACTCGATCTTCGTATTTCGGAATCGAGTCCCGTAAGTTGTAACACGTGTCTAATGCCTATGCGGTGCTACATGTGTGTTTGCGTATCGTTCGGACGATCGAGGCGGGTTTTGGTCTCTTTTTTGGCTTTTTGCCTAACTGTTGGCGAGTTTTACAATTTGGGCGATAACTCAATCTCCGTATGTTGGAATCGAGTCCCGTAAGTTGCAACACGTGTCTAATGCCTATGCGGTGCTACATGTCTATTTGCGTGTCGTTCGGACGACCGAGGCAGATTTGGGTCTCTTTTTCGGCTTTTTGCCTAACTATCGGCGAGTTATACAATTTGGGCGATAACTCAATCTTCGTATGTCAGAATCGAGTCCTGTAAGTTGAAACACGTGTCTAATGCCTATGCGGTGCTACATGTGTGTTTGCATGTCATTCGGATGACCGAGGCGTGTTTTGGTCTCTTTTTTGGCTTTTTGCCTAACTATTGGCGAGTTTTGTAATTTGGGCGATAACTCGATCTCTGTATGTCAGAATCGAGTCCCATAAGTTGCAACACATGTCTAATGCCTATGCGGTACTACATGTGTGTTTACATGTCATTCGGATGACCGAGGCGTGTTTTGGTCTCTTTTTTGGCTTTTTGCCTAACTATTGGCGAGTTTTGCAATTTGGGCGATAACTCGATCTACGTATGTCGGAATCGAGTCCCGTAAGTTGCAACACGTGTCTAATGCCAATGCGGTGCTACATGTGTGTTTCCGTGTCATTCGGATGACCGAGGCAGGTTTTGGTCTCTTTTTGGGCTTTCTGCCTAACTGTTGGTGTGTTTTGCAATTTGGGCGATAACTCGATCTCCGTATGTCGAAATCGAGTCCCGTAAGTTGCAACACGTGCCTAATGCCTATGTGGTGCTGCGTGTATGTTTTCGTGCCTAATTTTAGTAAGTTTAATGGAAGTTAGGGTTTTATCTTAAGTTTATCTAAGCAATACAATTACAAATTACATAAATTAAATATGGAAATACAGAATTCAATTGTTTTTACCTGTCGAATATGTGGTGGGAAGATGTTGGCCAAGAAAACTGCACACACGCGGATGGCCTTCTCTCGTACTACACCCATGAGGTCGTCAACGGTAGCTGTAGGATCGATAGAGCCGTGAACAACCTCCTGAGCCAGCTGATAGATCCGCTCGCGTGATGGTGCATCTGACTGCACAACACCGCTCGCCATGCACCCCTCTATGATCCGCCGGAAGAAGTCGTCGGATAATGAAGGGCCGACGCCCGATCCACTCGCACCACTACCTCCAGTGGGTGGGCATCGCCGAGATCTCGCAGCAGGGACTAGGGTGTAAGCTGGGACTGTTGGGTTTCGGCACAGAAACGCACAGCGGAAATTAAAATTTTAAAATAATTTCTGAAACCCTAAAACAGGATCCATGCGAAAAATCAATTAATTAAGAGTTTTAGAGATTATACCGAATATGAAAATGAGAATCTGAAATCGACTGCGCCTCGAATCTCCAACGCAATACAAACCGACTGCGTCTCTACGGTATCCACACAAACGCTCCGCGAATCGTCCTACGATCTGCAGAAGAAGGAATCGCGGTACTAGCCACCAAGGATGAGGATTTTCGAAACTGTTTTCTCTAGTCTCTCTCTAAGAGCGGCTAGGGTTTTGTGTTTTGACGTAAAACCTAAAGTAACTGATATATATCATATATATAGCAGTTAGGAGGAATTAATCAAAACCTAATATTATTAAAATCCGAATTTATATATATCTTAATTAAGTCTTACTTAATTAATATACCTATATATAAATTATCCTATTAATTTAAATTCGTAATTTAAAATTCTATCAATCATATTGACATCTTTAAATATTTACAATCTAAATTAATTTCCTTTTAATTACGTTCTTTGTGTGTGACCCTATAGGTTATTGTTACGTTGGCAATAATTTTAAAATCATATTATAAAATTATAAACAGTGAGCGGCATCTAGTAATGCATCACTGCTACCCAAGTAATAATAAGATCGATGATTCGATGCAACCTTTTCGTGATCAATGTTTCAATGTAATTTAATCCTTTTAACCTTAATATCCTAGATTAAACTCGAGTCATGGAATGTGTCATACTCTTCATAATTTAATCTGAGTTTTCTTGATCAATGAGTAGACTATATGAAACAAATCACTATTTGAGCATGGTCATGCATTTCATAGTCCTACTCAATCAAGAGGCCTATGGATATCACCTATAAAATATAGGATGGTTAAATTCCATCTAGATCACTCATATTACTCACACGATTCATAATGAACCCAATAATCACCTTTATAGTCCACCCTATTAAAGGTGACATTTGATGATATCAAAGCACATAAATTCTCGTGTAGTAAAATAGCGGTTTCAGGTCGGAGGACCATTACATCATTGTCACTATGAGAATTGCTAATAACACTTCGCATAATGCTCCATATAGAATTCTCATGGTGGGTCTGTCCAGTACATCGTTCTCTAACATGTACCTATGCATTGACTTAATATCTCATATATTTATGACCAATGAGATTTGGTCATCAGTCAATCTACATACTAGTCTCAATGCATCATTGTTGTCCCATCAACAATGATACTCGACTAGGGACATTTAAGAACAATGATACTAATTGTAATTATATAATCTCATGTCCAAGTCACATACTTGAAACTATATAATTTGTATCACTATTCTAAGGAATTTTATTATGTTAACAATTATATTACGCAGTAATTAAAACCATAATAAAATCATTTATTTATTCAATCAACAATAATATCAAATGTTAAGCAATTATATCAAATAATTGGCCTCTAGGGCATAAACTCTAACAGTCTCCCACTTGCACTAGAGCCAATCACTCATGTATCTAATACCCATGGAACTAATGTGACCGTCGTGCTTCTGCTGCGACAAAGCCTTGGTCAGTGGATCTGCAACATTATCATCTGTTGGCACTCATCCTATATGCACATCTCCTTTGTCAATGATTTCACGGATGAGATGGTACCGCCTAAGTATATGCTTGGATCGTTGGTGAGATCTGGGTTCCTTAGCCTGTGCAATGGCTCCATTATTATCACAGTATAGAGCAACCGGATCAACAATGGTTGGAACAACACCAAGTTCAGTGATGAACTTTTTAATCCATACAGCCTCCTTGGCTGCACTAGAAACAGCAATATACTCAGCCTCTGTTATAGAATCAGCGACTGTCTCTTGCTTCGAACTTTTCCAGCTAACAGCACCACCATTAAGGCAAAACACAAAACCTGACTGAGACTTATAGTCATCATTGTCAGTTTGGAAACTAGCATCTGTGTAACCCTTTACTGCCAGTTCGTCTTCACATCCATATACCAAGAATGAATCCTTAGTCCTTTTCAGGTACTTGAGGATATTCTTGACTGCTGTCTAGTGAGCTTCACCTGGATTCGACTGGTATCTGCTCGTCATGCTCAAAGCATACGAGACATCTGGACGAGTACATATCATTGCATACATGATAGATCCAATTGCCGAAGCATAAGGGATCTTTCTCATATGCTCCTCACCATCTTGTGATTTAGGACATTGGGCCTTAGAGATCTTTATACCATGAGTCACGGGTAAATTTTCTCTTTTCGCCTCTTGCATGCTGAACCGTTTTAACACTTTATCAATATATGTACTTTGACTTAGGCTGAGCATTTTTCTCGATCTATCTCTATAGATCTTGATACCTAAAATATAGGCAGCATCGCCCAAATCTTTCATGGAGAAATATTTTCCTAACCATATTTTTACAGCCTGTAAGGAAGGAATGTCATTCCCAATAATTAATATGTCATCAACATATAATACTAGGAATACAATGTGACTCCCACTAACCTTCTTATATACACAAGGTTCATCTTCATTTTTAATAAAGCCAAATTCTTTGACTGCTTCATCAAATCGAAGATTCCAACTCCGAGAGGCTTGCTTCAATCCATAAATGGATCGCTGCAGCTTACATACCTTTCCAGCATCCTTTGGAATGACAAAACCCTTAGGTTGTGTCATATACACATCCTCAAGTAGATTTCTGTTAAGGAAAGCAGTTTTGACATCCATCTGCCAGATTTCGTAATCATAAAAAGCTGCAATAGCAAGTAAGATCCTGATGGATTTAACCATTGCCACTGGAGAAAATGTTTCATCATAGTCAACACCTTGAATTTATTTGAAACCTTTTGCTACCAGTCGGCCTTTATAGGTTTGTACATTACCATCCATGTCGGTTTTCTTCTTGAAAACCCACTTGCACCCGATTGGTTTTACCCCTTCGGGTGGATCAACCAAAGTCCATACTTGGTTAGTATACATGGAATCCATTTCAGATCTCATGGCTTCAAGCCATCTCTCAGAATCTGGTCCATTCATAGCTTCTTGGTAGGAAGTAGGCTCATCCTGATCTATGAGCATCACATCACCATTTTGAGTCACAAGATATCCATAATATCTCTCGGGCTCTTGGCGTGTCCTACCAGATCTACGAATTCCTTGTGTAATTTGAGCAGGTTCACTTTCCACAATTTCTTGTGGTTCCTGCTCACGTTCCAACTCAGGCTCAATGATATTTTGTGGTTCTCGAATTTCTTCGAGTTCTACTTTCCTCCCACTGTTTCCTTTAGAGACAAATTCTCTTTCTAGAAAAATACCAGTTCGAGCAACAAACACTTTATTCTCAGAAGGTTTGTAGAAATAATACCCTTTTGTTTTTTTTGGGTATCCCACAAAATTACATTTGTCAGATTTGGGTCCGAGCTTATCAGAATCCAGACGTTTTACAAACGCCTCGCATCCTCAAATCTTCATGAACGACATACTAGGGCGTTTCCCAGTCCACATCTCATATGGTGTCTTCTGAACCGTCTTTGTAGGAACACGGTTAAGTGTGAATGCAGCTGTCTCTAGGGCATGACCCCAGAAGCTTATTGGAAGATCTGCATGACTCATCATTGATTGTACCATGTCCAACAAGGTTCGATTCCTCCTCTCAGACACACCATTCCATTGTGGTGTTCCAGGTGGAGTGAGCTGTGATATAATACCACACTCCTTTAGAAGGTCATCAAAGTCTTGGCTTAAGTATTCACCTCCTCGATCGGATCGAAGGGCTTTTATGCTTTTGCCAAATTGGTTTTGAACTTCATTCTTGAATTCCTTAAACTTTTCAAAGGATTCGGATTTGTGTCTCATTAGATACACATATCCATATCTACTGAAGTCGTCAATAAATGTAATGAAGTAATAAAACCTACCTCTTGCTAACGAACTCATCGGTCCACATACATCACTATGTATAAGTCCCAATATATCGCTAGCCCGTTCACTGTGTCCAGTGAAAGGGGCTTTAGTCATCTTGCCTAATAAACAAGATTCGCATTGTTCATATGATTCAAAATCAAATGAATCCAAAAATCCATCTTTATGGAGTTTTGATATGCGTTTCTCATTTATATGGCCCAAACGACAGTGCCAGAGATATGTCAGATTTGAATCATTTGATTTAAATCGTTTTGTGTTTATGTTATAGATAGGCATTTCTAAATCAAGAATATAAAGACCGTTAAACAATTGTGCAACACCATAGCAAATATCATTTAAGTAAAACGAACAACCATTGTTCTTAATTATAAATGAAAAACCTTTCTTGTCCAAACAAGAAACAGAAATAATGTTTTTGTTTATAGCAGGCACAAAATAACAATCTTCTAATTCTAAAACTAGCCCAGTGGGCAAAGATAAATGATAAGTTCCTACGGCCAGTGCAGCAACTTTTGCTCCATTCCCAACTCGTAGGTCAACCTCTCCTTTCGCCAAAGTCCTACTCCTTTGGAGTCCCTGCACATTAACACAAATGTGAGAACCACATCCAGTATCCAATACCCATGATGTAGAAGTAGACAAATTGACTTCTATAACATAAATACCTGAATCAGAAGTCGTACTTCCTTTCCTTTTCTTCACTTCTTCCAAATAAGCATGACAGTTCCTTTTCCAGTGTCCAGGTTTTCCATAGAAGTGACATTCACCTTCTTTAGCCACCCCACCTTTAGGTTTTAAAGCCTGTTTGGTTTTGGAATTGGGTTTGGCAACAGACTTAGATCCTATCTTCTTTTTGCCTTTCCAATTTCCCTTAGCATTCCCCTTTTGCACCATCATTATGGGAGCGGGTCCTGCCTTTTTCATGTTGTTCTCTGCAGTTCTTAACATGCTCAACAACTCAGTAAGGGGTTTCTCAATTTCATTCATAAGATAGTTCATAACAAATTGAGAGTAGCTGATGTTCAAAGATTGTAAAACAAGATCAGTTTGGGCTTCCGGAGTGATTGGAAAACCTAACCTATCAAGGTACTCAATATACCCAATCATTTTCAGCACATGTGGACCAACTGGATCACGTTCACCCATCTTGCAGTGATACAACTTTTTGCTTGTATCATATCTCTCCTGTCGAGCATGCCCTTCGAACAATTTCTTGAGATGCTCGATCATCTCATAAGCATCCATTAACTCATGTTGCTTCTGAAGCTCAGCGTTCATGGTTGCTAGCATGAGACAACTCACGTCCAGAGCATCATCTTGATGCTTCTTGTAAGCATTATGCTCCGCACGTGGTGCAGTGACAGCCGGTGCTGCAGGAATGGGCCCATCAAGGACATATAGCTTACGCTCTTATTTGAGGACAATCCTCAAGTTCCTGTGCCAGTCAAGGAAATTAATCCCACTCAGCTTGTCCTTCTCAAGGACTGATCGTAGTGAAAGACTACTTGTGTTGTTGTTGTTGTTTGCCATTGATATCTACAATTTATAAGTGCCAAAATAATAAGTCAAATTGCAGAGTTGATATTATGTAATTGATAATAGTATATTCAAAATATACCTCTCACTATTTTATTCAAATTAATAGCCCTCACCATTAATTCGGAAAGTATTTTCTATTAAATCTTTCTAGTGAGCCAAGATCCATATTTCATTATGACTTAAGTTAGCTTTGGCTAATCTCTTAAAACATAATTATTTAGGTAGACAACCCTTTGTCAATTATATCATATATAACTCCTGGATAGTTTGGTAAACAACAATTGTTTTTAGTCCATCTAATGGTACCTACCAAACTCTATGTCTCTAAGTCCACAATCCTATTGAGATAACTTAGTTAAGTCGGCCCCAATGATTTTAACAGTTTGGATATCACAATTATCCTATCGCATCTTACCTAGATAAATAGGGTACTTTGCTTTGACAAACCTACATCTATTGATCAAGGTCTTGATGAGTGTTATTCATTGGAAGGCATCTGATTTAGACTTAATAATTTAATGAGGGATTTTATTAATTAATTTAGATCTCACCAATTTTAATCTTATTAAGCATGCACATTATTTATAATATCATATCGCATACAAGTATAAATTAAGTGCAAAATTAAATGTGTCACAGTTATGGCCCAATCCACTGTCAATCTTTTCAAGGTAATGAAAGATTGAAGGTCAATCTAAGGTGGTAAAAGATCTTAAAATAAATAGCCTCCTTGGAACTTCCTCAAGCATGTGCCTCCTCTCCATCTTGACATCTTCATCAATTATAGATTATTACATGACATAAAGAAACCTCGAGTTACACTCGAGGGGATTTAGATGAGAAGAGAATATTACATCAGAATTTATAGAAAGGCACGACATGCAAGCCGTATTTCAAAACCAAAAACCACTAACCTATGGGTCAAAAGGCCATAACTGTGCACCATGCATATCACAATAAGCACATAACAATTTATATATAATTAAAGAAAACAATATATAACATATAGGGGACACGACCATCGTACGCTACGACGGGGGGGTCCAAGGGGGGGTCTCCCCCCCTGGCGGTGGTCGGGGGCAGCGCCCCTGGAAAAATTTTTCGAACTACAATCTGTATTGCAGAATTTTTCCATAAAATCTCTGAAACAGTTTCAGAATCATACATTTTAATCCACCAAAACACCCATAATAACAAATCATATAATACCAGTTTCAATTTAATCATATTAAAACGAATAACGGTACACCCAGAATTTATCATATATTTCCAGTTTCGATTAATCATATTAAAACGATTCTTCATGTTTCTAATCCGATTAGAACAGTTATATTGTTATTCCACCGATTAAAGATACGATTAACAGTATCATCATATATATTACCAGAATACACATAACACGTGTCTAATGCCTATGCGGTGCTATATGTGTGTTTCCGTGTCATTCGGATGACCGAGGCAGGTTTTGGTCTCTTTTTGGGCTTTCTGCCTAACTGTTGGTGTGTTTTGCAATTTGGGCGATAACTCGATCTCCGCATGTTGAAATCGAGTCCCGTAAGTTGCAACACGTGCCTAATGCGTATGTGGTGCTGCGTGTATGTTTCCGTGCCTAATTTTAGTAAGTTTAATGGAAGTTGGGGTTTTATCTTAAGTTTATCTAAGCAATACAATTACAAATTACATAAATTAAATATGGAAATACAGAATTTAATTGTTTTTACCTGTCGAATATGTGGTGGGAAGATGTTGGCCAAGACAACTGCACACACGCGGATGGCCTTCTCCCGTACTACACCCATGAGGTCGTCAACGGTAGCTGTAGGATCGATAGAGCCGTGAACAACCTCCTGAGCCAGCTGATAGATCCGCTCGCGTGATGGTGCATCTGACTGCACAACACCGCTCGCCATGCACCCCTCTATGATCCGCCGGAAGAAGTCGTCGGATAATGAAGGGCCGACGCCCGATCCACTCGCACCACTACCTCCAGTGGGTGGGCATCGCCGAGATCTCGCAGCAGGGACTAGGGTGTAACCTGGGACTGTTGGGTTTCGGCACAGAAACGCACAGCGGAAATTAAAATTTTAAAGCAATTTTCGAAACCCTAAAACAGGATCCATGCGAAAAATCAATTAATTAAGAGGTTTAGAGATTATACCGAATATGAAAACGAGAATCTGAAATCGACTGCGCCTCGAATCTCCAACGCAATACAAACCGACTGCGTCTCTACGGTATCCACACGAACGCTCCGCGAATCGTCCTACGATCTGCAGAAGAAGGAATCGCGGTACTAGCCACCAAGGATGAGGATTTTCGGAACTATTTTCTCTAGTCTCTCTCTAAGAGCGGCTAGGGTTTTGTGTTTTGACGTAAAACCTAAAGTAACTAATATATATCATATATATAGTAGTTAGGAGGAATTAATCAAAACCTAATATTATTAAAATCCAAATTTATCTATATCTTAATTAAGTCTTACTTAATTAATATACCTATATATAAATTATCCTATTAATTTAATTTCGTAATTTAAAATTCTATCAATCATATTGACATCTTTAGATATTTACAATTTAAATTAATTTCCTTTTAATTACGTTCTTTGTGTGTGACCCTATAGGTTATTATTACGTTGGCAATAATTTTAAATTCATATTATAAAATTATAAACAGTGAGCGGCATCTAGTAATGCATCACTGCTACCCAAGTAATAATAAGATCGATGATTCGATGCAACCTTTTCGTGATCAATATTTCAATGTAATTTAATCCTTTTAACCTTAATATCCTAGATTAAACTCGAGTCATGGAATGTGTCATACTCTTCATAATTTAATCTGAGTTTTCTTGATCAATGAGTAGACTATATGAAACAAATCACTATTTGAGCATGGCAATGCATTTCATAGTCCTACTCAATCAAGAGGCCTATGGATATCACCTATAAAATATAGGATGGTTAAATTCCATCTAGATCACTCATATTACTCACACGATTCATAATGAACCCAATAATCACCTTTATAGTCCACCCTATTAAAGGTGACATTTGATGATATCAAAGTACATAAATTATCGTGTAGTAAAATAGCGGTTTCAGGTCGGAGGACCATTACATCATTGTCACTATGAGAATTGCTAATGACACTTCGCATAATGCTCTATATAGAATTCTCATGGTGGGTCTGTCCAGTACATCGTTCTCTAACATGTACCTATGCATTGACTTAATATCTCATATATTTATGACCAATGAGATTTGGTCATCAGTCAATCCACGTACTAGTCTCAATGCATCATTGTTGTCCCATCAACAATGATACTCGACTAGGGATATTTAAGAACAATGATACTAATTGTAATTATATAATCTCATGTTCAAGTCACATACTTGAAACTATATAATTTGTATCACTATTCTAAAGAATTTTATTATGTTAACAATTATATTACGCAGTAATTAAAACCATAATAAAATCATTTATTTATTCAATCAACAATAATATCAAATGTTAAGCAATTATATCAAATAATTGGCCTCTAGGGCATAAACTCTAACAGGGACATGAGGAATGCCCACAACTCTACCCTTCTTCGGTCCCCCTGTAGCCTGCAGCCAGTCCTCTTTCTCCTCGTCCGCACGCGTAGAGTCGTCTACTTGAGTGTCACCTCTCTGGCTTCTCTGGGCCACTGCAAGATCCTCGAACCGTCGCTGAAAAAAAATACATTAGTGGATGATACGTAAAGTATAAAATGAAATAATGCAAAGAATATCCGAATTTTTAATACATACTAAATAAGAGAATTAAATAACTTACAGCAATGCGTTATGCCTCAGGTGAGATATAACCACCATCACCTTTCTTTTGGTGGGCGTGCCACCAAAACTCCAAGCGGGAGGGTGCATGCTTTAAACTCACCTCAAGTCTCTCCCGGTACAGGTCGTACGACTGAGACCCAGTGCAGTGTGTGAGACGACTCTGCTATTGGGCAACTGAACGTTGTGCTGACATCTTCTTGAAGGCCTCACCGTCCCAAATGATGCACATCTAGTCCCACACCGCAACAGCTATGAAATCTGGTCAGACATCCTTAAGTGTTTGTCCATCAGCCATCTTCGTCTGGGCCTTCTTCTTCCAATCGTAGACCCACTTGTGCCAATTCATCTCTAGTTATCTGTGTAGAACAGTCATGCCATGGGCTTCCTGCCCGTCCTCAAAACGATAATATCTCTGCATATTACACATTAAGAAGCTTAGTAAACAACATAAATAAAAGAGGTAACATAAATCAAAGAGGTAACAGTATATTCAAATGGAATATAAAACTAGCATACAAATGATTGACATCCTACCCTAAACTCAGTAATAATCAACTGACGTGTGCGGTCATCCACATCCGCCCACCTCATCCACGGGCTTGAGAATCAGTTGCGGACGATCCCAAGCAATGTGTTCCTTGGCGTGGCGTCAAGGATACTACAATTGAAATTAATACATTGCAAATTACAAAGAATATATATTTAAAAACTAAGTACTTATATTATAGTAATACTATATAGGATTATGAAATAACCTATGAGTCCCAACACGACATATAAGTGGCGCCTGGGGGGGATTCCCTAGCAAGCCGCGTGCTAGTCCCCGCGGAGGCCTACATCGATCACCTATGTAGTGAAATACATCAATATTTATATAAACGAATATAATGACAATACAATATAAAATAAAAAATAATAAGATGAATCCCAATAAAATATGTAATTATACCTGACGATCCGGCCTGATCATCACACGTAGAATCGCCACGGTCCCCAAGACCTGTACGCCCACCACGATCGCCGTGTGGTGTGCGCGCCATATGTATGTATACCACCGAAACAAAAAAAAATACTATATTGATACAACTAAGAGAATGCAACATACAATAAAAGAGGGATAACATAGAGGATAACATACAGATACAGATAAAAGAAGATAACATATACTGTCAAATCATATGTATGTATACATACGTAAATACTATATTTGTGAACAGTAACAAAGAGGATAACATATAGATACAATTAAAAGAATGAAACATAAATAGTAACCTAAAAGGATACAACATAAATCGATGTAATAAAAGCTACACAGACTCTTCATAATTTGCCCTAAAATACTAGTTACAGAAAATTATACGATTACTTTTGTTTGTAAAAATGATAGATGTAATAAAATTATACATTAAGTGTAATAGTAATGGTTTAAACGATACAATGGGCAAATTTTATTTATTTGTACCTCAATTCTTTATATATATATCAACTCCAGTAGGTTTACTTATATGAAAGTTTCATAAATAGTAAACTCTGACTTTCTCACAATATCTTCTGTTGAGTCCGATTGCAAACACATGAATTTTCCCAATACTCCAAACACATTTCTTCTTACAAAATGATTTACCACATAAATTACTACGTCAATTAATCATAGGCAGGAATAGGGATGGATCCACGAACGACAATCAAAGATTTGCTAGCTTTCTTTCTTTATGAACAGAGACAAATATATATATATATAGTTGGATCTAACTCATAGCAGGAGCAGGAGGATCCTAATTAGCTTCTTTATATGATTTTAATGTAAATTTTTGTAAATTAAGGCAACTTAGGTTCCAAACCTCCTTTAAGAGCTAAGACAAACATTACTTACCATTTCTATTTGGTTGAACCACTATCTTTTGATTGATGTTGCTCCGTGTACTTGTTATTTAGATATATTTTTCATAACATCTATTGATTTGCTCTTGATTACTATGATTAGATATTAATATCATTCATACCTAATTAGTCTGACAACATGTTGAGATTGGACTTCATATGATTAGATTGAATGTTAAGCTTCTTTATTATAAAAAAAACTCATATTTTAATAGCTCAAGTACACATAATGTCTCATATAGTTTTGAATTTTTGTATAAAAATTAAAATGGGTTTAGAATGTACAAGGCACGGTCAAAGCTCAAACCAATTTCATCTCAACCTTATTCTTTATGAACTCAAGCTTAACCCAAGGCTTGAAAGCTACTAGTGATAACAAAAAATTTAACCCCCAAAGAATAAAAAATATAAATAAACTTAACCCAAGGCTTGAAAGCTACTGCAATATATATACATACACTGCAATATAATTTTCATGTAAACTTGCAAATATTTGAAATTGCAATAAGGTCTTGTACACTGCAATATTCCGACTTAAAATTTTCATGTAAACTAGCAAACATTTGAAATAGTAATACACTACAATGCAATTGGTATTTGGGGAAAATAGAGTGAAATTGTAGAGGAAGGGATTATTAGGTTATATTTGGGGGAAAATTGAAATTGGAAAGACATTACCTTGCTCAGTCGAGAGATGACGACGAGAAGAGAGGCGGCGACGGCAAGAGAGGACCAGTGGGCGACGGGAAAGAGCAGCCGGCGACGGCGCGAGGAAGAAGAAGGAGAAAATGAACAGGAAAAATGAAAAAAAAATCTTAGTTAGCGAAAGTAAATAAAAACTCATTCTCGACGGCACTCAATACCGACGGCAAAGGCCGTCGCCTATGCCCTTTTCCCATCGTGCCAAAAAATTTCCACCAAATTTAGCCCCAGGAAGGGTCATTCTCGATGGGCCTCATTAGCGACGGCTATGCCGTCGGCAATGAGGTCATTGGCGACGGGGATACGGCCTCTGCTAATACGGCCATCGCCAATGACCCGTTTTCTTGTAGTGGAACTGAAGTTCCAAGGCTGCTGGCCTTGAAGGAATTTTAGTGATTCAGGGCGCTACCTTTCCTTGGTGGAAATCTTGCTAGTTGAAAGCAGAAGAGTGGATTAAGAGATTGAGTCTCTGAACCACTTAAAATCCCTTGTGTCATTTACTTTATGTCATTTACATTATGTACTTAACTGCTATAACTACTATGTATGTTTTAACTGCTTACCATTTAACTAACTCTAAGAATAATATATGTATGATTATGAATATATCAATGAAGGAGATCTTTTACTTATTCTGCTATTCTTGAAAAGATTCTTATGTTTGTCATATGCTAAATCCTTAGCAATACAAACGAAACAAGAAAAGTATTTGAAATTAAAAGGATCTATTCAATCCCCCTTTTAGATCTATTGTATGCCTACTAGGAACTAACAGGCGCCATGTGGGAAAACCTTTTTAATCGTGAATGACTCCGACCATTGGGAATTGAGCTTTCCAAGAAATAATCTCAGTCGTGAGTTGAACAATAATACCGATTGTCCCGATTCAAACTTTATCTGTAAAATTTTCTGGTCGTGCCACTTCTTGACTTTTTTTTATACAGCTTCGAGTTCTCATATGCTTGCAGTCTGAATTCATCGAGTTCGTTTAATTGAAGTAACCTCTTTTCTCCTGTAGCTGTTTGATCAAAGTTGAGTTTCTGAATTTCCCAGTATGCCTTACACTGTAATTCTACAGTGAGGTAACACGTTTTCCCGTAGACCAACTGATATGGAGACATCCCAATTGGCGTCTTGTATACTATCCTGTAAGCCCATAGTGCGTCGTCCAATTTTAGAGACCAATCTTTTTTGCTCGGGTTTACTACCTTCTCTAATAAAAATTCACCTCTATGTTGGAAACCTCGGCTTGACCACTCGTCTGGGGCTGATATGTTGTTAAAACCCTATAATTGACCTCATACTTCGCTAAGAGAGCTGTAAATGAGAAGTGACTTCCCTCGTCACTTGTGATTGCTCTTGGTGTGCCAAACCTTGTGAAGAAGTTCTTTTGTAGAAACTTAAGAACCACTTTGGCGTCGTTTGTAGGGAGTGCTACATCTTCCACCCATTTTGATATATAGTCCACAACAAGAAAAATGTACAAGTTGTTGAATGAGGGAGGAAAAGGTCCCATGAAGTCCATTCCCCATACATCAAAAACCTCAACTTCCATGATCGTGTTGAGCGGCATTTCATTCCTTTTTGAGATGTTGCCCACCCTTTGGCATCTATCACAGTTTTTTACGAACTGGTCTGCATCCTTGAACACAGTACGCCAGTAGAATCCTGCTTGAAGTACCTTGGCCGCTATCCGCTCACTCCCATAATGTCCTTCATACGCAGATGAATGGCATTCATGCAAGATATTCTTTACTTCGTTGTATGACACACATCTACGAATCATTTTGTCTGCACACTATTTGAATAAATAGGGCTCGCCCCATATGTACCACTTGACGTCATGTAGGAACTTCTTCTTTTACTGACGTGTCAGATCAGGGGGAAGGATTTTACTCACCAAGTAATTGGAAAAGTCTGCATCATCCTTGATTAGACACTTATATGCCCCATCCTTGTTTGGATTTTCTAATCGTGAAAGATGATCTTCCACTTGATTTTCTGTCCCCTTCCTATCCTTTATTTCCAAATTAAATTCCTGAAGGAGAAGGATCCATCTTATTAATCTAGGCTTAGCATCCTTCTTTGAGATTAAATATCAAATAGCCGAGTGATTCGTATATACCACACCTTTGTTCCTATTAAATAAGCATCCGTGAGGGTTTTACTTCCATAGTATATGACGTGGAATATCTTTTCTCGGCATTGACCCAAAACAGCCCCTACTGCGTAGTCGCTAGCATCGCACATTAACTCGAAAGGCATTGTCCAATCCGGTGCTACGATCACGGGAGCTATAGTCAACTTCTTCTTCAATTGCTCAAATGCTGACTTACATTCCTCATCAAACTTGAAAACTACATCTTTTTTTAAGAGACTACATAATGGTTTTGCAATCTTAGAGAAATCTTTAATAAACCTTCGGTAGAATCCAGCATGTCCAAGAAAATTGCGGATTCCCTTGACTGTAGTTGGTGGTGGAAGATTCTCAATTATGTCCAGTTTTTCTCTGTCAACCTCTAAGCCCTTCGCAAAGACCTTGTGCCCCAAGATTATTCCTTCTTCAACCATAAAGTGGTATTTTTCCCAATTAAGCCCCAAATTCATTTACACGCATTGCTTCAAGACTATGACCAAGTTCTCTAAATAGACATCAAAATTATCTCCATAGACGGAGAAGTCGTCCATGAAAACTTCCACATTCTTCTCTACCATATCCGAGAAGATAGCCATCATACATCTTTGGAACATTGCTGGTGCGTTACATAAACCTAAAGACATCCTCATGAATGCAAAGGTGTCGTATGGGCACATGAAAGTGGTCTTCTTTTGATCTTCAGGAGCTATGACTTTTTTATTGTACCCTGAGTATCCATCCAGTAGACAGTAGTATTCATGCCCAGCTAACCGGTCCAACATCTGGTCAATGAAGGGTAGAGGAAAGTGATCCTTCTGGGTTGCCTTATTCATCTTTCTGTAGTCCATGCAAACCCTCCATCTGGTCACTGTCCTCGTTGGAATCAGTTAATTGTCGTCGTTCTTAACCACTGTCATTCCACCTTTTTTTGAAATGCATTGAACTAGACTGACCCATACACTGTCTAAAATTAGGTAAATAATTCCCGCATCTAACCACTTCAGTATTTCTTTCTTTACTACTTCTTTCATGATTGGATTTAGTCGTCTATACTGTTCCACTGTTGGCTTGGCATCCTCTTCCATGAGAATCTTATGCATGGAAAAGGAGAGGCTGATCCCCTTTATATCGGCACTTGTTCACCCTATCGCAGACTTGTATTCTCTCAAAATCCTTAGCAATTTACTTTCCTACAATTCGTTAAGCGCAGATGCAATAATAATAGGTAAAGTATTTGAATCACCCAAATAAGCAAACCTGAGGTGTTTAGGAAGCAGTTTGAGCTCAAGAGTGGGTGGCTCCTCAAGTGAAGGTTTCATCTGAGCTGAAGCTTTTTCTTCCGTGTGTAGTGGCTCGAACGGAACCTTGAATCTACTAACTCGAGGCAAAGAATCCAGCATGTGCTAGTAATCCACAAACTTTGGATCATCCAAATCCTCATCCCCCAGTAAGGTGTTTTCCAAAGGATCTCTGATCAAACTTTTAACCAGGTCTTCATTAATTATCTTGTCGATCACATCCAACCGAAAACATTCCTCCTCATCTGTAGGAAACCTCATGGCTTTAAACACATTGAATTTGACTTCCTGATCTTGAACCTTCATCGTTAATTCCACTTTCTGAACATCGATGAGAGTTCTACCTGTAGCCAAAAATGGTCTTCCTAGTATGATTGGGATGTTTTTGTCTTCTTCATAATCCAAAATCATGAAATGTACTGGGAAAATAAATTTATCCACCTTAACCAAGATGTCTTCCACAATTCCCCTTGGATAGGTCACTGATCTGTCCGCTAACTGTAGAGATATGTTTGTAGGCTTCGGAGCTGGCAAACCTAACTGAGTATATACTTACAACGGCATTAGATTTACGCTCGCCCCCAAGTCACACAAACATTTGTTGAAGGCCATGTTTCCAATTGTGCAAGGAATGGTAAAACTCCCCAGGTCCTTTAACTTCAGAGGTAACTTTCTCTGTAGAACTGCACTGCATTCCTTCGTCAACGCTACACTTTCGTAATCCTCTAACTTCTTTTTCATTGACATAGTCCCCTTCATGAATTTAGCATAAATTGGCATTTGTTCTAAGGCTTCTACGAAAGGAATGTTAATCTGAAGTTTCTTAAAAACTTCTAAAAACTTTGAAAATTGCTTGTCTAGTTTTTGTTTCTGAACTCTTTGTTGAGATTTTGGTGGAGGATACACAACTAGCTCAACCTCTGTCTTGCTCTTGTCCACTTGCTTTTCTTTACCATATTTCCCCTCAACCACTTTGTCCTCACTTTCTTTGTCATCTTTATTAGCTTGATTTTTTATGTTCTGCTCCTCAAGATGATTTTCACTCCTCAACATGATCGCTTGACACTGCTCATGATTTTTCCTTGGATTTTTCACAGTGTCACTAAGTAGAGTTCCTTGTGGCCTATTATTCAATGCAAAAGTCAGCTGTCCCATCTGATTTTCTAAGTTCTTGATGGCCACTGCTTGTGATTTCATTGATGCTTCTTGCAATTTCATGGCCGCCTCATTGCTCGATATGTATTTCAACAACAGCACTTCTAAATCTGTCTTTTTCTCTTGGTGCGGAGCTGCTTGTTGATATTGATTCTGAAATCCCGGGGGATAAGATGGTCGTGGAGCTTGCAGATTCTGGTTGTTACTCCATGAAAAATTTGGGTGATTCATATTCCCCGGATTGTAGGCATTCTGATACATGTTCTGTGGAATCTTGTTGTAGCTACCCACAAATTGTACTGAAGCTGGGTTAATAGCACAATGTTCCGTAGGATGTTCCCCCACACACAATTCACAAATAAACACAATATGTTGAGTTTGTGCACCCGACAAAGCATCTACCTCATTTGATAGTGTTAAAATTTGAGCCGCTAATTATGTTACCCCATCTACCTCTAAAACCCCAGCTACCTTAGGTTGTGTCATTCTCGTTGTGGGCCGCTGGTAGTTGTTAGCTGCCATTATTTCTATTAGCTCATACGCCTCCTCATAGCTCTTGGTCATAAACGCTCCACCCGAAGCTGCATCTATGCTAGTCCTGAGATTCCCATTCAATCCATTGTAAAACGTATTCATCAGCAGCCATTTAGGTAATCCATGATGTGGGCACTTTTTGAGCAATTCTTTGTACCTTTCCCATGCCTCATACAATGACTCCTCATGCTGCTGCTCAAATATGGTAATCTCGTTTCTCATCTTCGCAGTCTTAGCTGGTGGGAAAAACTTAGTCAAGAACTTTTGAGCGAGGTTGTCCCACGTAGTAATTGACCTTGGCGGTAGATAGTGTAACCAACTTTTTGCCTTGTCCCGCAGTGTGAACGGGAACAAGCAAAGTCTGACTGCATCATCTGACACCCCATTGTATCTGAAGGTGTCACATATCTCTAAAAAGCTGACTAAATACTCATTTGGATCGTCATTGGCTAATCCCCCTAACTGTACCGAGTTTTGTATCATCTGTATGGTCCCAGGCTTGATCTCAAAAGTGTTTGCAGCAATCGCCGGCCTGGTGATACTTGACTGAAGCTCGGTCACCTTGGGAGTGGCATAATCCCTTAGCGCTTTTTGATCTTCTGCAGCCATTATTTCTTCCTTATCAAAGTTCTAGAAGTTTTCCCTAGTTTCTTTAATCCACTTACCTAGCCTTTGAAACCATTTCTCGATATCGTCCTCGAAAGGAAGCAAGTCTGACTTCTTAGACTGAGTTTGCATAAACTAACTCAAAGAACCTGAAACAAGAAAGAGAAAAACAAAAAGAAATTTTTTTTTAAGTAAAACTGATATTGAAAAGTATTAAAATCAAAACTATTCCCCGGCAACGGCGCCAAAAACTTGTTGGTCGAATTCTAATTACGCACAACACGCAAGTATACGTGGTCAACAAGCAATATAATGATAAGAAAAGAATCGTTCACATAGAGAATAGTAAGAAATTAATCCTAACAATTACTAGTTTTATATTAACCCAATTTTATTAAAGTATCCAAATCAATGATTATAAATAAAACTAAAAATACCAATTAATCAACATAACTTAAAAAACATAATTTCAAGTAAATAATGGGGAATTAGGCTTACAACTTCACTTTAAGTCTCATTCCAATTATCACACCTTATTCCAGTTTAATTCACTATCTCAATTTATTAATCAAGAACACTTATGTAGAATTAGCCATCTCTCAATGCACTAACACCATATTAACTTAAATCCACAAATTAGATAGAATTAAGCCAAACACCTTAATTAACTAATTTACTATATCTCTATGTGAATTAAAATTAAAAAGAGTTTAAATTCCAAGTTCTTTACCCGATTACATGCGATGCTAGGTATATCTATATCCTAACATAAATCAAGATTCCATTAAATCAAGAATTCAAGAGCACATGCTATTGTGATTAAGTCTAGATTCATGCATCATCTCTCGATTCCATACAAATCAACATAAAATTGGTGATCAAGCAATTTATAAATTAAATACAAATCACAATAGATAAATTGAATTAATAATTTATTAAACCCAAATCAAGGCATGATAATTATCATTCAACATTAAAGATCCATTGCAAGCCTAAAAAATAATTTAGTTCATAATTAATGAATTAAAAACAGAATAAAGTAAAGAAATCATCATCCCAATTACAAGACTAAAATTAAAAAGAAGAATAGTACTACACCACACTTCTTAGCCTTCAAATCTATAATTTTCGTAAAAATCCTCTCTTCCTTTGTTCCTCCAAGATCTTCCTTCAATTCTGGCTCTCCCAAGTGTAATTCAGTTGTTGGATAAGTTCAGCACACTACTCATTGGCATAAGTTAATTCAGCTGAACCAAATCCAATCCCTATCCGTATCAAAGCCATCCCATAGGAATTCTAATAAAAATCAAACTCCTATTTGTGCCCAACAAAATTTTAAGAAAAGAAACCTAATTAATAAGAAATAACTTCCTTGCCACACTCCTAACATGACCCTATTTGTAAGACCCCAACTTTTATAAATAAAGATGAATTTTCTATAAATATCATTTTTTAATATTATGGAGTTAATTTGATATAATGTTATAGTTGTGGGTAATATTTATAAATTTTGCAAAGTACGCAAGTTGTTATATAATATTCTATTGGTCGGGGAATATTCGTTTTAACAGGGAATATTCGTACAACGACACAATCATTGGTGGACCCCACAATGGAATTATTATCGGATTGAGAAAACGATAAAAATATTTTATTAAAAATAACGGTGGAAGTTTTACCATTAATACTGTTGAACTACTCGGTAGTAAAAGTACAGTAATACGTGTGGTTGAATAGTAGCACACGGTATTGATTATTAATGCTTATGTGAGAAGTCACGCAGTTTGATTCAATTATTGTCAGTTAATAATATGAATTATTTAGCGATAATGAAGTTTTGTTTTATTCGTATTATTAACGTAATAAAACAAAAATATCTTTTTATATAAAACAGAATACTTTATTAAAGTTATTCTGTAAATAGAATATATTATATTTTATTTAAAAAAAATTTCTTTAAATATGGACCGTCAGATCAAAGTAATCAATCTGGACCGTTCATGGATTAGTTACTATGCATTCTATTTTTCTATAAATAGCAGCTCATTCCTTCATTATTTCTTACGAATTCACTGAACTCTAGAGAGAGAAACTATAGAGAGAAACTATAGAGAGAGAGAAGAAAAGTATTCTGCTACTTAACTACTTCCTTATTTCAGTTCTTCTTTAAAACGGTAAGGGGTGTTATTCTTTCTTATTCATGAAGAGAACTGTTGTTATTCCATTTCTTATTATTCTGTTGGAATAACCTATATACGCGGTCTACCCTATACTTGGTGACATTCTTCTATTATTCTGTTGGAACATCCTGTCTGTGTATTTTACACCGGACCTGGTTCCGTTTTTATTATTATTCTGTTGGAACATCCTGTCTGTGTGTTTTACACCAGACCTGGTTTTGTCTTGTTATTATTCTGTTGGAACATCCTGTATGTGCATTTACGCCGGACCTGGTTCTATTATTTATTATTCTGTCGGAATATCCTGTCTGTGCGTTTACGCCGGACCTGGTTCCATTATTTATTATTCTGTCGGAATATCCTGTCTGTGCGTTTATGCTAGTTCCATTATTTATTATTTTGTTGGAATAACATGTCTGTGCGGTCTATCGCATGCCGGGTGATTTCTTTTGTTATTCTATTCTTTATTATACTCAGTTGGTTAAGTTTTAACTTCTATACTCCATGAAATTAGTGGAATATCTTTGATAATTGCGGTTCATCCAGTATCTTTTCTTGAAAATATTCTTCTAAGCATTCTTGAATTTTACTCCACAAAGCAGTATCATGTTGACAATTTGGACGTTGTTAATTCTTGGATAAATTAATTCTTGAACTTGTTTTATTGAATTCTTATATCATTGTCATCATCCTCATGTTTATAAAAGGTTGAAAGTCATCTATGGCATGTAATGCATATATGGACTTGGTATGATTATAACCAGGGATTATTCGGTGTAATCATGACCGTAATGTTACGAATGATGTGGTAAAAGTCCTCGTTGGCCCGTAGTGCATTGATGGACAGTTGTTGGCATAATCATGACCATTAATGAATACACGAATATCCTTGGCCGTAGTGCAGGGGTGATTCGATGATGTCGATTATTTTATTAAGCTGAGTCCCAGCGATAACAGTGTTGAAAAACCTTTTAAATCATAGAAGATAGTAGATTTTATTCTCTACTTGACTCTTTTAATGGATTGCTTATTCCGTTGCAGTTAAACTTGATGTTCGTTATATTTTATCAATTTAACACTGTTAAAGGCTAATGATAATTTATTCTGCATTATCTTAGTCATAATATTTCTTACTGGGCTAGTTGAGCTCACCCTTTCTTTCACTGTTCTCTTCAGGAAATGAGAATATAGCTGGGACGAGTCGGGAAATGGAGTGATGGACCAGATGATAGTATTAGTTGTCCTCACTATTCTATTAAATAGTGTGACAATAATTGTAATGAGGACTCCTTTTGAGTTTGTATAGTCTCTAATAGACAATAATTGTATTCAAACTCACAGTTATGTTTTGTCGTATTATACATGATAGTTGTATTAGTAAGTTGTATTTGTATTCTGTACCATGTATCTGACGACCCAAGATGGGTGATGTATACCTAATTTTGGGGGCGTCACAGTTGGTATCAGAGCTTAGGGATATGATCCCTGGCTAAGATGTGAGAATAGAACTAGGAGGGGAGAGACGGGGAATTCCTTCGCTAGTATGACCTACCTAAGTTTATTTACATGGTATTTAGTTGGCCGGTCATAATATAAGGATAATATATGACATATCAATTAACTTTTGTTTTATGGCAGTATCTGAAAATGGCATCTGAGAATGTTGAGAATAGCAATGGAGCGCAGGCGACTGTTGATTCACCACATATCAATAATCAGGATAATGTGTATCAGGAAGGTGACAATCCTCATGCAAACAACAACACTGACCAGATGATGAATGATGGAATGTTCAGAAGCTTTATGAAGTTCATTCAACAGCAGGCGAGAGCGCCTCCTGTCCAAAATATAGGTGGAAACACTAAAAACTCTCGGACGGTCACTGCTAAATAGTTCAAGGAGCTGGGACCACCGGATTTTAAGGGGGAGCTAAAACCACTTATAGCAGAAACATGGATAAAGCAGATCACCAAGATATTTGATGTCTTGGGATGCTCCGAGGAGCAAAAGGTTCTCTTTGCCGCCTTTATGTTGCGAGGAGAGGCAGATTACTGGTGGGAATTGATTAAGCGTACTCAACCTGCCGCACTGAAGATGTCTTGGGAGAAGTTCCAAGAGCTGTTCAATGACAAATACTTTCCTGAAAGTGTTCGTCACATGAAGGAGGTGGAGTTCATTAAATTGGAGCAGAATAATATCACCGTGTCGCAGTATGAGGCTAAATTTGCTAAGTTGTCTCGATTTGCGTCCCACTTGGTGGATAATGAAGAGCGAATGACGCGAATGTTTTTGCAAGGTTTGAAACCTGAGATACGTCAACATCTTATTTCTCATAAATTATGTTTGTATTCAGATGTTGTGAATAGGGCTCAGTTAGTGGAGCGCGATAACGAGTCAACGCAACCAAAAGAGAGCAGTCGGCAAAATGATAATACCAGTGAGAGCAGTCATCAAAGCGGTGACAACAAGCGTGGAGGGAATCAACATGCCAGAAATGGTAACCACTTCGGTGGTAATCAGGACCAAAACAATAAGAATGATCATTTCAAGAAGAGGAGATTCAACAATGATGGAAAGACGTCAGCACCAGCACCCGTTGTTAAGGAAAGAGAACGACCACCTATCATATGTTTCAAATGTGGAGGGGAGGGGCACATCAGTCCAAACTGCGTGATGCCGTCTAAAGCATGTTATAATTGTGGAAGAGAAGGTCATTTAGCTCTATTTTGTCGTTTATCAAAAACAAGTTCAGCCAAGATGGAGACACCAAAGGTCGTCCCAGAAAAGTCAAAACCGGTAGTGCAAGGGAGAGCGTTTGTTGTGACCTCCCAGAAAGCAAGGAACCCGAATGAGGTCATCACGGGTAAGCTTATCATAAACTCTAACGAAGTCTATACTTTATTTGATACCGGTACTACCCATTCTTTTATTTCTCCTACTTGCGCTCATCGATTAAATTTGACTCTGGAGAAATTAGACTTTGACTTATTAGTTGAAACTCCATTCGGAGAAACCTTCATTACATCCACGGTTTATAAGTCTTGTTTGGTTCAAGTTGGTACCCACACATTACCTGTCGATCTTATTTCACTAAAAATACTTACATTTGACGCGATTCTAGGGATTGATTGGTTAACTACTCATCATGCAAAAATTGATTATTTTCGTAAGGTTGTTAGCTTTCATATTCCTAATCGACCTATTATGCGAATCCAAGCAACCAAACTATTAAAATCAATCCCTGTCATCTCAAGCCATAAAGCTATTTGTTTATTGAAAAACAGATGTCAAGCTTTCTTAGCTCATGTCACGGATCTAAACAAAAATACGTCAGTTTTGAATGATATTTTTATTGTTAATAAATTCCCTGACGTATTCCCTGAAGAACTTCCTGGCCTACCCCCAAAGCGTGAAATTGAATTTTGTATCGACCTTGAACCAGGTACAAAACCCATTTCTAAAGCCCCATATCGAATGGCTCCTATTGAACTTCAGGAGTTAAAGATCCAACTGCAGGAATTGTTAGACATTGGCTTTATTCGTCCTAGTACTTCTCCTTAGGGTGCTCCTGTGCTATTCGTGAAGAAGAAAGATGGAAGTATGCGACTTTGTATTGCTTATCAGGAGTTGAATCATGTCACCATCAAAAACAGGTACCCATTGCCACGTATTGATGACCTGTTTGACCAGTTGCAAGGAGCACAATTCTTTTCAAAGATCGATCTTCGTTCTGGATATC
This sequence comes from Panax notoginseng, assembly GCA_016801055.1. Classification (NCBI taxonomy): domain Eukaryota; kingdom Viridiplantae; phylum Streptophyta; class Magnoliopsida; order Apiales; family Araliaceae; genus Panax; species Panax notoginseng. Next base: position 168,622,283 of record CM029013.1, read on the forward strand.
ATCAACTAAAGGTTAAAACTGAGGATATTCCAAAGACGGCTTTCAAAACTCGGTACGGGCATTATGAATTCCTAGTCATGTCCTTTGGATTCACTAATGCTCCAGCTGCCTTCATGGATATGATGAACCAGGTATTCAAGGAATATTTGGATCACTTTGTGGTCGTCTTTATTGATGACATCCTTATTTATTCCAAAAGCCGTGAAGATCATGAGCAACATTTGAGGCTGGTACTCCAAAAGCTTCGTGAATACAAGCTTTATGCCAAGTTAAAAAAATGCGAGTTCTGGCTGGAGGAGGTAGCATTCCTTGGGCACGTAGTATCAAGTCGTGGAATATCAGTTGACCCGGCAAAGATTGAAGCTATTCAAAGCTGGGAGCAACCTAAATCAGTGACCGAAGTACGTAGCTTTCTTGGTTTAGCTGGTTATTATAGGAGATTTGTGGAAGGATTTTCTCGAATCGCTACTCCATTAACTCAGCTGACTCGGAAAGATACAAAGTTCGGTTAGAGCGAAGAATGTGAGAAGAGTTTTCAAGAACTCAAGAGGAGACTCATTTCAGCACCTGTTCTAACAATAACATCTGGCTCGGAGGGATTTGTCATCTACAGTGATGCTTCGAGCAAAGGGTTGGGATGTGTTCTTATGCAACATGGAAAAGTCATAGCCTATGTATCAAGACAACTCAAGGAATATGAGAGAAATTATCCTACACATGATCTAGAGTTGGCAGCTGTTGTCTTTGCACTTAAAATTTGGAGGCATTACTTGTATGGGGAGAAGGTGGAGATCTTTACGGATCATAAAAGCCTCAAATATTTCTTCACTCAAAAGGAACTCAACATGCGACAACGACGTTGGCTTGAACTGTTGAAAGATTATGATCATACCATTCAATACCAACTTGGAAAAGCGAACGTGGTAGCTGACACATTGAGTAGAAGATCATATGCAAGTACGAGTGCGATATTGTCAACACAAAGGCCCATTTTGTGTGACTTGCAAAGGATGGAGATAGAGTTAAAGACTCCAGGGACCCATGTGATGATGGCAAATATACGAGTAGAACCAGCTTTAATCGATAAAGTTAAATCTGCTCAAGCTAGAGACCTGGAGCTGATGCGTATGAGGAAGAAAGTGCAAGAAGGTGCTATGCCGGAAGCAATAATCGATGAAGAAGGAATACTTCGAGTCAACTTTAGACTTTATGTTCCTAACAACCCTAATTTAAAGTATGAAATCATGATTAAGGCGCACAACACACCGTTTGCAATCCATCCTGGAAGTACCAAAATGTATCATGATCTTCGTCATACATTTTGGTGGAGCAATATGAAGAGAGAGATAGCGTTGTTTATCTCAAGGTGTCTAACTTGTCAACGAGTCAAAGCGGAGCATCAAGTACCAAAAGGTCCATTGCAACCACTTAAAATTCCAAAATGGAAGTGGGAGCACATTAACATGGATTTCGTTACCGGTCTTCCTAAGATTTCTCAAGGTATAGATGCGATTTGGGTCATTGTTGATGGATTGACCAAGTCTGCTCATTTCTTACCGATACGAGAAACTTATACACTTGAACGTCTTACTCGTATGTACATAAACGAGATTGTAAGACTGCATGGTATGCCAGTATCCATAGTTTCTGATCGAGACCCAAGATTCACTTCACGATTTTGGGTTAGTTTACAAAAAACTATTGGCACGGATTTATGATATAGTTCGGCATATCATCCTCAGACGGACGAACAATCAGAGAGGACTATTCAAACTCTAGAAGATTTATTAAGACTCTGTGTCCTTGACTTCAAGGGAAGTTGGGACAAGTTCTTACCATTGGTGGAGTTTTCCTACAACAACAGTTATCAAGCAAGTATTGGCATGGCTCCATTCGAAGCATTGTATGGATGAAAATGTCGTTCTCCAGTATACTGGGATAAGGTGGGTGAAGCAACGTTGTTCGGACCGAAGTTGGTACGTATGACTACAAAAAAGATTCAAACGATCCGACAACGTATAAAAATCTCACAAGATCGACAAAAGAGTTATGCTGATCTTCATCGAAAGGACGTGGAATTTGATATAGGAGATCATGTGTTCTTACGTGTTGCTCCATGGAAAGGAGTTACGAGATTCGGAAATAGAGGAAAGCTCAATCCTCGATTTATCGGTCCATTTTTAATCCTCGATCGAGTAGGAACTGTGGCTTATAGATTTGCTTTACCGCCAAGTATGTCTCGTGTTCATAACGGTTTTCAAATATCCATGTTACGTAAATATGTGGAAGACCCGAACCACATTATTGAGTTAGAACCGGACGAAATAGCAGAAGATTTGGCGTATGAAGAAGTTCATGTTCAAATCTTGGATAAGAAGGAACATATTCTACGCTCCAAGGTTATACCTCAAGTCAAAGTTTTGTGGAGAAACCACGATGTTGAGGAAATGTCTTGGCAGTTAGAATCTGAAATAAAATCAAGGTATCCTTACCTCTTCGACATACCAGGTACGTACCCTAATTTCGAGGGTAAAATTTTATAAGAAGGGGAGGTTGTAAGACCCCAACTTTTATAAATAAAGATAAATTTTCAATAAATATCATTTTTGAATATTATGGAGTTAATTTGATATAATGTTATAGTTGTGGGTAATATTTATAAATTTTGCAAAGTACGCAAGTTGTTATATAATATTCGATTGGTCGGAGAATATTCGTTTTAACAGAAAATATTCGTACAACGGCACAATCATTGGTGGACCCCACAACGGAATTATTGTCGAATTGAGAAAACGACAAAAATATTTTATTAAAAATAACGGCGGAAGTTTTACCATTGATACTGTTGAACTACTCGGTAGTAAAAGTACAGTAATACGTGTGGTTAAATAGTAGCACACGGTATTGATTATTAATCCTTATGTGAGAAGTCACTCAGTTTGATTCAATTATTGTCAGTTAATAATATGAATTATTTAGCGATAATGAAGTTTTGTTTTATTCGTATTATTAATGTAACAAAACAGAAATATCTTTTTATATAAAATAGAATACTTTATTAAAGTTATTCTATAAATAGAATATATTATATTTTATTTAAAAGATTTTTCTTTAAATATGGACCATCAGATTAAAGTAATCAATCTGGACCGTTCATGGATTAGCTACTATGCATTCTATTTTTCTATAAATAGCAGCTCATTCCTTCATTATTTCTTACGAATTCACTGAACTCTAGAGAGAGAAACTATAGAGAGAAACTATAGAGAGAGAGAAGAAAAGTATTCTACTACTTAACTACTTCCTTATTTCAATTCTTCTTTAAAACGGTAAGGGGTGATATTCTTTCTTATTCATGAAGAGAACTGTTGTTATTCCATTTCTTATTATTCTGTTGGAATAACCTATATACGCGGTCTACCCTATACTTGGTGACATTCTTCTGTTATTCTGTTGGAACATCATGTCTGTGTGTTTTACACCGGACCTGGTTCCGTCTTGTTATTATTATGTTGGAACATCCTGTCTGTGCGTTTACGCCGGACCTGGTTCTATTATTTATTATTCTGTCGCAATATCCTGTCTGTGCGTTTACGCCGGACCTGGTTCTATTATTTATTATTCTGTCGGAATATCCTATCTGTGCGTTTACGCCGGACCTGGTTCCATTATTTATTATTCTGTTGGAATAACCTGTCTGTGCGGTCTATCGCATGCCGGGTGATTTCTTTTGTTATTGTATTCTTTATTATACTCAGTTGGTTAAGTTTTAACTTCTATACTCCATGAAATTAGTGAAATATTCTTGATAATTGCGGTTCATCCAGTTTCTTTTCATGAAAATATTCTTCTAAACATTCTTGAATTTTACTCCACAAAGCAGTATCATGTTGACAATTTGGACGTTGTTAATTCTTGGATAAATTAATTCTTGAACTTGTTTTATTGAATTCTTATATCATTGTCATCATCCTCATGTTTATAAAATGTTGAAAGTCATCTATGGCATGTAATGCATAGATGGACTTGGTATGATTATAACCAGGGATTATTCGGTGTAATCATGACCGTAATGTTACGAATGATGTGGTAAAAGTCCTCGTTGGCCCGTAGTGCATTGATGGACAGTTGTTGGCATAATCATGACCATTAATGAATACATGAATATCCTTGGCCGTAGTGCAGGGGTGATTCGATGATGTCGATTATTTTATTAAGCTGAGTCCCAGCGATAACAGTGTTGAAAAACCTTTTAAATCATAGAAGATAGTAGATTTTATTCTCTACTTGACTCTTTTAATGGATTGCTTGTTCCGCTACAGTTAAACTTGATGTTCGTTATATTTTATCAGTTTAACACGGTTGAAGGCTAATGATAATTTATTCTGCAGTATCTTAGTCATAATATTTCTTACTGGGCTAGTTGAGCTCACACTTTCTTTCACTGTTCTCTTCAAGAAATGAGAATATAGCTGGGACGAGTCGGGGAACGGAGTGATGGACCAGATGATAGTATTAGTAGTCCTCACTATTCTATTAAATAGTGTGACAATAATTGTAATGAGGACTCCTTTTGAGTTTGTATAGTCTCTAGTAGACAATAATTGTATTCAAACTCACACTTATGTTTTGTCGTATTGTACACGGTAGTTGTATTAGTAAGTTGTATTTGTATTCTGTACCATGTATCTAACGACCCAAGATGGGTGATGTATACCTAATTTTGGGGGCGTCACACTATTACATAAAGAAGTCATAGCTCCCAACACACTCAATAGCATGCAAAATAAAATAGCTCAGCATATGTCACGTCCGACCGGCGCACCCCACGCCAGGTCCTTTGTTATTGCAGCGCGGCCCGCGCTATGGAAACAAAATGTTCTCTCCATGTAGCCCCGCTCTGTCTCCTATGTCATCACGGCGCGCCCCGCGCCGGTGATGCAGTATGTCCAAAATCGCTTATTTCTTCACATTTTAACTCTTAACCATAATCAACATATTCTCCTGCACACATAACAAAAATCCATCAAAAGTAACATGAAAAATCTCAAAAACTAACAATATATCAAGCTAAACAAGGTTAAATCGTAGGTTAAAAACCTACTCATCACTATCCTTTTTTTAGGAAAATTGAACATGGAATTGTCATGACTATATTTTTAATCAGCCTGGGTAATTTGGCTACCATTGTGGGCTTGATTTAATGTTAACATTTATATTATTCTTGATTGGGTTGGTGAGCTACTGATTGGGCACCTGAGCATGCTTACATGCATGTGGATAGTCCATTTTACAAAGGAGACTCTAGTAAAAAAAAATTCTAAGTCTGGGGGTTTAATGTACATGCATATTTAACTCTACTAGGGATGCATGCTTAGCTTAATGCAAATACAAATCACGCATGACGCGATGATCTAAAATTTAATTGGTTTAATATAGGAGCATACCTCACCCTTTTTAAGGTTATTTGGAGCTTTTGTCCGGACATAGATTCTGATAGGCCCAGCAGCTCTTCCGCCCGGAGGGCTTCTTTGGGGTTTCGTAGGACAACTTCGGACGTTCCTTTGCCTCATCCTACCCAACAGTTGCTTCAGTTGACAGATTCTGTGATTCGTCCTATCAGAGTTGATAGGACTAGAGTTCCCAAGGAGGAGGAGGATATTCTAGTTGCGGATCTAGCTCCCTCTTCTTTTACCTCATGCCCGGATCTTCCAGGAATACATGTGATTATTCTTGATCTTTTAGACGATTTGAGCCATCATCCATCAGTTTATTTTCATGCAAATGAGGTAATTGGATTCTACATTGAATATCATCTTTTTCCATTCTTGGTAATGGTTGAACTTTGATCTGAATGTAATGCAGGTTCTCGGATTCACTCAGCCAAAAGGGAACTAGTTCAGCATCCACTCATTATATTGGACTCTTCATCCTGAGTATCAGGCCCTCGTGCATTCCTAGGGCTTCGAGGATTTCTTTTCTATTGCAGCACAGTGTTGTCCATGGGGATATCTAAGTGCTTTGTTTGAGCGTTGGTTTCATCAGAGTCAGTCACTCCATCTGCAAGACTGTGAGGTGGTGATGACGCCGATGGATTAACGATACATCACAGGCTTAGAGTTCACCGGAGAGATGGTGCCTTTGGTGGCAGATATGTCTGATCTCTTCTAGGAGTTCCTCTTTATGCTCTTAAGGGTCGGACCATTCGTTAATGCCCTTTGAGTATTGATGCTGCCAATGGAGCTTTAACAGATCCCTTCCCTATTGATCAGAGGGAGAGAGATCGCCTCTTGCGGCGATTATTTTTGACTATCATCAGGGGTTGTTTCATTGCAGACAACTCCTTGACTGTCTCTTTTGCTTTGATCGGCGCTCTTTGCTAGGTCGATCACATATGGGATTTTGACTGGGGATCCTTTACCTTTGCGTATTTCCTTCGCAGAATGCGTCTGTGCTTGGAGGGTGTTACAAAGGCTTGGTTGGGTTTCTACCCATTTCTGCTAGTGAGTAACTTTAATCAACTTTAATTTCCTAACTTTGGGTATTTCTGATTCATGGACTGACGTAGTTGATTTATGCCTTTTTCAATTCTAGGCTTATGAGAGGCTTCCGTGCCTTCGTCCAGCTACTACTTTAGGCTTGGAAACATATCCGCGAGGACGCCGATGGCACTATTCTACCCTGGATGAGGTCCTTGTAGCAAATGGATTTACTCACTTACACTTGTAGCTAGAGTTGCTGACCGCTAATGATGTTACATATGTTCCTTATATCTTAGATCATCTTACAGTGGGTTTTGAGGATGGATTCCCAACAGGAGTGGAGTATGCCTTGGCTATCCGTCGAATTCCCTTTTTGACTAAGGGAGGTTGGCAGCTCTATTTAGGAGAACGAGCTATCAGATGTATCACAGGGGAAATTCACATTATGCATCTTCCTCCTGCTCGACGGATCTGGCCCTTGTCCCAGCCCATTACAGATATGCCCCTGATGGGCTTGGATGGTTTCACTTTGTCTAATGGCCTCTACATTCAGGACACTTTTTATCGGTGGTGGACTCCCGGTACTATTGGGGCTCGGACCCTTGCTACCCAGTTCTAGGTAGGATATGGTGCTTGGATCCGTGATGATGACAGATTGGACTGCATATGTCAGGGATCCAACCCACTTGGATCAGATAGCGAGCTTGACATAGCAGGTAGAGCAGTTATCCATTTTTGTACGCCATTTGGGTAGGGATCTTGCGGAGGATGCTACTTATTATCCCTCCGGATCTGGTTCTGGTTCTTCTGGCGGCCTAGATACTGATGGATTTACTAGAGGAGATCCCCCTTTGTACCATCCTGATATACCCCTTAACAGAGATATAGTGACTCAGGAGGAACTAACTTCGGTTGATCGACTTGGAGATGTAGATGTTAGGGACTTCTTTTTGTAGGCCTTTGTTAGCCATTGGGCGTTTGTTCCCCATTTCCCTGTACTTTTTATTTTTATTTGTAGAATAGAGATGATGATAATGTATTTAGTTTTATATTTCACATAGATGTATATAATGCTTTCTATTATTGCACCTGTTATATTAACATTTATCATGATGCATGTATTATATATTTTGGATTTGTATTTATATGGATGAGTTAGAGTTGACCCTTGTATGGTCTGCTGATACGGTCTTACAGATCTCTTCATTTTCAGTGATAGGTATCGAGCATAGCCCACCCACACGGATCGCTTCTTGTTCGCGGTCCTGGTATGATAGTTTATCAGAGTTGGATCCACTAGTAGAAAAGAGTAAATAGATAAAACTTAAAAAACGTAGTAATAGGTCCCCTAGAAACGTCGTGGTTAGGAGTGTTATCTATTAGACACATTTACACAACGTTTTTAAAATGTTGTCTATTGACAAATTACACAACGTTTTTTTTCTAAAAAACGTTGTCTATTTGTTTTCCATAAGGTATTGGATGCGTGAAAACGTTGTAGATAATATGATTCCACAAAGTTTCTGACTAAAAAACGTTGTAGTTTGACACATTAAATTTGTTTTCCATAAGGTGTTGGATGCATGAAAACGTTGTAGATAATATGATTCCACAACTTTTCTGACTAAAAAACGTTGTAATTTGACACATTACACTATTTTTTCCCTAAAATACGTTGTCTATTTGTTTTCACACCTTCATAATGGACTCTAATTGCTCGGTTGGGTTCTTTTTTGTTATTTCCCATTTTTCTTTTTTTTAAAAAAATAAACAAAAATAAAATTATTTACATACAAGATGGATTTTAGGTGAAAATATAAATGTACTTCAATTTTGAAATATCAATGGCACAATAAATTTATTGAATTATTACAAGAAGAATAAAACATTGAAATAAGTGGGTACATTTAATCTCAAACATGCATAGTAATAGATTATTCAAGGCACAACTCCCGCGAGTACTTTTATCTGCTCATTCCTCCTTGTGGTATTGGCGCCATAGCCGCTCCTCCACCGTTCTATCTCTCCACATTCCCTTGCCATCCTATACATACAATTTATTAAAATCCAATCAAATAAAAGATACATACAATTAATTTATAAATAAGTAGTAAATTAATTTAATCGAATGAGAGTTAAACATCTGACCCATTGAAGTTGCACCATGTCGTTTTGATAGTTTGCTCCTATCAGGAGCATGAATTAAAGAAACATGTGCAAAGTAAGGCATTGGAAACCCAAGAACATGCGAAGGAACAAAATATACTTCCGCATCTACTTCTTGCCAATAGATAGAACAGATAAAACACTGGAACAAAACTCTGGGCAAGTCAAGGAGAAACCTTATATACTAATGCTTGCCTTAGAGTACTTGGTAGATGTTCTTCTGGTCTGAATTAAAAATTAGGATAGGATAGTCATAACAAAAATAGTAATAACAGTACAACAATAATAACAAGACATCGATGTACTCATTCTGTTCAACTTTAGTTGCTTCCTTTTGTGTGTGTGTGTGGCGTTGATTTTAAAACGTAACGGAAACAATATAAATTTTTGTTATATACACAAATCCACAAGTCATACCGATGGCTGAACCAATAAAGATTGGGTGAATTAGCCACTGATTAATTTTGTAGGATTGTGCAATTTTTGGTTTCCATGACATCACACGCTTAATCTTCATCTTCGTCAAAGTGAAGGAGCACCCAACAGTAAGCTTTTGAGACTGAGAAAAGCAGAACCTTAGAGGGTTAATCGCCGAGAGCTTCAAGTGAGATTCGGCATAATCGGCAAAGAAAGCATCCTCATCCTAAAATGACCAAGGAAAACATACCATTAGCTACTGTCAAAATCTACCTAAAACACTTAAAAATATACTGGTTCTCTATAAAACGTAGTTTTGAAAGATAACAACAAGTATACAAACCACAACATATTTCTCAACAAGAGGCCGGAAGACAGGGTCATCAAGAAGAGCTTTGTCAGTTGGCAATTGCAGAAGCCCTTCATTTTCCCCAGTCAAGAGTTCGCTATCAAAGTCGAACAATAATTATGCAAGTTTTCAGTACAATAACCTTCAAACAGAATAGAATTTAAACATAAACTGGTGATAGGACTATTTAACAGGCATTCGACGACTCACGTAAAGTATGAATTATCAAAGATGAGAGGGTTGTTGGTCCAGGGCCCCTCAAATCCAGAACGCTCCTTATGACACCTTCCCTGAAGAAAAGGTGCCAAATAACATCAAGTTTACAAATTACAAGAATGCGTAATAGCATAACTAATTAAAAAGAAAAATGTGCTAGACTAAAGAAAACACATACCAGGGTATGGCCACCAGAGAGAGGAACAATGTCCGTGTCAGATAGTCCCATTTATTTGACGAACACCTTTCTCAAATGGTCATTTCCTGCAAAAGAATATGAACAGAGTTAGGAACGTATTTGTTACAGCTTTGCCGCTATAACTTAAATGTATAAGTTTTATCTCTTGTAAAAAATTTACTTCCAAAACTGCATGAAAATATAAAGGAAAAGAACTATCAAGCATACAGACCCAGAGTAGCATTAGGCAGGTGACCTTGCTTTGGTGGCTCATCTAAATCCTGCGAGGTAAAAGATGTTCAATTAAAACCAAGCTTTAGACTAGATAAAGAAAAAAAAGGCCTATGTGTATGACATCAATAGGGAGACGATGAGAATAAATAAAAAGCAATATTACTGACAATTGGAAGCGAGTTGGTACCATGTTAAGCAGAGTCTCGCACTATAATTATGGCTATAACATTAGTTCAAGACATCAAGATTCTTAGTAATAGAAACGTAGTCAAAAGCAAAGGTAAAAATGATAGAAACATCTGTACATGTATAATAAGCTTGAATATAGGAGTCCAATTCCGAATGAATTGAGGGATTACCACAAGAGCAAGTGAATAATCAAAAATTGAACATATTCAACACCTAACAATTAATTATTAAAACTAAATATACAATCCTTAAAGATGTAATATGCCATACTGAAGCTATGAAGCAAATTTCTAAGATTAGACTCAAAAAGGCTAAATATAGTCAGAATCTTTTAACATGATCAATCAAATTAAAAACAAAAATTAGTATTCAGCTATATAAGAGAGAGAGAACTTTACAAACCTTCCTTCCTGGGTGGAAAGGAACATCAGGTCCTCCAGTAACCCGAACAACAACAACTCCAGCCAACTCCATTCAATAAAAAGAATTTGTGAAATACGTATCAGACGTATCGTGTAATCTCCAACATAATATCAATTTATCAGAAAATATTCACATATTATTATAAGAATCTGCGAAAAGGTCACTATTCTATATCTATATATAAGTAAAGAGATAGAGAAAGACATACGCAATACGAAGCATCAGGGGCTGTTATATCTGTAAACTTGAGAAATCAAGTAACTAAATTATTTATGGTAATTCGAGGTTACCAGGCCTCCTTTAGTCATTTAAGTCTCTGTAATTGAATAAATGCTTCGGTGGTTTTTGATTGAATATTAGCAAACATAAATAGGTCAGGTGATAACTGACCAGTACACAACGTGTGCATTGCCCGGAAATTACGAATTGCAACAACTGACTCAAACAGACTATATAGACTCCATAACTACCCACTAACCTTTCGGCCCACTTACACGGACTCGGTCAACGAAATAAAAAGCAAATAAAGTAAAACGACACAGCTTAAGCACCTAAAGGCAACACCGAATCACAAGGGTCTGGAACCCACGCACATAACAGATGCCCTCTGTTAGAAAACCTTGTCCTCAAGGTTAGGATAGCGTCTCCTTAGGGTATCTAAGTCTTCCCAGGTAGCATCCTCTTCACCGGCGCCGTTCCACTGCACCAAGACTTCGACTCCAGCCACATTTCCTTTCTTTTTCAGCCTCCGTTGCAAGATATTCTCCGGCTCGGGTTCCATGGATCCTTCGGAAGTGATACTCGGTAAGTTTGCACAAACTTGTCTTCCTTCCCCTAGCATTCTTTTAAGGCATGAAACATGAAATACGGGGTAGATCTTGGCTTCGGGGGGTAAATCTAGTTCATACGCCACTTGACCCACCTTTTGAACCACTTTAAACGGCCCATAATACCTTGGTGCGATCTTCAAGCTCCTTCGCATCGAGATTGTCATTTGTCGGTACGGCCTCAACCTGAGGTAAACAAAATCGCCGATTTCAAACTCTTGGCTCCTTTTCTTATCAGCAAAATATTTCATTTTAGTTTGTGCTTCCTGCAAGTTTTCCTTGACGAGCTTGGCTATAAATTCACGGCTTCGCAGTTCCTCATCAACTGCTTGAACTTTGGTAGCTCCCAACTCATATGGTAGCATTCGAGGAGGAGGCTGACCATAGACAGCTTCAAAAGGGGGTACCTTTGTTGATGTGTTGATTGAGGTATTGTAAGAATACTCAGCTAAAGGTAACCACTTAACCCAATCTTTTGGTCTATCTCTTGAGAAGCACCTGAGGTAACACTCGAGCACTTTGTTCATGGATTCTGTTTGTCCCTCTGTTTGAGGATGATAGGCTGTACTAAGTAACAGATCTGTTCCAGATAACCTTAACGTTTCTCTCCAAAAATTGCTAGTGAACACAGGATCTCGATCACTTACTATGGTCAGTGGTAAACCATGTAATTTAAAAACATTGTCCATGAACACCCTGGCCATGGTTAAAGCTATGTATGGATGAGTAATAGGCATAAAGTGAGAATATTTACTTAACCTGTCCACCACCGCAAGGATTACTGTCTTGCTTCCTGAAGGGGGTAATCCTTCAATAAAGTCCATGCTGCTGTCTTCCCAATTCTTAGCAGGAATGGGCAAAGGCTGGACCAACCCCGATGGGAGGAGGGCTTTAACTTTGCTCCTTTGGCATATATCACACTCTCTGATGTGTGTTCGAACATCATTCCTTAGGCTAGGCCAGTAAAACTCCTTTTTTATTCGTGTTTGTGTTTTCTGTACTCCCGTGTGGCCTCTTAATGGACTGCTGTGGAATTGATGTAGGATCTGCAGATGGAAGGGCACCAACGACCCGAGATGCAGCCTACCCTTATAAAAGAGTAGGTCATTCTGGAGCTGGTAACGAGATTGGTCCAGGTATCCATGATGGTAGTGGTTAATTAGCTGATGCAACATGGGGTCATGTTGTTAAGCTTTCTGTAACTCGTGTATCCACTGTGCTTGGACCATGCTAACTGCATGGATTTGGATTTGGCGCTGTTTGGTTTTCTGGTTGGATATTGCTGTGAAAGATGGGTTTGTGCTGAGATTCGTGGTAGTTGGATTGGAGTTGGTAATTCCTGGTTGGTCTGTGTGTATAGATGGTGTTCGGGTACTGTTTGGGTTTGTGCTCTCGGGGTAATGAACCCTAGAGAGTGCATCATCCACTGCATTATTTTTGCCACTCTTATATTCAATTGTAAAGTCATAACCAAGCAGTTTAGAGACCTACTTTTGTTGTGAGGGAGTTCCCACCCTTTGTTCCAGCAAATATTTGAGTGCTTTCTGGTCAGTGCATGCTTTGAAGGACTATCCCAATAGGTAGTGCCTCCGTTTCCTCACTGTCATTACCAAGGCTAGTAATTCCTTTTCATAGGTGGATAAGGTCAGATTCCTCCCTTTTAAAGCCTGACTGAAATAGGCTAGGGGTTGCCCTTCTTGTATCAGCACTGCTCCCAATGCTTCTCCTGAAGCATCATATTCCACCACAAACATTTTAGTAAAATCAGGTAATCTGAGCACATGGGGACTTACCACAGCCTCTTTTAATTCCTCAAATGCTGCTTGTGCCTTATCATTCCAAGAAAAAGCATTTTTTCTTAGAAGACAAGTAAGAGGGGATGCAATTGCTCCATATCCTTTGATAAATTTCCTGTAGTAACCCGTTAGTCCTAAAAAACCTCTTAAAGCTTTGAGATTTTTAGGAGCTGGCCATTCTTGCATAGCAACCAGTTTTTGGGGATCAGCTTTGACCCCTTCCTTAGAAAAAAGATGTCCCAAATAATTGACTTCCTTGCTACCAAAAACACACTTGGACATCTTGGCAAAGAAATTTTCAACTTCTAGTACCTCCAAAACCTGTTTGAGATGTTCTATATGGTCCTGCATTGACTTGCTGTATATCAAAATATCGTCAAAGAATAGCAGCACGAACATTCTCAAATAAAGCCTAAACATTTCATTCATCACCCCTTGGAAAGTCGAAGGAGCATTAGTAAGCCCAAAAGGCATAACTAAAAACTCATAATGACCCTCATGTGTGTGAAAGGTAGTTTTAGGGTTGTCATCAGGATGCATTCATATCTGATGATATCCTGACCTTAAATCCAGCTTAGAATAAATTTCAGCACCCCCTTATTCATCAAGTAACTCATCAATATTAGGGATATGGTACTTATCTTTGATGGTATCCTTATTAAGAGCACGGTAGTCCACACACATCCTCCAACTTCCATCAGCCTTCCTTACTAGTAACACGGGTGAAGAGTTGGGACTTTGGCTGCTCCGTATGCTGCCATTCTTGATCAACTCAGCCACTAGTTTCTCTATCTCCTCCTTTTGGTAATATGGATACCTGTAGGGTCTTACACATGTGGGTTTGCAGCCCTCCTGCAATTTAATTTTATGATCAAAAATCCTGGGAGGTGGCAGCCCTTTTGGTTCAGCAAACACCCCTTTGAATCTGTCCATGAGTTGCTGTAGTGCTCCCGGAATGCTAGGAGTGAGATTTACAACATTGCCTTCCATAATTTGCAGCCATATTCCTTTTGTTGTTCCCTTCTTGAGGTCGACAATGTCGTCTTCCTCAGTCACTTTTATTGTTGGTCTCTTGATTCCCTGTAACTCTACAGCTTTTTCATCACACTGGAACTGAATAGTTAGATCAGAAAAAATCCATAAAACTGGTCCCAATCCTCTTAACCAATCAACCCCCAAAACTAAGTCACAACCCCCAAGAGTCAACATGTATAAATTAACCTTACTTGTATAATCCTGTAGCTTCAAAGAAATTGCCTTACAGTGACCAAGGCAAGGAAGAGTGGCCCCATTAGCCACCTGAACTGTTAAGTGGCTCTCTTCCCTTGATAGATTGGCCTTCCTTGCGACAGTTGGATCTATAAAACTATGAGTGCTCCTTGTATCAATCAAGACCAGTACTCGGTGATGATTAAGTTCAGCAAATAATCTCATAATTTTAAGGGCTAAAGATCCAACAATAGCATGCAGGGTGATTCCTAACAACTCACCCACTTCCTCGTTATTAGTTTCTATCACAGCCAAAGTACTTTCCTCATTTTCTGGTTCCTCGGGTTCCACTACCTCTCCCTCCATTCCTTCTAAAAGGTAAATCCTGGGTTTGGTACATTTATGTCCAAAATGGTACTTCTCATCACAAAACCAACATAGACCTTTTTCCTTCCTTTCTTGCATTTGGGTAGGAGAAACTCTTTTGATGGGAAAGCTGGTTTTTCTGGGGTTATTAAAGGTTTGAGGTTACGGGTTGGGTCTGGTTGGAGGTGCTGGAAGTCTCATAATAGGGGCTGGTGTAGGCAATCTAGGCTGGTTGTTCAGGTTGGTGTTTTGGTAAGTTTGGAACTTGTTTGGATTTGACCGTACACGCCTAAGCACTTCTTCCTCCTATAACCTAGCCAACCCGAAAGTTGCTGAGAGTGTAGATAGCTTAAACATGGTGACAATGACTCTCAAATCATCCTTAAGGCCAATGAGAAAAGTACTAATACGAAACTCTTCAGATAATCGAGGTATTTTATTATATAGCATTTCAAAGTGTGTCTGATATGCTTCTACAATCCCATTTTGCCTTAATTTAGTAAATTCCCCTACAGGATCCTCATAGGCTGAGGGTCCAAATCTCACTTCTAAGGCTAAAATAAAATCATCGCAAGATTGGACTAGGCCGGACGCCTGCAACCAACTATACCATGAAAGGGCCTTTCCTTCCATATAGAAAAAAGCTATTTGAAGCCTTTGGTCATCAGGTGTTTTGTAATACTCAAAAAATTGTTGGGCCTTTAGAATCCATTCATCCGGATTAGTACCATCAAATTTAGGAAAATCCAACCTTAAGGACCTAGCTTGAATTCTATTTCCGTCAAATAAAGGATTGTTACTGACCTTAGAATTGGAAGAACCTTCCCCAGAGTTGTGATGTACTGCTAAAGCCTAATAACTAGATGCCAGATTACTGATTTGTTTAAGTACTGCTGCTAACATCTCCTTCTGTCGCCTGTTCTTCACGCAGGTGGGTGTTCTCTTCTCGCAATGCTGCCAAAGCTTCAGTCATTTGTCCATGCCTAGTACCCTCAGTCTTTGTCGCAGAACCAAGGCTTTGATGCCACTGTTGTATCTGTAAACTTGAGAAATCAAGTAACTAAATTATTTATGGTAATTCGAGGTTACCCGTCATCCTTTAGTCCTTTAAGTCTCTGTAATTGAATAAATGCTTCGGTGGTTTTTGATTGAATATTAGCACACATAAATAGGCCAGGTGATAACTGACTAGTACACAACGTGGGCATTGCCCAAAAATTATGAACTGCAACAACTGACTCAAACAGACTACATAGACTCCATAACTACCCACTAGCCTTTCGGCCCACTTACACGGACTCGGTCAACGAAATAAAAAGCAAATAAAGTAAAACGACACAGCTTAAGCACCTAAAGGCAACACCGAATCACAAGGGTCTGGAACCCACGCACATAACAGGGGAGCACATATCTTCTCGACGATTAACCGATTAAGCTTCCTCCTGCGTTTGTCAAAAATTAAGAGAAAGCTTAATTTCCATGACATCACATGATTTTGAGATTGAGAGAGAGAGAACCTTATATTTCCATTTGAGAGCGTCATAATGAAAAGGAGCAGAGGAGGTAGAAGGAAGATCAGTGGGTGGTGGCGAAGGCGGAGGTTTAGGTTTAGGTTTTTGGTTCCAAATAATTGAGTACCATTCATAAAAGTCTCCCTCTGTGTTTTTTCAAAATCACATATATAATGTTTTTTTTATCAAAAAACGTTATGTTAAAAAATATTACAACGTTTTTTAAACGTTATTATTTCAAGTGTCATCTTTTTACTGATTTATAATAGTAATTGCTTATCAGCATGTGGTATGTTAGGACTTTCTATGTTATTCTTGACTTTTCAGCTTCCAGACAATTTTATAGAGGGGATGTTATCATGCTGGGTCCAGACATGTTTTCAGATTTGGAACAGAAGAGTTGACTCTGACTTTGGAGGAGTATCATCGTTTTAATGGATTGTCCCTGGGTGGGTCTTGTGCTAGGGTGGTGGTCGGTCACTTGCACTGACAGTTTATGACGATGACTGGTCTGAGGCAGACATTCTTTCTGGATGAGATCACCTCCGATCATATCGTATCTATGGACTTTTGATCAACAACTTTGGGTCCGTTGATAGCTTTTTACTGTATTTAGTTGACTTCGCCATCTCAGAGGGGCATTAGGGGATGGCCCGAGTTGACGCTTGTTTGATGTGTGTCATAGCGCACTTATATATGTCTCTATAAATGGATCACCTAGATGTTGGACTGGTGACAATAGTTAGCGCTCTTCGGGAGGATTGTACCATTCTTCCCATGATTTTAGCAGAGACTACTATTTTATCTTCTCACTGCCATACATGTAGCGATGAGTATTTTTGAGGCTGTGCTATAATATTATATGTTTGATTTATGACGCATCTGAGTCCGATAGGTACATTTAGATGCCTTGGCTACTATTTTGGGTGAGATATATCGATGTTTTACTCTTTTCTCCCTATTGACTGCATATATATAACATCTTGGTTTGCCTTTTTGACAGTTATGAAGGAGTCATTCTCCATTTTTCTTTTATTCTGGCTACTGTTCCCCTTTAAGTTTCATTACACATGACGTGGGTATAGACTTCTTGCCATTGGTTGGTTTGAGAGGGGGTGACCATTATCATCCATTAGCTGTCATGGGCCAGTTTGATCAGTTTAAGGGTGTTCATCCTTTTGAGGGAGCTTCAGGTCATAGATCATTTGCTTTATCCTTATATGAGGACGATCTAGTGAGAGTATATGATTTCTGGATTCATCGGGAGAGAGCTGAGTTCCCGAACAATCATCCTGGTCGTTCAGCATAATATAATACCTGGTTAGAGGCGGACATAGTAGCCACTTTTATTTATTCAGAGCCAAGCATTGACTCAGATGATGAGGAGTGTAAGACCCCAACTTTTATAAATAAAGATTAATTTATCTCGGAATATATTTTTGATTATAATGGTGTGGATTTGATATAATGTTATAGTTGTGGGTAATATTTACAAATTTTGCAAAGTAAGCAAATTGTTATAAAATATTCGATTGGTCGGGGAATATTCATTTTAACATGGAATATTCGTACGATGACACGATCATTGGTGGATCCCACGACGAAAGTATTGTCGGAGTTAAAAAACGACAGAAATGTCTTTTTATAAAAATAACGGCGAAAGTTTTATCGTTAAACTGTTGAACTACCTGGTGGTAAAAGTACAGTAATACACGTGGTTGCATAGTAGCACACGATATTGATTATTGATGCTTGCGTGAGAAGTCACTCAGTTATACTCGATTATTGTTATAATAATTGCTGCATAATATCTCTCACATTATTGATTCAATTATTGTCATAGTATCATCTGCATAATATTTTATATTTTTAAATCAATAATTGAGACGACAAAGTTATTTGTAGTATTATTTGTAAGATTGATGATATGTAGAAAGTTCTGTCAAGGAAAGGGGTTTGGTCAACTAATTGCGCGCCAGTAGGGAGAAATCCTTATCGGAAAGCCCCTTCTTTCCTGAGAATAAGCTGGTTATTAAATATTGTGAGTTATAGTATTAATGATGAATAAGTTCGTGTTGATTAAAGATGAAATGGTTGATAAAAATATTTTCATTGTGTTGGAATTATTTGTGTTAGTGGAAATCGACATTTATTTCTATAATATTTGATTTCTAGATGTTAAATTGACCAATCGGGTAATTAATCGGATAAATGAGCAATTAATTTCTATTAGTTCACATGCATATAACTATTTGCTCACATGAATGGAACTATTGGTTCAGATGCATTACTATTAGGGGAGGTGATGCAAGATTGATAATACTTGAAGGACTAAATTAAATATGGAGGAAAAGATGAAAGTACTATACTGTAATAATTCGAGCCCCAAAACGTGCAATTATCGAAACTATGTTTTCCTATAAATAGAAGCTCATTCTTCTTTCATTCTCACCAATTTACTAAGACTCACAAGAGCAATTATAGAGAGATAAGCTATAGAGAGGAAGAAGAAGAGTATTCTACTACTTTACTATTCTAATATCCAGTCTTCTTCTAAGGTAAGGGATATTATTTTTGTTCAGTATTCGTAAGAAATAATATTTTCTTCCATACTCTGTAGTATGTGAGTAATATTATTTCGTTTCATAATCCTAATTCTACACTCATTCTGTTAAAGTATTGCTTCTATACTCCGTGAAATTAATAGAATATCCTTGATATTTGTGCTTCATCCAATATCTTTTCATGGAAATATTATTATGTCATTCTTGATAATTATTGATCTTTTAATGCTGAAATACTATTCACAAGGTATTATTCATAAAGTACTATTCCCGGGTATTATTCACAAAGTACTATTTACGGGGTACTATTCACTCGAGTACTATTCACCCGGGAAACTATTCATGATAAAAATTAATTTCTTTGTTGTCCAAATCATTTTTGATATAATATTATTCTTGAATTTTACTCCACAAGCAGTATCATATTGACAATTTGGATATTATTAAATTCTGAATAAATTAAATTATAAATATTTAAAAATTTATCCTTTGTTTTCTTTTAATTGAATTCTTATATCATTGTCATCATCCTCATGCTTATATTGTGATGAAAGTCATCTTTGGTTTAAGTGCATAGATGGACTGTTGATTGGTATAATTATGACCAAGGATCATTTGGTATAATCATAATCCGTAATGTTACAAATGATGTGGTAAAAGTCCTTATTGGCCCGTAGTGCATTGATGGATAGTTGCTGGTATGATCATGACCATTGGTGATTACACGAATATCCTTGGCCCGTAGTGCATGGATAATTTGTGGACGTGATACTAATGAATATCCTTGGCCCGTAGTGCATGGATAATTCAGTGATATCACTACAAGAAAAAGGCTTAACAGCGACCAAGACTATCCGCGACCGCATATCCGGTCGCTGATACTATGTATAGCGACCGACATCTGCGACCGCTCCTTAAAGTAGTCGCTAAATACTATCCGCGACCGCATGCGGTCGCTGAGAAGTCGCTATTACAAATTTACCTCGTAAAATTTGGCACGAAATGTTGGCGCCAAGGTTTTGTGCGACCACTTAACATCTGCGACCGCATGCGGTCGCTGATAAGTCCATGTCATTAAAATGCAGCGACCGCAGATGGTCGCTGATGGCGGTCGCTGATCAAACTAAAAGAAATCAGTAACAGGTCTTTCGCTCGACACAGAAGACGGAAGAAAAAAGAAGAAGAAAGGGAGCTCAGCATAGAGAGAAGAGGGAGAAGAGGGAGAAAAGGGGGAGAAGAGAAGTAGGAGAAGGAGAAGTTTACCGCACCACCGGCCAACCACCGCCGCCACCAGCCAGCCGCCGTCCCCACCAAACACTGGTATGTACTTTTTATTTTAGGTTTTCTTAATATAAATTCTCTCTTCTTTTTCCTCCTAATGAAATTGAGAAGCCGTCGCTAGTCAAGCAACTGATTCATTTTATCGTCACTTTTAGGTAATAATGTTTCCGTTGAATTTCCTTATAAGATTTCGTTTTTAAGTAAAAAAAAAATTCTTATTTGGTGTGTTTTGTTTGCTAGAGAATAATCATTCATATGAATAATCATTTGTTTTTCAGAAGCATCTGAATTGGTTTAGAAGATTTATTGTTAGAGACTTGAATTTCAGTTAGTTAGATGTTACCAAGGACAGTAATTTTCTAACAATACCTTCCATCCGTCCTACAAAAAGAGTCCCAATTTGTGAATTTTGTAAATATTAAGACTGTGTATTTATTTTATGTTTGACCCTACAAATATAAGTAGTTAGTTAAGTAGTGGTAGGCTGGTAGCATGGTAAAGAAATTATGCGGAAAAACCCAAGAATATTGGGTTATTTTATATTACTATCAATCATCTACCTAAAATTTATTGAAAACTACATCCTAAAACTCGAAATAATATTACTTCAACTGAAGTTGGGATAGCTTAAAGTTTTTTGTGAAGAAGAGCAAGGGGGTAAACCTTGTAAACTTTCATGAATCAATGAATTCAATTCTTCAAGTAATTGTTCGATTTGATTGGAAATTTTTATATTTCTCTTGGTTTGTGTCTTGGGTGCCTAGAAATGTCCATATATGCATGTCGTCGTGCATGTGGCTAGTCCATATTGTAGGGAAGACTCTGGTGAAATTTTTTTAAGTATTATAAGTATATTGGTGATCCACTAGAGCCTATTAAGGGGCTGTTAGAGCTGATGGGCTGGGATTGGGGCCGCGAGGCCACACGAGGCCACGCCAAGCTTAGCTAAGCCTCATAGGACTAATAGTCCCACATTAAGGGACTAATAGTATGCCTTCTTCTGCAATCTTGATATACGCAGCATATGCAGACCATATATGATGTAATGATTCGTATTCTACCCCTATGAATCTATTGGCTTTAGGTTGGTGTTAGTTAAAATATGTAGGATGACATAAGACCATACTCTAATTTAAGATCCATAACAATATACCATGCCTTTGGGTAGTCGATCTCAAGCGGTGTAAATTTGTTTTGGCATGTATCCTTGTTCAATTCCCGAATAATCATATATGATGCACACTCATGTTATATATGTATATATACATCTATATGTATTTATAAGCATCATAAATGGGATTGAGCTGAATTGTAAATCTCTAACAAGGGAATACAATAAATTCATGTCAACATAGGTACCGTGCAATCATGGACCTCTATTTAGACCGTAGTTGGATGGCACGACGAAAGTCAAGTGCCCAGATAGGTGCTACAGCTGAATTTAGAGCTGGTTGCCAAGTATTTTTGGAGTATGCGTATAGTCACCCGGAATGTATGAATGGTAAGTCGCAGATACGATGTCCATGTTTGAAGTGTAAGAATGTAAATTATATGGATAGAGACATGATAAACTATCATTTACTTGTTTCACACAAAGGCATATGAGCACGGTAAAAGAACAACGAACTCTGGAGTGTGTGTCCAAGGAGATTGTTACAATGAGCTTGGTCGTGCCTTTTATGGGGAGTTGGAGGAAATCGTAGAGTTGTCGTACAAGGGCACGTACGGTGGTCATATTCACTTGTTCAAGTGCCATTGGTTTGATTCAGAAAAAGGGATACGTGTTGACAGACATGGAATCGTCGATATTGACCTCCATAGGTCTGCGTACTCCAACGAACCGTTTGTATTACCAACTCAAACAATACAAGTATACTATACTCCTAGTCCAGTTAGGAAAAGGGATAGACCGCCTACAGATTGGCAAGTTGTAATTCATACTCCCGCGCGTAGTCGTGTCCAAGTAATAGACGGGGATTTCTACCAAGAGGAAATGCTTCAGAGACCTCCTATAATAAATATAGAGGACAACAATGATGTAATCCAGTTAGAGGGTGGAGATGAACCTGATGAATTGGATCCCGAGACAGTTATTGTGCAGGATGACAGTGATATTGAGAAAGAGTTATTGACTGACACTGACACAGAATCTGAAGATGGTTATGAATCTCCGATACTTGTACAAAATGATTCTGACTCATCAGACAACGATTTTCATTAAAATGTATGTTTAGTTTTAATTGTACAAAATGTATGTTTATGTTCATGTTCATGTTTAGTTCATAATTATGTACCTTTCATTTATGTTCTCTATATAGGAATGTTCTCTATATCCTTAACTATATCATTTATAGTTGTTGTAGTTAACTATTTTGCAGTCATGTTTATGTACCTTTCACTTATGGTAATCGTAGTTAACTATTTCATACAATTAATTGTCATTCATAATTTCATACTAACATCCTAATTTTTTTTATTTATAGATGTCTTCTGAACCTGTTGCACGAAAGCGCGGGTTGGGTCGGGGCCCTAATCATGTGCCGAAGGCCCCGGCTAATCCGGATGATCGCATTCTTATACAGATCCGTCCTCCTCCAGAAAGCACGTAAGTTAAACATCGTGTATATATAAGGGTTTAATATTTCCATTGTTATAAATATATTTTAATGTAAATTATTGTATATTGTAGTGATTTTCAAGATAGTAAAATTGTGAAGTGCATTTCACAATTATGCTTACAGAACTGGCCTACGCCAGTGATTACATGGGCGAGCACACCTCTCGCCCATAAGGATGCAGTTTGGGCTGAATTTCAGGTATATTTATTTAATCACTCTGATAGATAATACATAGTTAATCAACTAATAGTTTAGTAATGTTGGATTATGGTATTATAGTAGTTTTAATATTATTATTGTTGTTTTATTTGCAGAAGCGGTATAGATGGGATGACGCACATGCATCAGTTATTCAAGCACTGTTCTGGCAGAAGTGCGCCGTCCGGACTAAAGATAATCTAAACAAAGAACGACAGAAAGCCCTGCACAATGCTGAGATTGACCATCCAGGACAGGGTGAGCAGTATATGCATGAGCATTGCCCCTGGTGGTGCGCACATCCCATATGGGTGCAGATGTGTGAGCAGTGGAGAGCTGAGAGCTGGGTCAAGAGACGTAAGACTGCCGCCTCGAACAGATCCTCAGGTGTATCTGAAGGCGAAAAGGCAAAAGGCACGTACAAGGGCGGCAGTATATCTCAGCTGCAACATATTGCTGCTAGGGTACGTATGTATAACAAGCTTATTGGCTTAGTTATTTGTCTTTATGTTTACAGTCATGTTTTGTAGCTAAAATATCATATGTTTACATATTAATATGAGAACATGAACTGTAGGAGTCTGAGTCTCAAGGTCAACCTATCAATTGGTTAGATGTGTATGTGGCCACCCGTGATGGTCTGCCTGATGCTGTTCAGATAGCGGTAATAAGTTAACTTTAAATATATTATAGTCATGTTTTTTAGCATTTCGTATTTATTTTTAACTATTTATTTGTTGACCTTCTGACAGGACACTTATAAGGGCTTAATGAACGAGCGCTATCCTGAAGGCACCCCGCGTCCGGCGATTGATCAAGAATTATGGGAGAGGGCGTCCGTCGTGAAGAAAAATTATGTTAAAGGTCAAGGACAAAGACGACGCCCGACCATCAGTGGCACAGGCAGCTCTGCTACCCAGTCTACACAGTCTACACAGTCATCAGGTCATCCAGCCTATCATACTCCTGCTGACTGTGTGAGAGCGATCTGTCAAAATCGTGATCTTCTTCTTATACTGGGCGGGCATCTGCATTCTCTGAATCCTGATGACTTGGCAAAGGCAGTGGCGGAAGCAGCAGCATCACAGCATCAGGGTGGCGACCAGGTACTTTTAATGTTTCATTACGTACATTGTCTATTATTTAGCTTTCCCCAAGTCATAGCAGTATCAACACATGTAACATATATGTTTTATTCTTTTGTTAATTACAGGGTACTAATTTGAATGATCCATGAAGAGCTAGACCAGTCATGCATGTTAGATTTGTAAAGCCTTGTTAGACTTGTTTTTTAGATTTTTAAAGCATTGTAATCTTTTAAACTACTTATCTTTGGACTGTATTGGTTTACGATTCTATTATATGGATGTTTACGATTGTATTGTGTTGTGTTGATTTAGATTCATTCTTTGGACTGTATGTATGGATGGATGTTTATCATATAGTAGTTATCATGGATGGATGTTTATATATACTGCTGTGTGTTGGGATAAAAAGCAGGTACAAAGCAGGTTATTTTTGGGAAATCAATAAAACAGGAAAAATATTTAAAAAAAAAAACAAAGTCAGCGACCGCGTGCGGTCGCTGATACAGTATTAGCGACCGAGTAAGGTGCTTCTACTTCAGCGGCCGCATGCGGTCGCTATTACCAGTCGCTGACACGTGTACCACATCACGTCTGAAGCATGACTCAGCATGAGTCAGAATAGCGACAGCTGAGGTCGCTGATTGCGGTCGCTAATAATGCGGTCGCTATTGTTGGTCGCTGATGTCTTTTTAGCGACAAGATTTTCTGCGACTACTATTAGCGACTGCATCCGGTCGCTGATACCCATCTGCGACTATATGCGGTCGCAGATGTGCGGTCGCTGATAAGCCTTTTTGTTGTAGTGGATGTGGATTATTTGTTAAGCTGAGTCTCAACTATAAAGTTGATGATAAACTTTTTAAATCATAGAAGATAGTAGATATCATTCTCTACTTGACTCTTCTAATGGATTGCTTGTTCCGCTGCAGTTAAACTTGTTGTTTATTGTTTAACACTGTTGAAGGCTAACGATAATTAATTCTGCATTATCTTAGTCATAATATTTCTCACCGGGCTAGTTGAGCTCACCCTTTACTTTCATTGTTCTCTTTAGGGAATGAGAACGTAGCCGGAACTAGTTGGGGAACGGAGTGATGGTCCGAGTTAGTGGCTGTAGTACTCCTCACTATTTTATAAAATAGTGTGATAATAATTGTAATGAGGACTCCATTTGAGTTTGAATACTGTCTGCTAGACAATATTCATGTGAAAACTCTCAGCTACATTTTTGTCGTACTGTATAATGAAGTTTGTATTTAAATTCTGTACCATGTATTTGGCGACCTAAGATGGGTGATGTATACCTATTTGGGGGCGTCAAAGTTGGTATCAAAGCTTAGGGATATGATCCCTAGCTGAGATGTAAGACTAGAACTAAGGGGGAGAGACGAAGAAATCATTCGCTAGTATGACCTACCAAAGTTTATTTGTTATTTAATTGGCCGGTCAGAATATAGGGATAATATGTGGCATGCCAATTAACCCTTGTTTTGCGGTAGTGTTTGAAAATGACATCCGAGAATGTTGAGATAAGCAATGGAGCACATGAGATCGTTGAGTCACCAACAATCAATACCCAGGATAATGTGCATCAGGAAGGCAAATATCCTCATGAAAATAACAACACTGACCAAATGATGAACGATGGGATGTTCAGACGCTTTATGCAATTCATGCAACATCAGGCGAGAAAAACTCCTGTTCAAAATGCTGGTGGAAACACTGGCAACTCTTGGTTGGCCACCGCTAAGCAGATCAAGGAGCTGGGACCACCGGAGTTTTTGGGAGAGCCAATACCACTTAAGGCGGAGACGTGGATAAAGCAGATCACCAAGATATTTAATGTCTTGGGATGCTCCGAGGAGCAAAATGTTCCATTTGCCACCTTCATGTTGCGAGGAGAGGTAAATCATTGGTGGGAATCTATAAAACGTACCCAGCCTGCCGCACTGAAGATGTCTTAGGAGAAGTTCTATTAACTGTTCAATGACAAGTACTTTCCCGAAAGTATTCATCACATAAAAGAGGTAGAGTTCATCAAGCTGGAGCAAAACAATATGACCGTGTCGCAGTACGAAGTTAAGTTTGCCGAGTTGTCCCGGTTTGCATCCCACTTGGTTGATAATGAGAAGAGAATGACGTGGATGTTTTTAAGAGGTTTGAAACCCGAGATATGTTGTTGGTCGTTTTACTGATCAATATATGCATGCAAGTATACACGGTCAACAAGTAATAAAGAGTAAGTAAAGTATTGTTCCCATAGAGAATTAACTAATAAAGTTCACCAAGCACTAGCCCATAACCATTTCAGTCTTATTTAAACGAATGATTTAATATTTTATATTTAAATTGTGAAATTAAATAAACCTAACTATTCCTAGAGTGAGACTAGATAATGAAGATCTGAGAATACAATTTCATCTATTGAATCATTTAAATCAATACACTCCCTGTTAAGCCAAATTACTTGCACTGGGTTGCTAGTCGACAACACGAAGGTAAACTACAGTCATATCTCAATGTACCATACTCATATCACATATAATCCGCAATTGATAGAATACATATGAACACCCACATTACCTAAACCATTATATGTCTATGTGATCTATAAATAATTAGGGTTGAGGCCCAAATTCTCGAATGACTACAAGCGATGCCTTGGTATATGTCTATCCTAAGCATGAATCATATATTCCATCACCATGTAGAACATATAAACACAAGCTATCAAGATAAAATCTAAACCCATACTCCGTCTGTCAAGTTCATATGGGTTATCACAGTAATTGATGGCCAATCAACTAAGCAAATAAGCATGAATCTTAATAGACAATCTCATAGCAATCAACAAGGCTAACAATGAAATATATCAAAAATAACTAACCTATAGAATCCATTGCAATCTCATAATAGAGTTTAAATCATATCTGAATCAAATCTATCACCCACATATTGCATAAACATCATAAGATTACAAAAAAAAAAACCAAAGAGAGGATAAGAGTAAGAATTGAGATGCAAATCTGTTATCCTGCTCCTAGATGGAATCTCTGATTGTTTTCCAATTGCTTCAAATCTTCATATCTAATCAAATCTAGAAATCAATTATTCTAATCTACTCTATTCTAATATTGAAATTGAAGAGAGAAAGTAACGATAGCTCTTTGATCCCCCAAGGGGTGGAATCCCCTTTACATACTGATAATACGTCTTATTTAGAAGCCCTAATTGAACCCCCCCTCTCAGTTACGCTTCAATTGCAATGTGTAGTGAAAAGTCAGCTCTAGTCAACATCAGAAGTGGCGCGGCCACACTAAAAATGGCCTGGAGTTAGGCACGACCACGCTCAAGTAGTAGAACTCGTCTTTTTGGTCCAAGGACTCGCGCGGCCGCGCCTAAATTCGCTCGCCCGCGCTGTTGGTTTTCTGCTGCAATGTCTTTTGGTAAAACTGCCATAACTTTTGATCCGGGAGGAGTTATGGGGCCTGCCACCTATCAAATCGAAGCTCTCGACGAGATCTACAACTTTCATTCTTTGATAATTAAGAAATAATGGACGGATGAAGGCTGAAATTGGATTCTAAGTGACAGCTCTACATTGGAGTTTAACGTCCATTGGTACAAATATCATAACTCTTGCATCCGAACTCCGATTGGAATGATTCAAGATGTTCCAGAAAGCTAAGAAGATGCTCTACAACATAATCCAAGTTCCAAGCAAAGAACATGAAATGAACATGAATCCCAAACGATGTCCGGATTGCTCTTCATTGCGTTTTCATACCAATAGTCACTCACATCGTTCTCAAGCATAAGATCTACAAAATAAACACAAAATGCATGTAAAGTAACAAAGAAACATGAGTATAAGCAACTAATTCAAGTAATAGATACTGGATAAGTAAGTATAAAACCTACTTATCATACGTCAATACCTAATTTCTCACAAACTGTGTTTGTATTCAGATGTTATAAATAGGGCTCAGTTATTGGAACGTGATAATGAGTCAACCCAACCAAGAGATAACAGACGGCAAAGCAATACTACCATTGAAAGCAGTCATCAAAACGGTGACAATAAACGTGGAGGAAGTCAACATGCCAGAAATGGTAACCACTTTGGTGGTAATTGTAACGCCCCTAGAATAGGTTCAATCCATCCAACCTATTCTAAGTAAATACATGGTACAAAAAATAAATACAACTTTATTATTACAATTGTCGTGCAAAATACAACAACACATATGTTATGAGTTTTGATACAAATATATACCAACTGTGACTCTCATCCCAATCTTGGATAGCATGTCACAATGACACCTTACATAAAGGTACAATCAATAACTGTTTTAGAAATTAAAATCTTTGTAAAATACTCAAGGAAACCTTCGTACATGGGAGGCCATGCGTCTAGGTTATGATAGATATCATATATCCACATAATTATCCTTGGTTGACCTAATAGACCCCAAAGAAAAACAAGAAGATTACTATCATGTTCTTTCCAATGATGAGTCTTCTCTTGACATATAACTATCTCCACTGTCTGCAATTGAAAATTATATTTCAACCAAACTCTAAGATTATATAGGTAGTGCTCGTAGATATACTCAGCAAGTGGATGTGCATAACCTTGTCTTATGATAACACGAGGTTGTATGTCATTAGACATCTTGTATGATAGTGACAAAACACTCTTCCAAAGTTGGGTTCGCCTCACCCTATTTGATTCACCAAATATAACTATTAAATGACGTATAAAATACAACGCACTTTTCTAAAGTTCTCAATAAAATTATTTTCATACTGTTTAGGGAGAACCTCAACAGCTATAGACCACCGTTCTATTCCCCTGTTACCCCCGTTCGACCCAGCTACACTCTTATTACCTGAAAAGAATTGTGAAGTAAAAGGGTGAGCACAAATAACCAGTAAAAAATATCATAACTAGAGATAATTAAATTATCAATAGCCTCCGTCAATAATAAATCAGAGATTTAGAACATATGGTAGATGATAAAACTTTTCAACCATAGTTACAGCGGAACGAGCAATCCATTAGAAGAGTCAAATATACCATAAAGTCTATTATCTTCTCCATGTTAAAAGTCCACCAACAATGTTTTATCCGTGTAACATCAATCAACAGTTCCTGTCCACAATCAAGTGAATAACTCATAATCATAATTATGGTTCTAAAATTCTCTTCGCATCTAGGACGAAAATAATTTTGATCACCTATCTTTACCTGAAACATCAAAGATCATGGTTATACCAAATCACTGTTTTTGTTCATAATCATACTAATAAGTTCATCTTCGCACTATGGACCAAAGATATTCATTAACAATTCATCTTTGCACTACAGGCCAAAGATATTAAATAACAGGTCATCTTTACACTACAGGCAAAAGATATCAATCAACATTTCTTCTTTGCACTACAGGCCAAAGGCATACAATTGTAAAACCAATAAACAACAGTCCATCAATGCACTACAAACCAAAAATAACTTTTATCATAATATAAGCATGAGGATCATGACAAGAAAATAAAGAATCAATCACATGAGATAAAGGATAAATTTTAAAGACTTTAACAATTTAATTTATCCAGATTTCAATAATATTCAAATTGTCAACATGATACTGCTTTATAGAGTAAAATTCAAGAATAATATTATATCAAAAATAATTTGAGCATAAAATAATACTTCAACAAATATTTAATGAAGATAATAACATTATTCATTATATTATAAACCCCATTTAATATTATTCACGATATAATAACATTAAATTCATTTATTAATATTATTAATCATTAAATAATAGTTTAAATCAATGATTTCATAACACCTTAATCCAAATGTTATAAATCATTTAATAATCTCATAATCCAATATTATTAATATTACAACAATATTTTAATTATTTCTTAAACTTATAAATAATTTATTTTAATGGTTTATACTTTACTAATTAATACATTTAATCATCCTAAAATGCCAAACTCATAAGATTTCATCACCAATAGCCAAAACCCTCATAAAAAATCTGCATATACCTTATATAGGATTCTCAAGCCATAAAATCCTATTTTTCAATTTTCTTACTTCACATAACATATTTAATTCCTTTACTCATAACTAGTCCATTTTCATGAAAAATACCAAATCAGTCCTAGAAAATTTTCTTTTCTGAGATTTAGCAGAATATAGTCCCATATTAAACATA
Organism: Panax notoginseng; assembly: GCA_016801055.1. Lineage (NCBI taxonomy): Eukaryota > Viridiplantae > Streptophyta > Magnoliopsida > Apiales > Araliaceae > Panax > Panax notoginseng. The sequence goes on from CM029013.1 coordinate 168,652,634, forward strand.
TATTTTTCTCAAAATTTTTAAAATTCATTTACTATTTTTCATATGGCCAAAACTGTCGAATATTTAGACATTTTATCATAAACTGTACTTTTGTCCAAAAATTCTAAAATTTACAGAGTATACTACTGTTATATACATGTACTCCCAATAAAAAATTCACAAATTTTGAATTTAACCACAAAGAGTTATAAGGGTTTACTTTTAAAATATTCTTTTCCCATAAAATTCATAACTTCTAATCTATACATCTAAAAATCGTCATTTTTAGACACAATCTAGAAAACTCATCAAATTATCATTTCAAATTTTTTCTGAATTTTTGAAGGTTCGAAAAAATTACAAAACTGAAAAACATAATAACCCTTACACTCCCTTACTATCCCTTACCTCAAAAGAGCAGTACTTCTGACTGGAATATTGGATATAATGCTGAAGGGAACTTGCACCGTATATCAACACTCAAGATATCTAAATACTCATAAAAATACGCTTGATAATATAGAGAAAGAAAACTTCAGTTTCTGGTGTGATTTTCAATTATAACCTAAACATTCTATCTATAGGAAAATATTTAGAACACTAAAGCAGAAAATTTAATAAAATAATATTATTTATAAAAATATCATAAGCACTCTTTGAAATCAGATTTCAAAATTTTAAACATGCAAGTAGGGCCCTCTAACATGAAAAACATGTTTTAAACATTTTTTTGTAACAAAATCAATTCAGACCCAATATTTTAGAATTTCAATAATTCATAATAAATAGCCCTTTTATCAGAAAAATTCAAATCTTAAGTCCATTCCATAGAAAATTCAATTCTCTACAACTTTGTAGCTTTTAAGTTTTTCTAAATTGTAAATAGAAATTGACCGAAATCCACAAACGGACGATTGTGCAAGCTATAATCAAACTTCAGTCAAAAATAGGGTCCACTAGCACACAAAACATGTTTTAAATATTTTTTGTAACAAAAATACTCTTCTTCCTCATTTATTCGTATATTACACATTCATTGTAAAAATATCATCATTATTATATTATTGTAATATAATAATATATTTTATCAAAAAAGATAAAATATCAATTTTTAACAATTATCACCTTTTTAAAAATTCCTCCATTTATATCCACGTAATAATATTTTTCTTATCATATAAATTAATAATTAATTATTCAGAAATAATATTACAGAATCACAATAATGACAACTAGGTCGTTCCCAAGAAAGAGGGGGCTTTCCACTAAGTATTTATCCTTACTGGTGAGCAATTAGGTGACTAAATCTCTCCTTGACAGAACTTTCTAGACATTGCCAATAATGCTATCTAATAATATTATTCAAATAATATTAATTATTGATTTGATAATAGAAAATACTGTGGTGTGACAATTATTGAAACAACAATAATATAAAATATCAACGTAGCAATTATTGAATCAGTAAAATAAAATATTGAACAGTAATTACTGTAACAATTATTGAGTAGTGCCTTCTTACGTAAGAATAAAAAATATTGTGCAATACCGTGTGCTACTTTGCAACCACGCGTATTACTGTATTTTAACTACTAGATATTCGAATAGTGTTAACGGTAACAACTATGCCATTATTTATAAAAACTCATACTTATCGTTTTTTTCATCCGACAGTTATTCTGTTATGAGACCCACAAATGGCTGCGCCATCATACGAATATTTCTCGACAGCAAGAATATTCTACGACTAAACGAATATTCCCCGACAACAATGAATATTTTATAACCACTTGCGCATTTTGTAAACTTTACATATATCACCCTTAACTTTAACTTTTATCAATTTAACCAATTACTGAATAATAATTATAAAAAATTGAATACATTTATTTCATTTCGTCCCCAAAATTTACGTACCTGGTATTTCAAATAATTAAGAATACATTGCTTTTATTTCAGATTTCATATTCTCTGTCATCATGATTTCTCCATTGCTCATCTCATGTATTTCAGATATCATTCTAGAATACAGCTTCAAAACAAAGGTTAATTGACATATCACAATTTGTCAACATAAGTAAGAAAATTCAGCTTAGGTAGTACACACTAGCGAAGGATCTTTACACTATAGGCCAAAGATATTCAACAACAGGTCATCTTTGCACTACAGGCCAAAGATATCAATCAACATTTCTTCTTTGCACTACAGGCCAAAGGCATACAACTGTAAAACCAATAAACAACAATCCATCTATGCACTACGGGCCAAAAATGACTTTCATCACAATATAAGCATGAGGATCATGATAAGGATATAAAGAATCAATCACATGAGATAAAAGATAAATTTTAAAGACTTTAACAATTTAATTTATTCAGATTTCAATAATATCCAAATTGTCAACATGATACTACTTTGTGGAGTAAAATTTAAGAATAATATTATATCAAAAATGATTTGAACATAAAATAATATTTCAACGAATATTTAACGAAGATTATAACATTATTCATTATATTATAAACCCCATTTATATTAGTCATTATATAATAACATTAAATTTATTTATTAATATTATTAATCATTAAATAATATTTTAAATCAATGATTTCATAACACCTTAATCCAAATGTTATAAATCACTTAATAATCTCATAATTCAATATTATTAATATTCAACAATATTTTAATCATTTCTTAAACTTATAAATAATTTATTTTAATTGTTTACACTTTACTAATTAATACATTTAATCATCCTAAAATGCCAAACTCCTAAGATTTCATCACCAATAGCCAAAACCCTCATCAAAAATATGCATATACCTTATATAGGATTCTCAAGCCATAAAATCCTATTTTTTTAATTTTCTTACTTCACATAACATATTTAATTCCTTTACTTGTAACTAGTCCATTTTCATAAAAAATACCAAATTAGTCCTAGAATTTTTTTTTCTGGAATTTAGCAGAATATAGTCCCATATTAGACATATATTTTTCTCGAAATTTTTAAAATTTATTTATTATTTTTCATATGGCCAAAACTGCCGAATATTTAGACATTTATCATAAACTGTACTTTTGTCCAAAAATTCTAAAATTTACAGAGTATACTGCTATTATATACATGTACTTTCAATAAAAATTTCACAAATTTTGGAGTTAACCACAAAGAGTTATAAGGGTTTACTTTTAAAATAGTCTTTTCCCATAAAATTCATAACTTCTAATCTATACATCAAAAAATCGCCATTTTTGGACACAATCTAGAAAACTCATCAAATTATTATTTCAAATTTTTTCTAAATTTTTGATGGTTCGAAAAAATTACAAAACTGAAAAACATAATAACCCTTACAATCCCTTACCTCAAAAGAGCAGTACTTCTGACTGGAATATCAGATATAACGCTGAAGGGAACTTGCACCGTATAGAAACACTCACGATATCTAAATACTCACAAAAATACGCTCGATAATATATATATATAGAGAGAGAAAACTTCAGTTTCTGGTGTGATTTTTAATTCTAACCTAAACATTCTATTTATTGGAAAATGTTTAGAACACCAAAGTAAAAAATTTAATAAAATAATATTATTTATAAAAATATCATACGCACTCTTTGAAATCAGATTTCAAAATTTTAAACATGCAAGTGGGGCCCTCCAAAATGAAAAACATATTTTAAACATTTTTTTGTAACAAAATCAATTCAGATCCAATATTCCGGAACTTCAATAATTCATAATAAATAGCATTTTTATCAGAAAAATTCAAATCTTAACTCCATTTCATAGGAAATTCAATTTTGTACAATTTTGTATATTTAAATTTTTCTAAATTCTAAACAGAAATTGACCGAAATCCACATACGGACGATTTTACAGGCTAAATCAAACTTCAGTCAAAAATAGGGTCCACTAACACACAAAACATGTGTTAAACATTTTTTGTAATAAAAAAACTCTTCCTCCTCGTTTATTCATATATCACACATTCATTGTAAAAATATCATCATTATTATATTATTGTAATATAATAATATATTTTATCAAAAAAGATAAAATATTAATTTTTAACAATTATCACTTTTCTGAAAATTCTTCCATTTATATCCACATAAACAAATATTTTTCTTATCATATAAATCAATAATTAATTATTCACAAATAATATTACAGAATCACAATAATGACAACTAGGCCGTTCTCAAGAAAGATGGGGGCTTTCCACTAAGGACTTCTCTTTACTGACGCGCAATTAGGTGACCAAACCTCTCCTTGACAGAACTTTCTAGACATTGTCAATAATGCTATCTAATAATATTATTCAAATAATATGAATTATTGATCTGATAATGAAAAATACTGTGCCGTGACAATTATTGAAACAACAGTAATATAAAATATCAATGTAGCAATTATTGAATCAATAAAATAAAATATTGAACAGTAATTACTTTAACAATTATTGAGTAGTGCCTTCTTACGTAAGAATAAAAAATACTGTGTAATACCATGTGCTACTGTGCAACCACGCGTATTACTGTATTTTAACCACCAGGTATTCTAACAGTGTTAACGGTAACAATTATGCCGTTATTTATAAAAATTCATACTTGTCATTTTCTTCATCCGACAGTTATTCTGTTATGGGGCCCACAAATGGCTGTGCCATCGTACGAATATTCCTCGACAGCAAGAATATTCTACGACCAAACGAATATTTCCCGACAACAATGAATATTTTATAACCACTTGCGTATTCTGTAAACTTTACATATATCACCCTTAACTTTAACTTTTATCAATTTAACCATTTACTGAATAATAATTATAAAAAATTGAATACTTTTATTTCATAAAATTCAGGTCTTACAGTAATCATGGCCAAGACAATAAAAATGAAAATTTGAAGAAGAGGAGATTCAATAATGATGGAAAGACGTTAGCACCAAAACCCGTTGTTAAAGAAGGAGAACTGTAACACCCCGAAATTTAGTCTATCTTCACACCCGAATTCCGTACGTCACGAGTATATCATTCATCCAACATACATCATTATATACTGAAATATAACAATATACACTCTCAAATCCCAAGTTTCGAAAACCTTATAACCTCTTTCATTACAAATAATGATAATTACATTATTCATTTCATCTTACAAGAGTGACTTTTATCTGTCACAAAGGATACACAACAATTTATTAAATTAATATATAGTTCAATTTCATCTTTCTATATTACAAGTCTTCTCTTGATCTTCTCGTTCATTCACATTCTGAATGGCACTTCATCTGGATACCGTCAGCTTGATCTTTACAGGATCCTTAAGTTCTTCTAACATCGTTCGTTGAAAATGTTTTTCATTTAAAGCAAGTGTGAGCATTCAATTGCCCAGTAAGTCATAACAGTTGAACACATAACTTCAAGAGTTTAAACGTTCCTTTAGAACTTCTATAACCGAACAAAGGTTATGAAGAAGCTTGAATAATAGGAATAGTCTCGATTCCTATCATCTTAAAACATCGGTCACTTTCACTTTGAAATACTTTCATTTCCTGTATCTTTTTCATACACATCTTGCCTGGCTAGAATCATTAGCACAGACTTAACAATAACGGTTCATATATAAACTGAACATACTTGTATTGAACAGCTCAATCACAGAACAATTCATATCATAGAAACACCGAAGTGTTCACATTGTGGCTTAAGGCCTCATACGTTCTACCACTTTGTACAAATATCGCACAATCACACATAGACCAAACTTCTCAAGTTCAACATCTGAGAAGTTTAAGAAACTAGCATTCATTTACAATATGAATGAAATTAGGAAACTTGTCTTATGTACAGCTACAACTTACGTTGAACTGCTCATTCCAATTTATATATAACACATAAGAAGAAAACATAAACACCAATTAGTCATATATTGGAATTACGCATTGGCTTACTTAACTTTACTTCTTAGGTTCGCGTTCTTGCAATATAAGTTTACGCGACTAACTTCCTTTACCAGTTTACGGCTTCATGACATACGGAGATGTTTAACTCAAAAGATTCATCATCTTTGATGATTTGCATTCTTATCTTCTTCTTATAACTTCTCTAGGACTCAGCACACATCGCTTCTCTGTTAGTAGTCCATATGGTACTCTGAGTGGTTTCCCACAAACAACCAACAAACAAGTTTCCGTCTCATCTACACTGCCATCACAGTGATTTAGATCGATTGCCAGTTTCGTATATACCTTCGCTCTCTGAAGGAATTGTTTAGCCCAACTCCCATATGTCAACTATCAAAGGTTACGATTGTACCACAACCTAAACTTATCTTAACTTATCCGACCCATTAACTATAACATTCGTTAAGTCAATTTCTTATTCCTTACGGCTTTTTGGCAACTAAAGGCCATACCTCAATATTCATTCTTTATCCGATTAAGTCATACAATCTTTTGTATACTCAGAGCGATCATTCAAGTTTAATTATTAACTCGGCTTTGTTACGTTTATCGTCACTGTCTTGAATTCAGTTCTTTACCATTTATGGTTTAATCATTGATCTTCATTATCTTACAGTCAAACCATACACGAGGTGTAGGTTCTATCCGTTTAGTATTTGCGTACACTCAACCTTCACATCTGTTAAAGTTTTTAATGCTTGCATTTCATTCTATCATTCTCCATCTGAATCACTATCGGCTTCCATTAATCTTATTACCGTTAGTTATGAATTTCTTGATAACATTCGTATCTTTCGTAATACTTTCATTATTTATTACCCTCGTCACTCAACCTTTAAGGAATCACAACCATAGTCATCCCTCACGTTCATTTATCGAGACTACGGTCCCCGAATATCGGTTACGTAACCCGCACCTAAAAACCTTGGTCTTTTACTCTCGTTTAATCTTTCCGTTCAACCTTCCTTAAAGGTTTAAAAATATTTAATTAAGTGTTACATTAGTTGGACATTGTGTTCTTTATCTTCCCTTACATTTTCCCCAAGAGCTGAGCAGTTAAAAGCCCTTCCCTGGCTTTTCCCCTACACTGGCGCTGCGACGCCACTCTCTTCATTATCTCTCGCGTTGCGGCGCGACCATACATCATCTTCTTTTTTAGTCTGGCGCTGCGACGGCGAGTCCTTCATTAACTCTCGCGCTGCGGTGCCAATTAACAGTACATGATGCCTCGAGCTCGCGCTGTGGCATCGCCTCCCAAGGATCAGCTGGCGCTGCAGCGCCGAGCACAAAACTTAGAAAATTTTCTAAGTCTTAAATCAAGTTTGAGACGCATACTTCCCGATCTCATAACTTATTCGTTATAACTCGGAACGAGGTCGGTCTAAAGCTATTATCTTCCTTATCTTACGTATTTTAATACCCCTTCGACAGAACTTCATTCTGAATCCGTTAACGTGCCATTTGATAAACTTGATCTTCACCCTTCCTTCATTTTTATGTTTTTAACGTTCTTCGTTCGTTCGTTCGTCCGTAATTCGGTCATCCGAACTCGGAACTCATTCGTTCTTGAGTCCATGACTCACGTTTTCTATATTCTATTACTTCCTTATGAAACCCTACATGTTTGGGTTCATTTACTAACTTTCTAATTCTCATTCGTCTTTTACAAAATTTTTGCCATAACTTCGTTATAGCTAAGTTTTAATCCGTTCTTCATGAATGTTTCTGCCGTTCCTAATCAAGCAATAAGCATCTAAATTATATGCGATGGTTTTAAACTTATCCATCAACAACAATTATCCTACGATGGTTTTAAATTTGTCCATCAACAACGTTCTTCGTGTTCTTCGCGTGTTCTTCGAGTTGTTCGTTCATTCTTCAGTTTTAATCGATATTTTGGATTATGATTTCACTTTTTATTGGAATTTGATGTTATAGAACATCATTCCTTACTTATTTCACCTACTCATTCATATAATCTACTCGGATCGTTCTAATTCATTACGAATCTTACACTTCCTTAAGAAATTTATAAACTAAATTTCTAATTCTTATTTCTTTGTTTTCTCATGATTTCAACTATATGAAATTCATTCTTACATCTTTTACTTCTATTCTCATTAAGTTATGTTATTAACATATAGGACTTAAATAGAAATTAAATTCGACTAGGTTTTAGGTTACCTCTCTTTATTTTTCTTCCGCTAGACAAAGCCGACGATTCGCAAGCTTTTCTATTTCACGATCACCTTCGATCCGATCATTCATACTCATTCTCTTCCTTCTCCATCTTCTCCAAGCTCTCAAGCTCTCTCTCTCTCTCTCTCTCTCTCTCTCTCTCGTCTTCTAGGATTTTTGAAAATCCCATTTAAATAAAAGTTAGCTTCCTATTTATAGAAAATCCAAAGCTAGGGCAAAATAGTCATTTCGCCCCCCAAACCTCCTTACCATTCATTACTTAAGCACTAAGTTTACTTAGCCCTTAAGTTTACTTAGCCTTTAAGTTTCCTTAGCCTTTAAGTTTACTTAGCTCTTAAGCATAAGCACTTTACTTAGCTATTAAGTTTACTTAGTCATTACTTAACATATCGTTTACTTAGCCATTAAGACTAATCGTATTCTACGCATCTCATTCTCGTATTCTCTTCGTATATAGTTAGTACAATATTTGTATTTATACGTCGTTATAATCCTCGTACTATACTTGTATAATAACTAGTTTTATACTCGTATTTCTTACGCATAATAACCCTAATTATTATACGAAATCATTAAATTCTCGGAACTCACTTTTCCTAACCCTTAGGTTTTAAGTCCGCAGGCGAAAACTTCGTTTTTACCATAACTGAAATATTATTGAATATTCCATTACGTCTTAGAATTCTATCATTAAGCGTTTCTTGAAAATTCAAAATAAATCTCCGAGCATAAAAGGATGAATAGTGCTGATTTCGTCTTTTTCCCTGGAAATATTTTTGTTCTCAGAAAAATTTTATTTTCGTCTTGAAAATTTTTACTCGTTCAATATAGCTCATAGCCAGAACACTCCCGTATTATAATCATCCTAGGTTCTAGAACGATTAATAAACACATAGCACATAATATTATTAATAAAAATTCCTTTTATTAATAACTAATTCTTTAAACTTCAATTTTGGACAACCCGAATTTTCGGGTCGTCACAAGAACGATCAATAATCGTATGCTACAAATGCGGAGGGGAGGGACACATCAGTCCAAACTGTACGTAGCAGTCCAAAACATGTTATAATTGCGAAAGAGAAGGTCACCTAGCTCGATTTTGTTGTGCAGTAAAGCCGAGTCCAGCTGGGATGGAGGCACCAAAGGGAAAGCCGGTAGTTCAAGGGAAAGCATTTGTCGTGACCTCCCAAAAAGTAAGGAATCCGAACGAGGTTAACATGGGTAAGCTAATTGTAAACTCTTGCGAAGTCTATACCTTATTTGATACCGGTTCTACCCATTCTTTTATTTCTCCTACTTGCGCTCAACTTTTAAATTTAACTCCGAAGAAATTAGACTTTGACTTATCTGTTGAAACTCCGTTGGGAGAAACCTTCATTATATCCACTGTTTATAAGTCTTGTTTGATTCAAATCGATACCCGCACATTACCTGTCGACCTTATCTCTTTGAAAATACTTGCATTTGACGTGATTCTAGGGATTGATTTGTTAACTTCTCATCATGCTAAATTGATTATTTTCGTAAGGTTGATAGCTTTCATATTCCTAACCAACCTATTATGCGAATTCAAGCGACCAAACTACTAAAGCCAATCACTGTCATATCAAGCCATAAAACTATTCGTTTATTGAAAAACGGATGTCAAGCTTTCTTAGCTCATGTCACGGATTTAAACAAAAATAAGTCAGTTTTGAATGATATTTCTATTGTTAATAAATTTCCTGACGTATTCCCTAAAGAACTTCATGGCCTACCCCCGGAGCGTGAAATAGAATTTTGTATCGACCTTGAACCCGGTACAAAACCCATTTCCAAAGCCCCATATAGAATGGCTCCTATTGAACTTCAGAAGTTAAAGACTCAACTGCAGGAATTGTTAGACATCAATTTTATTCGTCCAAGTACGTCTCTTTGGGGTGCTCATGTTTTATTCGTGAAGAAGAAAGATAGAAGTATACGACTTTGTATTGATTATCGGGAGTTGAATCATGTCACCATAAAAAATAGGTACCCATTGCCACACATTGATGGCCTGTTTGATTAATTGTAAGGCACCAAATTCTTTTCAACGATTGATCTTTGTTCCGGATATCACTAGTTAAAGATTAAAACTGATGACATTCCAAAGACTGCTTTCAGAACTCGGTATGGGCATTATAAATTCTTAGTCATGTCCTTTGAATTGACTAATGCTCCTGCTGCCTTCATGGATATGATTAACCGAGTATTCAAGGAATATTTGGATCATTTTGTGGTTGTCTTTATTGATGACATTCTCATTTGTTCCAAAAGCCGTGAAGATCATGAGCAACACTTGAGGCTGATACTCCAAAAGCTTCGCGAGAACAAGCTACATGCTAAGTTGAATAAATGCGAGTTCTGGCTTAAGGAAATGGCATTCCTTGGGTACGTGATATCAAATCACGGAATATCTGTTAACCCAGCGAAGATTGAAGCAATTCAAAGAAGGGAGAAACCTAAGTCAGTGACCGAAGTACGTAGTTTTCTGGGCTTAGCTGCTTATTATCAGAGATTCGTAGAAGAATTTTCTCAAATTGCTACTCCATTAACTCAGCTAACTCAAAAAGATACAAAATTCGATAGGAGTGAGGAATGTGAGAAGAGTTTTTAAGAACTCAAGAGGAGACTCATTTCAGCTCCTATTCTGATAATACCATCTGGTTTGGAGGGATTTGTCATCTACAACGATGCTTCAGGCAGAGAGTTAGGGTGTGTTCTCATGTAACATGGGAAAGTAATAGCCTATGCCTCACGATAACTCAAAGAATATAAGAGGAATTATCCTACTCATGATCTAAAGTTGGCAGTAGTCATTTTTGTGCTTAAGATTTGGAGGCATTACCTGTATGGGGAGAAGGTAGAGATCTATACGGATCATAAAAGCCTCAAATATTTCTTCACCCAAAAGGAACTCAACATGCAGCAACGACCTTGGCTTGAGTTATTGAAAGATTATGATCATACCATTCAATACCATCCTAGAAAAGCGAACGTAGTAGCTAACGCATTGAGTAGAATATCATATGCGGGTACGATATTGTCAACACAAAGGCCCATTTTGTATGACTTACAAAGGATGGAGGTAGAGTTAAAGACTCCAGGGACCCACGTGATGATGGCAAATATACGAGTAGAACCGACTTTAATCGATAAAGTTAAAGCTGCTCAAGCTATAAACCTAGAGCTGATGCGTATGAAGAAGAAGTGCAAGAAGGTACTATTCCGGAGCAAGAATCGATGAAGAAGGAATATTACGAGTCAACTCCAGACTTTGTGTTTCAAACGATTCTGACTTGAAGTATAAAATCATGATGGAGGCATACAACAAACTGTTTGCTATCCATCCTGGAAGTACCAAAATGTATCGTGATCTTCGACATACATTTTACTAGAGAAATATGAAGAGAGAGATAGCGGAGTTTATCTCAAGGTGTTTAACTTGTCAACATGTCAAGGAGAAGCATTAAGTGCTAAAAGGTCCATTGCAACCACTTGAAATTTAGAATGAAATTGGAGCACATTACCATATATTTCGTTACTGGTATTCCCAAAGTTTCTCAAGGCATAGATGTAATTTGGGTCATTGTCGATAGTCTGCTCATTTCTTACCTATACGAGAAACTTATTCACTTGAACGTCTTGCTCGTATATACATAAATGAGATTGTAAGACTACATGGTATGCCAGTATCCATAGTTTCTGATTGAGACCCAAGATTCACTCACGATTTTGGGTTAGTTTGCAAAATGACGTGGGCACGAATTTACGATTTAATTCGGCATATCATCCACAAATGAACGGACAATCAGAGAGGACTATTTAAACCCTTAAAGATCTATTAAGACTCTGTGTCCTTGACTTTAAAGGAAGTTGGGACAAGTCCTTACCATTGGTGGAATTTTCATACAATAACAGTTATAAAGCAAGCATCGACATGGCTCCATTTGAGGCGTTGTATGGACACAAGTGTCGTTCTCCAGTATGCTGGGATGAGATGGGTGAAGTAACGTTGTTGGGACCAGAATTGGTACGCATGACAACGGAAAATATTCAAATGATCCGGCAACGTATAAAAACCTCACAAAATCGACAAAAGAGTTATGCTGATCTTCATCGAAAGGACGTGGAATTCAATGTTGGAGAACATGTGTTGTTACGTGTTGCTCCATAGAAGGGAGTTACGAGATTTGGAAAGAGAGGAAAGCTCAATCCTCGATTCATTGACCCATTTGAAATCCTCGATCGAGTAGGAACTGTGGCTTATAGACTTGCCTTACTGCCAAGTATGTCTCGTGTTCATAATATTTTTCGTATATCCATGTTATGTAAATATGTGGAAGACTCGAACCATATTATTGAGTTAGAACCGGACAAAATAGCCGAATATTTAACGTACGAAGAGGTACCTATAAAAATCTTGGATAAGAATGAGCATATTCTACGCTCCAAGGTTATACCTCAAGTCAAAGTTTTATGGAGAAACCACGATGTTGAGGAAATGACCTGGGAGTTAGAATCTGAAATGAAATCAAGGTATCCTCACATCTTCGACATACCAGGTGCGTACCCTAATTTCGATGTCTTTTTCTTGAAATATATTTTTGAATATTATGATGTGGATTTGATATAATGTTATAGTTGTGGGTAATAATTATAAATTTTGCAAAGTAAGCAAGTTGTTATAAAATATTCGATTGCTCGTGGAATATTCATACGATGACACAATCATTGGTGGACCCCACAACAGAATTATTGTCGGAATGAGAAAACAATAGAAATATCTTTTTATAAAAATAACGACGAAAGTTTTACCGTTAACTGTTGAAATACTCAGTGATAAAAGTACAGTAATACGCGTGGTTACATAGTAGCACATGGTATTAATTATTGATGCTTACGTGAGAAGTCACTCAGTTTTATTCAATTATTACTACAGTAATTGTTACATAGTATCTCACGTTATCTGATTCAATTATTGTTAATATTTTATATTATTAAATCAATAATTGAGATGCCAAGTTATTCATATTATTATTTGCAATATTGACGATGTCTATAAAGTTCTGTCGAGGAGAGGTTTGGTCACCTAATTGCGCGTCAATAGGGATAAATCCTTATCGAAAAGCCCCCTCTTTCCTGGGAACGATCTGGTTGCTAAATATTGCGAATTATAATAATGATGATAAATGTTATTAAAAATTTTGAGAGGATTTTTTATAAAGTATTTGTTGAAAATTTTGTTATTATATGGACCCCCCCCCATTTACCAAATTTTCAAAATAATCGATAGAAAGTTATTCAGAATATATTTATATATAATAAAGGTGGGGGCCACATGTGGGGCCCATAAGAGGAAGAAAAAATGAGGGTTACGGGTGGAGGAAGGAAAATTTTGTCAAGAGGAAGTTTGTTATTATTTTGATTATTATATATGTACTATATATAATAAGTTTTGTTTATATATATATATATATACACATAGTTCGGGAATTGGGGGGGGGGGGGAATAATGTGAATTGGTGGGAGTTGTATTATTATTATTATTATTATTATTATTATTATTATTATTATTATTATTATTATTATAAGTTTTATTTTTTATGAAAAATAGAATATATTATATTTTATTTGCATAGTATTTTATTATGCAGTGCACAGTAAAAAACTTGTGAATTCAGTTTTTGGAGCCCGTGATTTCGTCCGATTTCCTACTGTGCGGTCCGTGAAAATTCTAAATAGTATATTTCCATTCTTTTATAAATAAGATGCTTAGTTTTGAATTGAAAATCACACCAGAATCAGAGAATTCTTCTTCTATACTATTGAACGTATTTCTTTAGAGTTTTAAGAAGCTTTGAGTGTAGAAAATAATGAAAGTTTTCTTCAAGAATATCCTCGCCCTACCAGTCGGAATACTCTTCTTTTTAAGGTAAGGGATATTATTTTTGTTCAGTATTCGTATGAAATAATATTTTCTTCCATACTCTGTAGTATGTAAGTAATATTATTTCGTTTCAGATTTCGAATTCTATAATCGTTTTGTTAAGTTTTGACTTCTATACTCCATGAAATTAATAGAATATCCTTGATATTTGCGCTTCATCTAGTATCTCTTTTATGGAAATATTATTCTGAGCATTCTTGATAAGTTTTAACCTTTTTATGTCGGAGTACTATTCACGGGGTACTATTCTCAAATTACTATTTACAAGATACTATTCACTCAGATACTATTCACCCGGAGTATTATTCATAACAAAAATTGATTTCTTTTCGGTCCAAATCATTTTTGATACAATATTATTCTTGAATTTTACTCCACAAAACAGTATTATGTTGACAATTTGGATATTATTGAATTCTGGATAAATTTAATTATAAATCTTTAAAAATTTATCCTTTGCTTTCTTTTAATTGAATTCTTATATCATTGTCATCATCCTCATGCTTATATTGTGATGAAAGTCATCTGTGGCTTATGTGCATAGATGGACTGTTGATTGGTATGATTATGACAAGGGATTATTCGGTATAATCATGACCGTAATATTACAAATAATATGATAAAAGTCCTCATTGGCCCGTAGTGCATTGATGGACAGTTGCTGGTATGATCATAACTATTGGTGAAAACACGATTAACCTTGGCCCGTAGTGTATGGATAATTCGTGGTTGTGATACTAATGAATATCCTTGGCCGTAGTGCAGAGATGATTCGATGATGTGGATTATTTATTAAGCTGCGTCTCAATGATAAAATTTATGATAAACTTTTTAAATCATAGAAGATAGTAGATATCATGCTCTACTTGACTCTTCTAATGGATTACTTGTTCTGCTGCAGTTAAACTTGATGTTTATTATATTTTATCTGTTTAACACTGTTGAAGGCTAACGATAATTTATTCTGCATTATCGTAGTCATAATATTTCTTACTGGGTTAGTTGAGCTTACCCTTTGCTTTCATTGTTCTCTTCAGGAAATGAGAACGTAGCCGAAATTAGTCAGGGAACGGAGTGATGGACCGAGTTGGTGGCTGTAGTAGTCCTCACTATTTTATAAAATAGTGTGATAATAATTGTAATGAGGACTCCATTTAAGTTTGAATATTGTCTTCTAGACAATATTCATGTAAAAACTCTCAGTTACGTTTTTGTCGTACTATATAATGAAGTTTATATTTAAATTCTGTACCATGTATTTGGCGACCCAAGATGGGTGATGCATACCCATTTTGGGGGAATCACACAAAACCCATTTCCAAAGCCCCATATCGAATGGCTCCTAATAAACTTCAGGAGTTAAAGACCCAACTGTAGGAATTGTTAGACATCGGTTTCATTCGTCCTAGTACGTCTCCTTGGGGTGTTCCTGTTCTATTCGCAAAGAAGAAAGATGGAAGTATGCAACTTTGCATTGACTATCGGGAGTTGAATCATGTCACCATCAAAAATAAGTATCCGTTACCTCGTATTAATGACCTGTTTGACCAGTTGCAAGGCGCCAAATTCTTTTCAAAGATCGATCTTTGTTCTGGATATCATCAGTTAAAGATTAAATTTGATGACATTCCAAAGACTGCTTTCAAAACTCGGTATGGGCATTACGAATTTCTAGTCATGTCTTTTGGATTGACTAATGCTCTTGCTACCTTTATAGATATGATGAGCCGAGTATTCAAGGAATATTTGGATTACTTTGTAGTCATCTTTATTGATGACATCCTCATTTAGTCCAAAAGCCGTGAAGATCATGAGCAACACTTAAGGCTGATACTCCAAAAGCTTCGTGAAAATAAGTTATATACCAAGTTGAAGAAATGCGAGTTCTGGCTTGAGGAAGTAGCATTCCTTGGGCACGTGATGTCAAATCACGAAATATCTGTTGACCCGACAAAGCTTGAAGCAATTCAAAGCTGGGAGCAACCTAAGTCAGTGACCGAAGTACGTAGCTTTCCCGGCTTAGCTAGTTATTATCGGAGATTTGTAGAAGGGTTTTCTTGAATCGCTACTCCATTAACTCAACTGACTCAGAAAGATACAAAATTCGGTTGGAGCGAGAAATGTGAGAAGAGTTTTCAAGAACTAAAGAGGAGACTTATTTCAGCACCTGTTCTGATAATACCATCTGGTTCAGAGGGATTTGTCATGTACAACAATGCTTCCGGCAAAGATTTAGGATGTGTTCTCATGCAACATGGGAAAGTCATAGCCTATGTCTCACAACAATTCAAAGAATATGAGAGGAATTATCCTACTCATGATCTAGAGTTGGCAGTTATCGTTTTCGCGCTTAAATCTGGAGGCATTACCTGTATAGGGAGAAAGTGGAGATCTATACGAATCATAAAAGCCTCAAATATTTCTTCATCCAAAAGGAGCTCAACATGCGGCAACGAAGTTGGCTCGAGCTATTGAAAGATTACGATCATACCATTCAATACCATCCTAAAAAAGCGAGCGTGGTAGCTGACGCATTGAGTAGAAGATCATATGCGTGTACGAGTGTGATATTGTCAATGCAAAGACCTATTTTGTATGACTTAAAAAGGATAGAGATAGAGATAAAGACTCTAGGGACCCACGTGACGATGGCAAATATATGAGTAGAACCGACTTTAATCGATAAAGTTAAAGTTGCTCAACCAAAAGACCTGGAGCTCATGCGTATGAAAAAGAAAATGCAAGAATGTGTTATTCCGGAAGCAAGAATCGATGAAGAAGGAATACTTCGAGTTAACTCCAGACTTTGTGTTCCTAACGACCCGGATTTAAATTATAAGATCATGATAGAAGCGCATAACACACCATTTGCAATCCATCCTGGCAGTACCAAAATGAACTGTGACGCCCCCAAAATAGGTATACATCACCCATCTGAGTCACCAAATACATGGTACAAAAAACAACTACAACTTCATTATTACAATTGTTGTGCAAAATACGACAACACATATGCTGTGAGTTTAAATACAAATATTGTCTTCTAGACAATATTCAAACTCAAATAAGTCCTCATTACAATTATTGAAATACTATTTTATAAAATAGTGAGGACTGCTAAAACAACTGACTGGGAACATCACTCCACACCCCGACTAGTTCCCACTATATTCTCGTCTCCTTAGAAGAAAAATGGAACAAAAAGGACAAAGGGTGAACTCAACTAGCCCAATAAAGAACATTATGACTAAGATAATGAACAACAAATTATCGTTAACCTTCAATAAATTAGATAAAATATAATGGTCAACCAGTTTTAGATCAATATTCGCAGCGGGAACAATAATTCATTAGAAGAGTTAAGTAGAGAATGAAATCTACTATCATCTATGAATTTAAAAGTCCATCATCAATATTTTATCCCTGTAACATCAATCAATATACATCTTGAATCAAATATTCATCTTTGCACTACGAGCCAAAGATATTCATTTGTATCTGTAATAACCCAATATGTTCGATATAATTAAATAAGAAATTTTGCGTATAATTTTTTTTTTTCAAAATAAAGATGAAAATATGTGCAAGGTAAAGCGTATGTATATATATGATAAATAAAAATTTATTTATTACATGAATAATTACAAATATTTTTTTTAAGAATTATTGATCATTATAAATTATATTCTTGTTATAAATCAATTTTGTAGTAAAAATATTATTATTATTTATTTTTTATGAAAAATATGAATGTTGTATTATTTAAATAATATATGATATGATTATTAGAATTATTATAATAAATATTTTATTATATGAATTTATTTCAGATTAATTAAGTTCATTATTTTAACTTAATGAATAATGGTATATATGAAAGTTATATTGGATATGGATTCGAAGCCCTAATTTTGGATTTTGAATAAGAAATGAGAATATTAATATAATATTATTTTTCAGTGCTATAAATATATACTGTATGTGTGTATTGATAATGGTTGGTCAATTATAGTGTATAATGTCAAAACTCTAGCATTAATGCGATAAACCCTAATTTGAAACTCAAATAGGAGTTTAAGACTGTGTAGTTATTGTGTTATATGATTTATGTCGCGTATTATAGAATTTAGCGCTAATTAGGGAAAGCCCTAAGTGGTAGAAACCCTAAGTTCTAAATTAGGAACTCTAATTTAAAAATTGGAAACCATAATTTCTTAATTGTAAACCATAAAATCTAAATTGGAAAGCTAATTGCTAATTAGTAAAACTTAAATCTAATTTTCATGTGCTACGTAATTAGGAAATTAAACATGATTAAGGAAACCCTAATTTCCATTTTTGAAACTAAAATTTCCATTTTAAAACCAAAATAGAAATCCTAGAAACTAATTTTTTTTAAAACCTTGTGGTTAAACCCTAAGGGTCAAACCCTAAGGGTTTGCCAAGTTACATTCTTGCCATTAAAATCATAATGCAAATGATCAAATTGCCCCTCTTGCATTATTTGAGATAACTTGTAAATCTTGCCAAGATAGGAGTTGGTGAACAACTCAAAATCACCCATGTGCTCTAAATATAACACATATCAGCCATTTCACCAGCCAACTACATTACATATAAGTGGTATATAAGATCAAGAGAGAGAAATGTTCATGAATTAGCTCTTTTGTACACCAACTCTCTACCAAGTCCCTCTCTCTCTCTAACCCATGAATTTATATAGTTTATCAGTCCCTTATCAAGTTCCCACCACTTACACAAATAGATCAGGACCCTAGATTAAAGAATTTATTCGAAAGAGGTATAACCCTAATTTTAAAATCTGATCTTGCTTCCTACGTTAAAAGTTATGATTAAGTGTTAAAATATGTTGTTTGTAATATATATAAGTGATCTGGGTTGGCACATGATAGATCCATAACATCTAAAGGCTCGAATTTGAAGTTTTTCAAAATTTGGAAATGTTTGAAAATGTTGTCTGACAACGAATGTCAGACCAAATAAATTTGTGCCTGTTAATGATTTTACTATTTTAAAGATTTTTATGTGTAGTATGTTATGGGGGCTTTGATCTGAAACTGGAATCAAGCCTAGATCATATATTGATTTCATGTTATTGGTGGTCAAAGTCAGTTGACCGACCACGACCAAGAAATTTTGGGTAGCCCAGAAACTGCCCAGAACCGTCTGACAGTATGTTCATGGCTTCAAATCTGGCATATGTTTGTTGTTTTGTTCTTGTTTTTGCATCTAGGTTGTAGTTTTGTATTTGGACTACAGATTAAAGCTTTTATAACACCTAATTGATAAACAGGATTAGCATGGTAGACGGTCAAACCAGGTAGGAAGTTCATGAAATACGTTTTCTGGGTAACCCAGAAAACTTAAAACCGTGACTTCTGACATGGTTTGACCAGCATGGATCTAAATATTGTGATGCTGTTAGATCGATTTTATGTGTTAGATCTATACCTTGTCATGTTAGCTACACACTGAAATCCTTAAATCACAAAATCATTGCAAGAACAACAAGTTGTGGAAGCCCAAAACTAGCCAGTCGATCTGTTCTTCATTTCTGGGTAACCCAGAAAATGAAGAATAGCTCTGACAGCTTATTCAAAGCTTTATATCTTATTGATGTGTTATGATCTGGCCCAGAACTTTTTATACACTTATATTATTACATGAATACTACAAGATCTGATCCTTAGCTTGTTTGGAGATAGAGGTAAAGGGACTGGAGAGGTCTGAAGAAAAAATATTTGTCTTGGAAGCTCGTCCAACCTTGTTGGACAAAGTAAAGGAATCACAGGAGAGGGATGAAGAGTGTCAGAAAATCAGGAAAAGGATCATAGAAAATGATGAAGAGAGATTCAAAATGAATAAAGTTGGTATTTTGAGATTCGAAGGGAGAGTGTGGGTGCCAGCGGTAACTGAGTTGAGGGAAGAAAGTTTGCACGAGGCACATAATACGACGTATTTCGTTAATCCAGGAGGCACAAAGATGTACCGAGATTTGAGGTAACATTTTTGGTGGCCCAATCTGAAACGAGAAATAGCAGAGTGCGTTAGCAAATGTCTTACGTGTCAACGGGTCAAAGCAGAGCACCAGAGGCCAAGTGGTCTACTTCAACCATTGGAGATACCAGAGTGGAAATAGGAGTACATTACGATGAACTTCGTGGTGGGACTTCCAGTCACGCAGAAAGGATTTGATGCCATTTGGGTTAACGTAGATCGACTAACAAAGATAACTCATTTTCTATTGATCAAGATCCGATATAGTTTGAATCAGCTAGCGAATCTGTACGTAAAGGAATTTGTTTCACGACATGGAGTGTCGGTATCGATTGTCTCTGATCGAGATCCGCGCTTCATGTCAGAATTCTAGAAAAGCTTGCAAGAAAGGATGGGAACGCAATTGAGGTTAAGTACCACTTATCATCCGCAGACAGACAGACAAAGTGAGCGAACGATACAAACGTTGGAGGACATGCTTAGAACTTGCGTGATGGATTTTAAGGGAAGTTGGGACGAACACCTACCCCTAGTAGAATTTGCATATAACAATAGTTATCATGCAAGTATAGGCATGCCACTATATGAAGCTCTTTACGGGAGAAAGTGTCGAACACCGTTGTGTTGGGATGAAGTCGGGAAACGAAAAATGTTGGGACCAGAGTTAGTGCAACAAACCGCAGATGTGGTAATAGTAATAAGAGCTAAACTAGTAGCTTCACAAGATCGCCAGAAGAAATATGTAGATTTACATCGCCAGGACCGCGACTTTGAAGTCGGAAGTCATGTTTTCTTAAAAGTATCTCCCTGGAAGGGAAAAATACGATTCGACAAGAAGGGAAAATTGAGTCCGAGGTTCATAGGACCATTCGAGATATTGAAGCGAGTGGGCGAAGTGGCGTACAAAGTTGCATTACCACCTAAATTGGAGCACATCCATAACGTGTTTCACATCTCCGTACATCTCTGTGTTGCGTCCGTGCAAGCCTAACTACAAACACGTGATTTTCTACTAGCCCATTCAAGTGGAGAAGAATTTGGCGTATGAAGAAATTCCTGTCCAAATATTAGATAGGAAACCGAAGACGTTAAGAAATAAAGTTATATCTTCTGTAAAAATACTTTGGCGAAACCACGACGCCGACGAGGCTATGTGGGAATTAGACGATAAGATGCGAAGGGATCTCCATTTATTTGTATAACCTTGTACCAATTCCGAGGACGAAATTTTTATAAGGGGGAGGATGTAAGGACCATGAATTTCATGAATAAATAATTATTCTGATATAATAAGAAAATGAATATTTATTTAAATATAAATATTGATGTGTTGTGAGATGAGTAATTCAATTAATTCAAATTGAATTTATAAGAATTGAAAAAAATGTGGAGTTTATGAGGAGATAGTAAAATGCCTTATGTGGCATGAGAATGGAAATTTGAATGGTTTGATTTAATTAAGGAATGAATAAATTAATAAGTGAATGATTAATTAATATTATATTATTAATTAATTGTTATTGTGAATAATAAATTACGAATAAGCAAAATAATTTACATAATTAGAATTATATTATTCATTTAGTTGGTGTGTGCAAGATATGTGATAATATATAGTTTCTACATTAAATAGAAAGTGTAGTGTGACGCTTTAATGTGACTTTATAATATATAAAACTATATATAAGAATTGAATGAATTATAGGTCATATAAATAATACTTATGTGACAGTAAGTATGTGTGAGAACATTAAAGATGTAATATATCAAAGAATTATAAATTATTTTAATAAGTGAGTCTAATTGGAATAATAAAGTTTTAAGGAGATATTAAATTATTAGTAACCAATTAAGTTGAGTCCATACATGTTATAAATATTAATTGAACTAAAGTAATGTACTTGGATAATATGATGTTAATACATAAATAATCCCTAACTTATCATTATGTAGTAGCATTAACACATTAAAATTATATTTTGGAAGTTCAAGGAACCAAACTAAGCATTATAATCATGTTACTGAGATTTAAAACTCCTCAGTTACCCAAACAGTGCTGCACAGTAGCCTACTTCTTTATTACGTGAACTTCATCGGCTATAATCCATGGTGATGATGGCTACAAGGTTGGCAGTTGGCCAACTCCTTTATACCCATTGTTTCCTTCCATTTTCCATTGATTCAAACCATAGAACAAAGCCATGAACTGGGCAGCCATTTCTCTATAAATGGCAGCCAAATTCTTCCTTTCTCAGTTGCTAGAATTTAACTGATAAGTTGCATATAGAGAGTGAGAGCTGCTGAGCATTGAGGGAGTGTAATTAGTGCATTGAGGAATCAATTCAAGCTTTAAAGAGGTATAAATTATGTTTTGTGTTCTTAATATTGTGTTTTTGTCAAATTCTAATAATTGCTTGAATTCTCTGTTAATTAGTATGGAGTATCATGCCATTGTGTTATCTGAGCTTGTATACATGTTTAGGAGCATTGTAGTTGTTCTGATTGCAGGTTTAACATTGTTTGTGTTGAGGCTCTGCAGAAGTAGAGCCATCACTTTTTTGTTCTGCTCGAAGTGGCACGGCCGCGCCACTTCTATGGTACATAACCGCGCGGTCGCGTCGGCTGCCAGTCATGGGTACTGATTTTGTGAACTTGTCTTATTATGAGCATGTTATGTTAGTTAGAATATGAATATAAACAACCTTAACATGTGGAATGAGGTTGCTATGTATATAATAAGCCATGTTAGTTTGTTTTAGTTTGAATATTCAAAGAAAGCTTAAAGAATTGGAAACTAGTTTGATAAACATGGTGTAATACATGTTCTGACTTTATGTGCAAATGTATTAAGTTCTGATATGCCTTGACATGTGATCAATATGTTAATTTATATTGTTAGAGATAGCATAAGCTATTCACGCATGATTTAAAGAAAAAATTCAAGTAAAAGACCATACTAGATATGTGTAAATGAACTATGTATACACTAAGTTTTGGAACTTGAAAACATGCTATCATGATCTGATTTCATATATCTTTAAGCATGAAAAGCATTATTTAGACTAAGTGGACTTATCTTGCATGCTTAAATAAGTTCTATTAATGGAAACTTAAAGTTTTAAAAACGAACTTGATAAATTATATAGACTTTGAGTTAAGAACTTGTGAGCATGCTTGTGTGGTCTAACATGTATATATGAGAGTATGATATATAGTAAGTAAAGTGGCTTTGCATGCTTAGTGGCTTAACATGAGATTCTCAAAGGAAACCTTGAAAACTAGTTTTATCAATAACTACGTTACAAGTATTCTAGTATGTGACATCATGATTAGGTGTGTCATGCATGTAAACATGATTAACATGAATGCCTAGTTAGTCATATGCATTGTGAAACTAGTTAAATGTGGTTTAGAATAAGCATGAATGAAGTAGAACTTCATAACTTGATATACATGATTTAACAAATGTAAACATGTATAGCGGAGATCTATTGATCGCGTAGCATGTGTACAACGACTAAACGTAAGAGAATTTTTGAATTGAACACTTAAAGTCTTGATTAAATGAGAATGGATAATGACCTATGTTAATGTTATGATGTAGGGTCAAACTTAGTTATACACATACTAACATGTGTGTTTTGCATGATTATTCATATATGTGCAAGTTGGGTTAACACTGGGATTCTGCAGGAGCAACCATGTCTGGGTTTGCACCAGTAGCAGCGCGGCCGCGCCACTCCTTAGTACAAACCAAGCGCGGCCGCGCCACCCTACAGTGAGATCTATTTTATGTAAATAATTTGTGGGTTTATGCATGCTTGTATTGTTACATTAACTTGTAATACATGTCTAGTGCAGTATTCATGTGTCAATAAGCATGTTAAGGAAAGAATCATGTGATTGAATAAGTGTTTATAACCTTAAAGTCAAAATATAATGGTAAACTATGTTCTTTAATATCTTAGTGTATTAGAAACTGATTTTCAGGTTATGTGACTGTAAGGAATTTCGGCACAAAAATGCAGCGGAATTTAAAAATTTTCAAAGCCAATTCCGAAACCCTAAAACAGGATCCATGCGAAAAAACACATTAATTCAGTGGTTAGAAATTTATACCGCTTATAGAAGCTAGAATTGATACGATAGAATCTCTAACGCAATCCAAACGAACTATGCCTCTACGATATCCACACGAACGTCTCGCGAACCGTCACATGATCTGTTGTAAAAGAGCCGCTGTACTAGACACAAAGGATCTAGATTTCTCTGAAGTTTTTCTCTCTAGTCTCTCTCTAAGAGCGGCTAGGATTTTTGTTTTTGATTAATCCCTAAAGTGACTGATATATCATATATATATATATATATAGTTGTCAAAAGGAATTAATTAAAACCTAATTCCAATAAAATCCAATATATATATATATATATATATATATATATATATATATATATATATATGAAGTCTTACTTAATTAATATACATATACACAAATTTGTAATTTAAACATTATCAATCATATTGACATATTTCAATCTTACAATTTAAATTAATTCTCCTTTAATTACGGTCTAAGTGTGTGACCCTATATGTTATTATTACGTTGGCAATAATTTTAAAATTATATTATAAAACTATAAACAGTGAGTGACATCTAGTAATGCATCACTACTACCCAAGTAATAATAAGATCGATGATTCGATGCAACCTTTTCGTGACCAATATTTCAATGTAATTTAATCCTTTTAACCTTGACATCCTAGATTAAACTCGAGTCATGGAATGTGTCATACTCTTCATAATTTAATCTGAGTTTTCTTGATCAATGAGTAGACTATATGAAACAAATCACTATTTGAGCATGGCAATGCATTGCATAGTCCTACTCAATTAAGAGGCCTATGGATATCACCTATAAAATATAGGATGGTTAAATTCCATCTAGATCACTCATATTAATCACACGATTCATAATGAACCCAATAATCACCTTTATAGTCCACCCTATTAAAGGTGACATTTGATGATATCAAAGTACATAAATTATCGTGTAGTAAAATAGCGGTTTCAGGTCGGAGGACCATTACATCATTGTCACTATGAGAATTGCTAATGACACTTCGCATAATGCTCCATATAGAATTCTCATGGTGGGTCTGTCCAGTACATCGTTCTCTAACATGTACCTATGCATTGACTTAATATCTCATATATTTATGACCAATGAGATTTGGTCATCAGTCAATCCACGTACTAGTCTCAATGCATCATTGTTGTCCCATCAACAATGATACTCGACTAGGGATATTTAAGAACAATGATACTAATTGTAATTATATAATCTCATGTTCAAGTCACATACTTGAAACTATATAATTTGTATCACTATTCTAAGGAATTTTATTATGTTAACATTTATATAACGTAGTAAATAAAACCATAATAAAATTATTCATTTATTCAATCAAATATAATATCAAAATGTTAAGCAATTATATCAAATAATTGGCCTCTAGGGCACAAACTCTAACAGTGATGACATGCGTATGAGATCATGAGACTTAGAGAAGACTAGCAATATATGTTAGTATCGATGAATTTCACTTGTGTATCATAGCAAACTAAGATAGAAGGTGTACATGTTAAGCTTGTATGACTAATGTGTTTATACATGAATAGGGTAATATAGCTCGTTGGGTGCTAGTAAGCTATAGGTTGGTAATCAACGCGAAAGACAAGTATCCGAACTCTATTTTATATTGAGCAAGTTTTCTAGCTTTCACAACTTTGAATATTGTGCAAGTATCTAAACATTATCTCGTTGATGAAGTATCATTCAAGCTTGTGCTATTATTTATCGTACAAGTAAATCCTTGAAAGTATGATTTATATCTCATGACTTACTACTTCGTAGTTTAGAAATGAAATTGCTTACAATTTTTGAACCTTGATTTCGAATGATAATTGCTTATATGTATATTTTAAAAGAAAGCTGTCTAAGCCATTGATTCGGCTAGACTATTGGTATTTCATCAAAAGCTATCCAAACCAAATTAACTTGGTGCGGACTCTTATAATTGAGATGAACAACCCTCTTGGAAGGGGAAATATATATTTGTCGGGAGCCCGACGTGCGCACACGAGTATGATTAAATGTTATGCATGACATAGGATACTTTAGGATGATCACCTGATGTACTCATTTTAATGGATTATCAGTTTATTACTATTAATTCTAGTAGAAGTTCATAGTCCTTAGTGACTGCTCAGTATTCATTACTTTGAAATCTTGAATTGATTCTTATTGATATCTTTCAGTCCATAACGACCTTTATTAAAAATTGTTGATAATTTCTGAATTGTTATTCATACCCTTGAAGATTAAACTCTATATATGACTTTTCATTATTGCGATATTACTTGCTGGACAAATTTGTTGCTCAACCTTACTTTCCTTAAAACTTTTAGGTAAGACAAAATGTGGTGAACCCTCGGGCAAGGACAAGGGTAAAGAGAAGGCTTTGTAGTAGTTTTGTTTCATAGTACTAGGAATGTGCTATTATTATGTTGTAGAAGAACTTAAATACTATGATATATTAAGCTATGTTTAATTTAAGTTGTATTGTATTAGTAACGGTTGCGAGACCTTGGGACGAGAATAATTATATTATAACAATATAATTTATTCTATCTTTCTGTTGTTGATGATTTTAGTATGATATTAGAGTTAGCACGTGACGAACCAAATTTGAGATACGAGTGTCTGAATTTGGGGGCGTCACAAGGCTCCTTATGTCAACATTTCCTTGACAATGAAAGGGTCTTCCCAGTTTGGGGTGAATTTTCCTTTGGCTTCATCTTGATTAGAAAGGGCTTTTTTCAATACCATATCATTTTCTTTAAATTGTCGAGACCAGACCTTCTTGTTATAGGACTGAGCAATCCTTTGTTGATATAACTGTCCATGGAATATGGTTGCAGCCTTTTTCTCATCTATTAGAGATAACTGGCTGTACAATTCTTGCAACCACTGGTCTTCTTCCATCTTTGCATCTATCAACACTCTTAATGATGCCATCTCTAATTTTATGGGGAGGAAAACTTCTATGCTATAGACTAGTGAGTATGGGGTATCCCCAATAGAAGTGAGCATTGAGGTGTGGTATGCCAACAAAGTCAGGGGTAATAAGTTAGGCCATCCTTTGTTATTGGCAACCTTCTTTTGCATGATCTTCTTTATATTTTTTGTTGGCTACTTCAACAGTGCCATTCATCTTGGGCCTGTAGATGACAAAATTGAGATGTTTGATGTTGAATTTACTACATAATTCCTTCATCATTTGATTGTTTAGATTCTTGGCATTGTCTGATACGATGACTTTCGGTTGCTCATATCGATTGATTACAATGTTTCTGATGAAACTAATTATGACCTCTTTTGTGACTTTGGGAAAAGCGGTAGCTTCCACCCATTTGGTGAAGTAGTCGATCATGGTAAAGATGAACCTATGACCGTTGCTGGCTATGGGCTCAATTGGCCTGATCATGTCCATTCCCCACATAGCAAAGGTACAGGGCGAGCTCATACAGTGTAGTTCGTTTAGAGGAGTGTGGATATCATTTCCATGAATTTGGCATTGATAACATCTTTTGATGTGATTATCACAATCTGCTTTAATAGAGAGCCAATAATGCCCTTTTCTTAGTATCTTCTTAGGAAGTAAGGGACCGTTCATTTGTGGTCTGCATACTCCACCGTATCCTTCATCCATAAGCCTCTGTGCTTGGTCTTTGTCTAGGCATCTGAAGAGTCCTATTCCAACACCTCTTTTATAGAGAGCGTCTCTGCTTAAACAGAATTTCATGGCCATTTTATGGATCCACTTTCTTTCAGTCTGACTTACCCCAGTGGGTGTGGATCCATCACACAGATATTCCTTGATATCCTGATACTAGGGCCGTTTGATGGGAGGTAGTTCATCTGATAATTTACCAATATAATTTCCATAGGTTGGTGCCATCTTGTTTGTAAATTTGATATCAGGGAGTCCCTTCCTGGCAGAGATGCGGACTAATAAAGCTAGCATTGCTAGTGCATCTTCGAAATCATTTTGATTCCAAGGAATGTGTATGAAAGCTATATCTTCAAAATTCATGGCCATCTTGATAACCTGCCTATGATAGGGCATCAAGTGTAATTCTTTGGTGTGATATGCCCCAACGGCGTATCTGATAACCAATTCATAATCTCCAATGAATGCTAACCGTTTGACACCTATTGATTGGGCCAACTTTAATCCCATTATCCAACCTTCATATTCAGTTGTGTTGTTGGTTTAAACAAACTGTAGCTTGGTGGTCATGGGATATGTTCTCCAATGGTGGATACGAGAACTGCCCCTACTCCCGCGCCTTCCATGTTTACAGCATCATCGAAGTACAATTTGCAAAATTAGCCCATATCTTCTTGATGGTTTTGATAAACTGTCATTACACCGTCGTTAGGGAAATAAGTTTCCGACAGTTCAAAGTCCCCTGATGGTGCTTCGACTAGTTAATCTGTAATTCCTTGACCCTCAATTGCTTTTTGTGTTACATAGATGATGTCAAAGTTTTGGAGGATTAGCTGCCACCTTGACAGTCGACAATTTAATATGGGCTTGCCGAAGATGTATTTCAGAGGATCTATACGAGATATAAGATAGGTTGTGTGCCTATGGAGGTAATGTTGTAACCTCATCGCGGCCCATGCTAATGTACAACACATTTTTTCAATCAAAGTGTACTTTTGTTCACAGCTGTCGAACCTTTTACAGAGGTAATAGATGTCTCTTTCCATGCATCTATCATCTTTTTGCCCCAGTGTCGATGTCAGGATTTTTATTTGTCCCTTTTCTGTTCTTGTTCTTTGGTGTTCTCATGTTAGGTGAGATTTGTTTGAAAAAATAAGTTGTGAAAAGGTCCGACATTTATATGTCGACGATTTGACTATAAGAGTCGCCAGTTAGTTTTTAACTGGTTGTACCAACACAACTAAGAAAAGGATTGCACATTAACCCAGTGATGCGACACTGCTAAATGGGTCTACGAAACTGAGATTTATTAGGGTCTAGGAAATTGCTTATGCGGAGGAAAGGTCTTAGGTACTCCCCGACATCCGTGTTACCATGGTGACCGCCACTTTTCAATAAACTATTATATGAATGTGTGTGTGTGTGGGTCAATGAGTTATTATTTGGAAGTAGTGCGAGGCCTCGTTCGTACCTATATACACAGGGTTT
The DNA here is from genome assembly GCA_016801055.1 of Panax notoginseng. Lineage (NCBI taxonomy): Eukaryota > Viridiplantae > Streptophyta > Magnoliopsida > Apiales > Araliaceae > Panax > Panax notoginseng. Next base: position 168,682,064 of record CM029013.1, read on the forward strand.
GAATTCATATAAAAATTCAGTTTTAAACAAGATATAGCAATGCTGTTTTGTAAAAGAGGTTTTTCAAACCCTTATGCTCAATAGAAATTGAGACCTTTTACACTTCCATTTTATTATGTGTTCGGCTGGATTGCTTTTATTTTTGAGATGCAAAGCATCTTCGAGAAAATAATATACAAAATAGTACTGAACTCCTTGTGGGCATAAGATCCATCTAAGGAAATTCAAACACCGTGAATAATTTACAAGCTGCTTACAGCTGAAATTGTCCATCACGGGAACCGAATCTAGATTCAGTAGATTGAATCTGTGATCACATGATTCCTAGGCTCACATGATGTTGCGATTTGTATAAAAAAACTATAAGAAGTTATATATATAAAATCTGTAAATTTATATATACAGACATGATCACCAACCACGAAGCACCTCCACGGGGGATTGTAAATGTAAATATATAAAAGAGGTATATATATATATATATATATATATATATATATATATATATATATATATATATATATATATATTGACATGATCGACCACCACGAAGCACCTCCATGGGGGACCGAAAATGTAAATAAAGTTGTACAAGCGATCAACTGCCGTGAAGTAAACTCCAGGCGGGACGAAATGTAAAGAAAGTAGTAAAGACGGTCAACCGCCACGAAGTAAATTCCATGTGGGACGAAATGTAAATATATATATATATATATATATATATATATATATATATGTATAATATAAGTAAATGCACCGGATATGAAATACAGGCTCAATCAAACAAAGTTTGATGGCAACAACATTTATATAAATATTTATATATATAAAAGCAATAAACGCTCCAGATATAAAATTTAGGCTCATCGAACAATGTTCGACCACAGTTTATATATATATATATATATATATATATAAAAGCAAATAAACGCTCCGGATGTAAATCCAGGCTCATCGAACAAAGTTCGACAACAGTTTATATATATATATATATATATATATATATATATATATATATACAAACAGAAATAAAAACCACGGGCCGAAGTCCAGACAAACACACGCAACACGACTCTCAACATGAAGAACGGTGTGTGCAAAGATGAAGAGAAAGGTTTTAAAATGTGTAAGAAGGCTTACAGTGGACTGCCAAAGAAGACTTCAATAAATTAAAATGGATGAACACTCGGCTCCTGCCGATAAAAATATAACAATATATAAGCTCACAAGTGTTTAAAATGAGAAAGCACTCAGTTTATAGTGTGTACAGAGCAAATTGGACAGGGCTTCTTTGCCTTTTCTCTTACAAAATGGCCACCCCAAGCCCTCTATTTTTAGATGGGGGAGCTACAGGTGTACCTGCGGCTGCCCGGGGTGCCCCGACCAATGTGGGTCTCGCTGTCTTGACGTACGTTCGCTCAGACAACGCGGTGTTCGCTCGAACCTTCATAACTTTCAATCTGGGAGTCAGATGGATGCGTGCCATACCATTCTGCAAAAGCTCATTTTGAAAGCTACGCAATGACATATGATTTTCCCTTTTTTGATTTTGGGAACATGGGTCCATAACCGAAATGGCATTTTCGAGTTTTTGTCAGGTAGTCTATTGAACTATTTTGCGTAGTTTGAGCTCGAAAGTTAAGATATGGTTCTTGTGGGACTTCTTTTAAAGTAATTTGAGTTGAAATGAGTGTATTTGATTTGAGTTGAAGTTGAGTTAGAAAAATGACCATTTTGTCCCTCCCGGGATTATCTCTGGTTTTCGCACAGTTGTAGTGGGTTTTTCCCAGGGTTATCTCTGAGATTGTCATTTTGTGACTCTGAATGTCCTCAGGGTCATCTATGAGGTTGGCTTGACCTCTCGGGGGTTGACTCCGGGCATTATACTTGATCTCCTGTGTTATCTCCGGGGTTGGAACTGACTTTTCCGGTGTTATCTCTGGGGTTGAAAACTGATTTCTCAGGGTTATCTCCAGGGTTAGAAACTGGATCTTCCAGGGCTATCTCCGGGGTTGGAATTGATATTGTGGTTCTCCAGGGTTATCTCTGGAGTGTGAAAAAGATACTTTTGTCCTCCTGCATAGTTAGTAACAAGAAAACAAATTTTTGAGTGTCTACAGATGCCCCTCTTTATCATGTTCATATAATACAATGGAATGGACATGATAAAGATTACTAGACACTTGAAATATGACGAGGTATTTCTAATGATGCAAATTGTAATGCAATGAATGTTTGTGATGAATGTTAAATTGTTTTCGTAAATCGCAGTTCATAAATCCCACATCGTATTTTGTACTTCGCTTTTCGCATTTGGCCAAATCATACTTCGCAACTCGCACATCGCAACTCGTACATCACATTTTACATATCACAAATCATAATGTAATAAAAGTTATGATGAATGTTAAAATATTTTCGCAAATTGCCTTACCTTTACCGATCATTGCTAATGCCTATGCTGGTGTTGACTCCAACAGTTTGGCTTTATATCGGTGTTGTCGATGCTTGTTTGATGAAGGTAAGTTGAGATATTTTCTACATCTCTATTGGGAATTTCGTCCTGAAATCATCGGACCTTCCCGATATATACGTGGGTAGTTTGACAACGGTGCCTACCTTGCTGATCGCCAAACTATTTCAGTTCCCACTCGAACGGTGGTATACGAAGCTTTCATCGTTGAATTGTTTCGATGTTGCGCTGAATTGATGCCAATGGTTTAGAATACCAGATCTTCCGATACCTTCGCTAAAGTAATATTCTAAGGTTTGCTTCGCCAAACTCTACCTGATGTTACACTTTCCCTTTTTGAGGTGATTTGGAGTTTCCTTTCACTGTTGGGTGCCTGTTTCCCATTTCCTTGAGCATTTGATTTGCAACCCGGCTAAACTAATGAACTAAATACCGCTGACATCCTTGGAAGGTGCAGCTCATTCTTTCGCTGCCCAACTTTGAACTTTGGTGTAGAGGCCTCAACTGATGAGGACTTAACGCAGGTTAACATGTTTGATAGTGTCGATTTCATTCGCTATACCTTTCGTCGTTGGCCTTCTGCTCTTGAGTTAAGAACTTTTTTGAGAATTTTCCCCTTCTTTCGTAGGGGCACACTTATGTCGCCGTGATTTCTTTCAGGAGTTCACCCCCTTTCTTTTGACAAGAGGCTTGATCCCGCCTTAAGCTCCTTCCATTTCTTGGAATTGGACAATGCCCCAGTTCTTCCGTATGTTGATGCCAAGGATTCATATGAGAAACTATCTTTGTTAATGAAGTCGCAAGTGAGTAATATGCAAATTGCCAGTGAGATGATGTGAGGGAAGCTCTGATGATGATGTACCATGCTGATGGTGGTGACTGGCGTATTTTCCTCTTTAGGATGGTTGATAAATGTCCCAGTGTTGAGTTGTCACTGTTCTTGAGATTGCCCCCGTCTTGTTGTACGGGTTACAATATCGGGTTGTCACCAATTTTAAAATTGCCCCAGCCTTGCTTGTTGTCTAGGATAGTTGTTTTGATAGATAAGATGATAAGACGCCGAGATAGCAAGAGGCTTTTACTTCTGTACCAGATGGTGAACATGTAGTGGATTTGGGCTTTGATGCCCTTAATCATTGTTCCTGACTTGTTCTCGTAATCGGCATTGATGATTTTCTTCTGATTTGATGAAGCCTTGTGATTGAGGGTGTCAGCTCTTTGAAGGTCCTCGCTACTAGTTGTTTTAGTGTATTGCTGCTTCTTTATTTCTGATTTATGCCAGATTTGATGGAATGCCATTGAAGTGTTGTTGGGTCTTCTCAACATGGGTCGCTGAATTGGAGGGTTATTTTTTTGAGGGTCAGACCGCAACACTGATGGCTGCCTACGTACTCCCATTGATGAGGGGAGATCAGGTCTATGTAGTTCCTGCTTGATAAGATAAATGGTTTGAGAAGTGTTTGTTTGGGGGTTTTTGGGTTTTTTGTTTAGTTTGACTGCACCATAAATGGTTGCCTACGTACTCCCATTGATGAAGGGAGATCAGGTCTTTCGTAGTTCAGGCTGTGGTTTGAAAGGCTAAAAATATTTATGGGAGTTTGGGCTTGGTTGAAGGGGTTTTTTAATTTTTGTAGTGGTTAGACCGCACCGTACATGGCTGCCTACGTACTTCCATTGATGAGGGGAGATCAGGTATGTGTAGTTACAACGTTGGTTTGAAAAGATTTAAAGTGGTAAGTGGTGAGAAGGGTGTACATATGTTTTTGTTTTTGTTTTTCTTTTTTCTTTGTTTTTGTTTTTTGTTTTTTTTTCTTTTTTTTTTTTTTCTTTTTTTTACATGCATGGAAAATAAATGGCACACTGCAAAGAAAGTGATATCGTCCCAACATCTCCTAGAACTCACAACTGTATCCTATGGATCTCCATCTTCTTGGCTAGCTAAGCATGATAGTCTAGTTGTCAGTGGTTATGTTGCCTTCAGGGCTCGCGATAGAGGTTACCTCTTGATTATGAATATCTTCACTTATATCCATAACTTGATCGCTTCCTGATTCAATACATTCCTCAAGGACGCTTGAACTGGACCCATCGCACTAAGGTATGAACTCTGGATTCTTCAATGGGATGGCTTCCCCGACAACCTCACCACCTTTTTCTTTATCTGTTCCTTCGCCTTTTTCATGCGTTTAAGATGATTCGACCATGAAATCTCCCTCGAACTGTTGTTGCATTTCTCGTAAGAAACTTTCCTTTTTGGCTTTTTCTTCTTTGGAAAGGATTAGTATTTCCTCTGCATCATCCAAGGAGATAAAATCAGGAACGTGGTTGATATCTTTGGACCATAAGATGTTTGATGTTGGCAGAGGAATCTCCTTTGGGGATTCCCTTATTTCCTTTGTCATTCCTTGCATTGGGATCAGTTCACCTTGTGTTCTGCCAGAATGAGTGCTCATAGCCTTCATCTCTTTTGAACTGCCTGTCTGGAAGGGACATCTTAAGCTTTCCTTATCGCCTTTTTTGGTCATAGGGAATTCTATCTCTAGCTCTCCATTTTCAATGAAATCCTAAATTTTATGTCGCAAAGACCAACATTCCTCAGTCACATGCCCAAGTGAGTTAGAATGGTATAGACACATCTTGGTGGAATCATAACTCTTTATCTTGGGATTTATAGGAGGCAGCAACTCAGTAATCCTTCCTTCACTTATCAAAAGGTGTAGAATTTCTTCATTTGATTTACTCAGAGGGGTGAATTTCCGGACTCTGTTGGAGGTTGTTTGATCTTTCATCTCTTAGAATTTGCATTCCCTCAAGCAATTTTTCTGCTGGCGAGATCTTCTAGCACTTTTATCATCTCCATTTTCTTGTACTTTCAGCCTGCTTTGATATTCTTCATTTAGCTTGCTCATTATAGTGAGATATGGGCTTACATTATGGTTAACCTCCTTTTTCTCTTGGCTTTCTGATAGTTGAGTGAAAAACTGCCTTGTTTCCTGATGTTGGCGCACTATCAGCTTAGCCAGCAGATTTATTTCATTCTGGATCATCTCTAATTTTTTCATTACTGGCATACCCTCCTTCGAGTTTTCCCACTCTAGGACATTTATTCTGTGCCTTCGGGGGTATTCCTCCACCTTTCGTATGTACTTATGATTTGGATACATTTTAGTGCTTCCTGACCCGATCATGTTTACTTCCTCCGTATCATGCTGCAACGGAGGGTTGGTGTTGACATTTTGTTGATCAGGTTATTGGACCACAATAGTGCTACTTTCGATCAGATTTTGAATCTTATGCTTTAAGGACCAACAATCTTGTGTTTCGTGTCCTGGAGACCCTGAGTGGTAAGCACATCTTTGGCTCGAATTGTATCTTTTTCTCCCTGGTTCCAGAGGTGGAGCAAGTTCGGTAATTTTCTTTTGATCTATTAATATCGCCAATACATTTTCAAGGGAATCGCCTAATGGAGTGAACACCCGATTTTCCGCTCTTTCAAACTTTCTTTTTCTATCATGGCATTAGTTGAATGCAGTCTGTTCTTGAGATGGCAGATTATCTTACATTTTCCAAATGGGGGGACTGTAGTTTGGTCTCCTAGCTTGCCCCTGTACAACAGGGGATACATCTTCATCGCCTTTATCGGATACCCCCTTGGGATTGCTCGAATACTTGTCAGTCTGTATATGTTTGGCGACTGCTTCCAAGGCAGTGAAGTCTTTAATCTTTCCTGCCTTCAGGTCCATCTCTGCCATTTCGCCTTGTTTGATCATTTCCGAGAATGGCTTTCCTATGCCTGCTAGGATTCTCTCAGAGTAAGGCGCCTCTTGAATGTCTATGAAAGTCATCACCATTTCAGTTTTTATCATTGATGGAATGACTTGCGCTGCCAGATGTCTCCACCTTGGGGCATATTCTCAGAAAGACTCAGTACTTTACTTTTTGACTTTAGTCACTTGGTATCGATCCGGTGCCATTTGTGACTGAAAACTATACTGATTTAGAAAGGCGTGGGCGAAGTCTTCCCAGTTGCGGATTTTTGGCATT